>OZ023243.1:16914695-17488163 GCA_964006365.1 Trididemnum miniatum | reverse complement strand
CCCACCCCCCACATTGCCCCCACCCCAACACCCTTTCCGCACCTTTCCCCACATCCCAAACACATTTTGCCACACCCCAAACACACTTCCACACACCTACCCCCATTCCCACACCACCCCATACTTTTCCACACCCCAACACACTTCCCACACCCCCAACACACCTTCCCTCACCTCCCCCCACACCCCAATACATTTCCTCACTCCTTCCATATTTCACCCATACTTGACCCAACTGCCTCAACCACCAAAAAGTTCCCAATTCTTCCACCATCTACACTCCCCCAAATTCTCTATACCCCCCATGCTCCCCCTATTAGTGTTATTATGTCTATTAGTCCTATCAGTCATTTGCAGACTGCAAACTACATGCAAACATGTAGTCGCACCGAAATGAAAAGCAAATAGAATTGGCCTACGTCACAAAGCGCTTTATAACAGACCATGTAAATGGGCTTATTAACACATAACACACCTTGGAATGCGCGCACCATCATTACAATGCGCTTGTCGCGGTTTAGCCAAAAAACGTCAAATGCGCGGATTGTGCCGATAATTGCTGCGAAGGTAACTGTAGGGAGTAAGCGATCCAATTTGTTTAGGAAAAAAGGTCTATGCAATAATGTATTTGTAGGTGCGTTTTCATTTGCTTTTCTCTAGTCTAAGCAAAGCTACACTGTTTTTATCAGAAAAAGTGTGCACATTACCTTAACTAATTATATGTAAGTTTAAAACCTGCCAAGTTGGCACTTATCACATTTGAAGCTATTTACTCGTAAATCATTAACCCTGCTGACATGGAAGAAAATTATTTTCAGAGACTCAACAAACTTTATTCAAAAAATGTGAACTATTTTTCAAGCATTTAAATCATGCCCAAAAAATCCATTGCATTGTCCGAAGTTAAGGGTGACTTGTAAGGATGATACAAAATGCCAGTTATGTAACATTTTCTTCTACTACCGGTACCATAAGCAAAAACATCATAGGCTACACAAGACTAACAACTTCATACACATTTGCTTCCAAATCACTACACAAAAGTCTTTACATGACCAGAGATGGGCAGTATCGAGATGCATGTATCAGCAATACATAACGCGCGATACTTTTGTGTCAATACCGGCATTGTTTTGAAAGTATCGTGTATCAGCATTGCTTAACTCATATTTTACGTATCGTCGAATACAGGATACAGCAATAGTAGCTGTTTATTAATAAAAAATACAAAAAAATTTAGGTCAGTAGGTGAACAGTGAAGGTAAACTAGGGGTAGTATGCTACAGTAGGGATAGGCTGCTTGCATTGAAAAAAAAAGCAACAACACGGATTGAGCAGACTTGGTTCCCAAACTTTTCAGAGTTGGGACCCACTTTTTATAACCACAGCTTATGACGACCCACTTTTTTGTCCGAATCTCTAAAAAATAGGTCTTCAATTATTCCCTGAAAAAGTGAAAAATGAAACAAACATAAAAGGTCTTTGATCAGCTTAAATACCCCAAATTTTTAAAATTATGATAGCTTGCATTTTTGTCCAAATTTTGTTGTTGGTTGTGAGCATTTTTAAAAAATTTTTATGTCTGGAGAGAACACTGCTTTTCGCGACCCACCAACATTCATTTTGCAATGCCCCTAATATTGCTTTGTTGCTCATAATAGGAATACTGTATCGAAAAAAAAAAAAAAACTTTCGACAGAAAAGTTAAGGTTACTGAGAAAAAAATCACTACTGCATTATGATGATGTCAAACTTGGTAATTAAAACTTGTTACAAAAATGTATTGAGATACAAGTATCTCCGATACTGTATCGCGTATTGGTATTGCTTAAGTAGTATTTTTAAGTATAGCACATTGGTATCGCTTTAGCCCAATTTGAGTGCATCGCATATCGATATCGCTTAACGCAAATTTAGAGTATCATTCCCATCACTGCACATGACTCAGGACAAGTAGACTAAACATAATGAAAAAATACGCCAGGCAACAACCTCATTAAATCTAGATAGCCTATTGCCAAATTGGCATTGTATCAACAAGTTGTTATTTGCTCGCAAATCATTAAACCTGCTGAACCGAAAAAAAAATATTTTCAGGAACTCAATAATTAAAAAAATCAGTCAAAACTAATTTTGAGCATTCAAATCATGCCCAAAAAACATTTTAGGCCTACAGTGCTTGAATTTTTAACACGGCATTTTTAAATTGTACAAATGGAGGGTGGTTGCCCTCCCTGCACCTCCGTCTCCTACGACTAGGCCTGTGCCTTTTCCCACACCTCTCCACAACCCAACTCACTTCTCCACCCTTTTTCCCACACCCTCAACCTGTCAACACTCACCTAGTACACTCTCCCACACTTACCCCATACTCTATCCCACATCTCCCCCAACACATGGGTGCAAATCCAGGGAGGATGAGGGTTGCTTCCCCCCCAAGAATTCGGCAGCATTCCCCCAATACTTTTAATGTCCAAGTAGCCTACCGGTACTCAAAACTGGGCATCAGCAAACGTGATGATTTTTTTTGGTCTTTACTTCATTTTGGGCAAAAAACTGGGCATCAGCAAACGTGATGACTTTTTTTTGGTCTTTACTTCATTTTGGGCAAAAAACTGGGCATCAGCAAACGTGATGACCTTTTTTTGGTCTTTACTTCATTTTGGGCAAAAAATTGGGCATCTGCGGACGTGTCAATTTTGCTCAATCATCCCCTCAATGCTCAACATAGATTTGCACCCCCGCCCCTACACCCCCATCACCTTTTCCCTCCCTGCACTCCTGTTTCCTTCGACTAGGCCTATGCCTAGGTCTCCTACGACTAGGCCTTCCACACTAGCTTCATGTCGTTTCAACTGCTAATCTGATGTGCTCCTTGGGAGCAATTCGGAGCGTACCTTGTAACTCATGCGTGACGAGTGGGTCACGTGACACAGTTGTACAACCATATTATAGAGAACTATGATGCAATTCTTCAGCGTTTAAAGAGAGTTTCTAGGGGCAGTTGTTAAAAGGATAGGCCTAAAAGTTTTCCATTAACAGAACTAGGTATTGCGTAGGCTGAAGTAAAAATAAAACTTAGCAACGGTACACATCAAAAGCACATCTAAAAAAAAATAACACAAACGCTATGATGAGAAGCACATAATTTATTCAGGTCAACAGTACGATAGTAGTTTTTCAATTATAATACAGCACATCATTTAAAATTACATCGGCATCTTGTTATGGACATAAAAATACGTATGTTGCAATAAATATCTGTAGAACAGATTGCATTTTAATAAAATCACTGTAAAATCATGAAGCCACTACAGCCTGTTTCGCCGTTGTCGGCTCTTCCAGGGGAATAATGCATCTCATTCAAAGAGAAGATGCTTTACGGTTTTTATTCAAATACAACACAAGCTCTAGCTAGCCATAGTTATTGAGCACTCTGCCACAGAAGATTGAACCCTACTCAGACTTGTAGAGCAGATTAAAGCAAATTGTTGAAAATAAAATATCTTTTTTATTATGTTCTTGATCACAATTTTGGCTCGAATTGTATCAAAGCATTTTAGCAAAATTTGGAATTAAACGCTTGAACAATTGTAGGCTACATCTGTGCAACGCTTAAAAATCTTGGCATGGTAAACATTGGACAACACTGCAGAATAAACATTTTACATCCAAAATAATGATCTTATTATGTTCACGATAGGTATAAAGTATTGTTTATGATTTGAGATATTGGCTTCATGTTGAGTCGGTTTGTCGAAAACGCAGCTCTGGAATCTGCAGCACAAGAACTTATCCAGCAAGCTCACATGATGGTGAATGAGAAACATTTCAACGCTTTGCTTCTGAAAATAAAAATCCAAAATGTAGTTCAATGTTTAATTAGAAACCAAAACCATTGTTTTATTTATTTAGTCGCATTTTTATCCTCCTATCACGAAAAAGCTACTGAGCGCTGTACTAGCTTGCTTTGGAGTTGCCGGCCATGTATACAAGTGCTTTTTCCCACAGCTAAACAAGCTCGCTTTGGAGTTGCCGGCCATATGTCTATCACACCAAGATGAAGGAATCCCGTTATGTGCCTTTCCAACAGCTAAACAAGCGAACTAGCCATCTTGCTCCACACTGTCCAGCAGGGAAGCTGCAAATACAAATTTTTAAGTCATTGGTTCAACTCGACTCGGAATCGAACCCCGAGTCCACCGAACAAGAACCAGACGCTCTATCCCACTTGGCCATCTGATCGGTATAAACACGGTAACACTTTAAAATAAAATAAACTTGTAGGTCAATTGTAATATCACAGCACAATAATCAGCAGAGCAACCAACAGTGAAAAATACTGACTTGTAAAAAATGCCTTTAATGTCTTGTTGTTCATAGATAATTTCCATTTCGCTTTCAAAACTGGACATAAACAATGCCAAGGTGATAAGAGTTATAAAAGACTCCAGCACCTAAATAAAACAGTGTTAGCTAACAATACTAGTAGCACAGTAACACTACAGGTCTTAATCCTGCATAGTGCATATGACTAACACCGGCAGGCAACCTATAGCAAACATGCCACTTTACGATAGTAAGGAAAGCTGAAAACGTAAAAATTGTTCACAGTGTGAAAATGATGAACTATAATAGCTTACATTCAGAACAGTGACCAAAACTTTAGTTTACAAAAAAGCTGCGTTATATCGACTTTGTTAAATATTTTTCTCAATTACCACATTAAAACAGTGTGCGTGTGCGTCATAATTCACATTTTAGCAAAGAAAATCTTGTATAAGCTTTATCTTTTGCAAGATTTTTATACAATTCACTATTGCATAAAAGCAATATTGCGCACAATTCACTACTTCAACCAAACAAAAAACTGCAATCCCCTTTCCAGTGCCGAAACTAGCGCCCCTTGAACTCCCCAACCGGGAGTGGGGGGGCGCACAAAAAGGGGACCCAAGTAAATAGTTAGTACGTAGTACTATTAACTCAACGTATGATAAAGGTTTCTCAAATAGGCCTATTCTAAGATTCAATATATTTTTTGTCTTAACTCGCGCAATGTGGGCCCCCCATACCATATTCATGCTTTTGGCCATGGGGGGGGCCTGCAAATTTTTCGAAAAATAGCAGTCGCAAAACTAGCAAACAAACGTTTAGTGACATACCAAGGGCCCCTCATCCTCATGCGAAAAACGCAAAAATAAGCCTTGAAAACGTTTTTTCTTAGCATTGGTAGCAAAATGTTAGAGTATAGGGTTCGCTTGCAGCATTATTTTAGTGGGTTTGGAAGGGATCTAGTAAAACAGACGTTTAAACCTTGTTAAAACTGAGGAATTTTAAAAGCTCAAAACGCACAAAAATCCTCCAAAATAAAGTCAAATTCCGCAAAATTTTCTGGGGGGACATGCCCCCAGACTTACCTAGCTTGGCATCGCCCCTTCGGGGCTTGCTCTTTTGTATCACCATCCAAGAAAAAAATTTAAGGCGGCCCTGAAAGATGATTTTTGGGGGGGGCCGCATTGCCTAGTTTGGTCCTGCCTCTTTCTCCCCACTAAAGTAATTAGCATTTTTAGCATTATACTAGGGGCACACAAACTGAGCTTATGGCACAATAAATCACGAAATAAAATGCAGTTATCCAATCACAACTGCATGCATAACCAGCTAACTAGGCAATGATTTGTAAAAAAATTAACTGTTTGAAGTTAAGGCTTCTTTGACAAAGTAAAATCAAACCTTCAAAACCAATCACTAACAATTCTTGTGCCATCATATCAGACACTAATGTGGGCAGCAGAATTTCATGCAACTCGTTATACAGTGACTATTCACAATATACCATACATGCAAAGTACTACTTTTTGTTGCAAAAGTTTTTATATGTGATAGTTCAGCAAAACTTTGTGTAGTGCAAAAACAACTTTTGCCTTACTTTTGAAATTGATTAAGTGGATAGAAAAGTCTTCAATCTTCGACTGCACTCATTACTATCACTGAGCAGAATATATTGCATTCATCACAATCCATAAACCAAAATTGCATATTTTAACAGCAAACCATTTAAATAAAATTGGATTTAAATAAGCCGACAAATAATTAGTGTTATGATCTGCAAAAATTATAACATGACCTGTATTTTTCTAAAGTAAGATATTATGTACGTATTTAGTAAACCAATTATTACCACCAGTAACACAGTAACATACTACCGATAGGCCCATATTAACTAGTCAATATAGTTTTACAATACAAAGTTCATACCGGTTATGTGGTGGAAATAAACTTATCTGCACAAAACTTTATCATAGCAGCAGACACATCCTGTATAGACAACACAATACTAGCAAATCATGCATCTTATAAAAATATTGATTGCATACCTGATTGCATAAAACAATACCTTAATGTAGGCTATATCAGAAAAAACAGCTGGTGATCGCTGCTGTAAATTTTGTCACAGAAGTTGAAACAATACGGTGTGTTTTGCATAGAATCATAATGGGCTTCCACTTTCACTACCGGTATTGCACTGTAGTCAGTTTTTAAAATATCTACTACAGCTAGTATGCTGTATGATTAATGTTTAGATAGTCATTAAATTGTGCACCAGATAATTACCTCATAATTGATAAAAAAGTGGTGAAAAGATGCAGTATTTTTACACAGTACATCTGAAGCAGTGAAATCCATATATTTTTAGTGTAGTCTATATTACCGGTATGCGTCTCGATAATTACACACTGTTCCGTGTAATTACCATATAATTTATAACTGAAAACTTACTTCATTAGTGACCAGCAGAATCATGAAAATAAACAACTTCAGTCCAGACCTTCTTTGAGCTAGAAATGTAGCTTTCATTTATTTAACTTTTCATAACCGGAAAGTACCTAACCAGAAAATGATTGCTGGATTGATAAACTACTGTTATCGGTACGTCTAAATTACTAAAAACTTATGGCTTGCATAATACGGTAATACTTCAAAAATCTAGCAGCCTGTCGATAATAAACCATCCGATTTGACCTCAGCAAAACATTTTAGAAAATGGCGCACTGTGCAAGTGCAGCTAGCTGAGAATCCGAGATACACACCAGCAACCTACCCATTACCAGCAGTCTAGACTGGCTGGCTGATAAAATCTCATAGTAGCCTTGATCCAGGCTAGACTTTTAGTGGTAGTCTACTTTCTCACACTTTCTAGTAACTAAGTTTACAACTGATGGCAAGAAACTGCAGTTGGGGAACCGTGGTCAAAAAGTTATCGGTGCTAACACTTTATTTTCTTTCTAAATATTTTCTAACACTTATGTCACCAATGAACAAGTTAATATTTTGTCAAAATTAGTTTTACAAAGCTTTTATACATCTCACAAAAACATTTTGTCTTACCCTGTGACGCTAGCCTATACGAGACCTGAAAAAAGTGGAGCACGGTGGAGCAACATTCTTGCGCTACTTGCTCCACGAATCGATACGAAGCAATACCAAGTTCCACGAAGCATCAGCTTCACCATGCTCCACGGGGCGATGCGATGCGCGACGCAGCTTCATTGCGTCATAATGAAACAACTAAAAGTTGGCGCATGGCGACGCTTCGTGTCGCTCTAGTGTAGACAAGGCCTAAGAATATCGAAAAAAAATTTAAGCAAAGATTTTATTTTTTCAGAAAATTAAGTTTGAATACAAAAGTTGACTTTTCTCCAAAACTTGAAAATGTGACATAACAACTTTTGCCCCTCAACGCTTCATTTACACAAGACGCGCCTAGCAAGATTGCAAACCAGTGCCGGATTTAAACAATGAGAAACTTTCGGCTATTTGATTACACTGATTGGAAGAGCAAAAAAAAAAGATCTCCACGTCATGCACTGTTTTCGCTAAAAATAGCGGTGGAGAGCTAAAAAAAGGTCTTCGCTGTTCGTGATGAGGCCCTTCATTTTCTCCGATGCTCTAGACTTCAGCCTGCTTAGCCTATTGGTAAATCCGGCCCTGTTGCAAACACAATGCTTGCACAGCCTACGACTGCTACCATAGTGTCGCATTCAGCAATGGCTGAAATATGGAAGCGGCTGGCTGCGGCAGCTCTAGAAATATTTTGAACCATCACATTAAGAAGAAAGAGAAGAAACGTCGATGGTGGGTTCGGCCGTGGCTTGCTCGAAGGAATGCTATAGGTGCCTACAATAACTTAGTGCAAGAAATGACTGTGGAAGATCGCCAACAATTTCGAATCTTTATATATAATTTGAAAATAACCTCAGTTATTTAATATTATTATTTACTAGTAACATAAAAGGTATTCTCAGACTTGAGGGCCCAATCACTGCGAAGACTAATACTAATATGAAAGCTTTGTCTGCAAAAGAACGGATGGCTGTCATTCTCAGATTTCTTGCCGCGTTTCCGATACACAAAGTACATTCCATATACTTTCCCTGGATTAAACCTCACTAATTAGGACGTAAGTTTGTTCAGTTGACCACTGTATGCATTGTATAATGTATAATAGCTTAATACGTATTCTGCTTGCTGCAGTATTGCTGGAAAGTAAAGTTCTATTTTCCGACAATAATGCGACAACCCTTTCAAACTGATTCGAAGCGGTCTTAGAAATTTTTGTGCAATATTGCTGTCAATATTGCACAAGAGTATTGCTGACGTATTTACACGCATAAAAATGTTGCTGCGATATTGCTGCAAGAAATCTTGCGTAAGTTTCCTGAACGTGGAAGGCCGGCCTATATTCAATCGACAAAACGTTTGAGTTGTTTAATGCTTTGAACACATCACTACGTACTTTTCTTAAATTCAACCTTAAATAAAACAAATTTTTTCTAATCATGGCGTCATCAATGACTTACTTACCGATGAAATTGTAAAAACAAAACTTCGGAATACAATAAATATGGGACGAAAATAGCTAAGTAGGAAAAGTAAAGCCACAGTAAATCACAAAACTGTATTGAGATTTACTATGGCTTACTTTTCCAAAAAAAATTCATTTTTAACTTCCTTATAACTTCAAACATTGCTTTGCTATTCTGCAGTTGGCGCTAACTGATTTAGTTTATCTAGGCTGCATACTGTAGGCTAGCTGCATTTCAAACCAGCAGAGTTGGATCATTTATTTTGTTTTTATTAGGCAAAATACGTATTTTTACCAAGCCATAACAAACTTAAATTATAAGCACATGTACACTGGTTGTAAAAATTTTAAAGTTACCAACATATTACTTAAAAAGAATTTACAAAACCTCTAAAGACTAAGTTGAAATTTGGTTCTTTGTAAAGCCTACAAACAAAGGTTGAAAAATTCATTAAAAAAATAAATGGCAACATCTTGACCGATATTCCAGCGTGTCCGCATTCACATTCTTGTCGAAGACGTCATGTTCATTAGTAATTTAAGAAACCTGAAACAAATTAAAATATCAGTAAAATAGAAACAATATGAAATCAGCGTAGTTGAGGAAGAATTTTTAGCGTAGCCGAGAAAAGCTGAGGTTAAATATTTTCACCAAATACCCACTAACAAAAAATTGTTTTTACAAAGCAAACTAATCACTTTGCTTAATAATTTGATGGTCAGAATCCGAATAGTTTATGAAACGAAGACGACACGATTTATAAGACGCAAAATCAGCATTTTCTCATGGCTTTGACTGCATTTAAAGCAATAACATCTCAGTTGATATTTTTTGAAGTTAATCTGTGAAAATCAATTATTTTTTAAGTTATCCGTTTGGCTTGAGTCGGTTGGAAGTGCAGGCATAGAAGTTAAGCTAAAGTGCCTTTTGACAGCTGCATTTGAAGATGCAAGTGAGTAAGAGTAGATTGCAAGAGGAAAATAAGTAGAAAGTGGTTATTGTCACCCCCGGTGTATGTAGAAAAAAGTCTGGACAATTTTCTTATTGGATATTGCAAACGAATGTTCTAGAAGTGAATGCCGGATCAGGTTATACTATAAATAAGAATATAGTAGGGTTAAAACATTCTTAAAATATCAACTTCTTAACTTAAAATCTGTCTTGGATATCATTAAATTAATTGCACAAATCTAGGGCGTATCCAAAACTTCTCCTCAGGGAGGAGGGGTGGTTTGGTTTCAAGATTCCATAGCACATAACAATGCTTGAAAGTTAAACATCTCAGCTACCAATGATACACGAACAACGGTTTAAGCTGTAGCTGCTATAAATTTTTTAAGAGGGCTATTGATCATACTTCCTTTCTGAATCCGCCCTAGATACAAGGTCGGCAAATACTTACAGTATTCTTTGAAATCCGAGCAGCATTGATGAGGGTACTGCGCGCAGAACTTTGCTTCACACTGGCATGATCGTCCAGGGAGTACTTTGCCACAGACTGTTTTGGTCTTGCAAGATTCCTCAGTGACACATTTTACTTCTGGCACTGACCAGTAGTTACGGCCAAGACACACAATATCGGCCTCGGGATAAGGACGGCGCCCGGGCAGACACTTGTACCAGAGTTGCTCTCCTATGGCATAAGCCTTTTTGATTGGAGTTATATGACCATATTTAGGGAAAGGAGGTCGGAGACATCCCACTGCAAAGCCAAAATACTACAAGTTAGCTCTTGTTTCTAGCTGAAACAGCTTCTACTATGAAATAGAGCTGAGCAATGAGGTTGCAAAAGCAGTCAGTTTTTTCCTGCAAAAGTGTTGAGCTTATTTAAGTAAATCAGCATAATCAAGTAACTTTTAATTCTATTGACCCTTTTATGATATTTAAAGCCGGTGGAGCCTTAGCAATGACATCGTTATCGCTGAGGTAGGTCTAAAACAAGGTTCTTCAACGGGGGTGATTTCGGCCTTCAGAGGACCGATTTTAACAATTGTTGAAATCGGGGGGCGATTTTGCTTGTTAGCGGTACGATTTCAAGATTGCCAACAACATAAGCAATAAACTTCAAAAAGAAGCTCTGCGGAAGCTTTTCACCAGATTTTATTGGAAAAATGGAGCTCTGCGGACGTGAAGACCTTTTTTTTTGCTTGTCACCTGATTTTAGTGGAAAAATTGCTCAGGGGGCTATTTCGTCCCACATTTTCCAAAAAGGGGCGATTGTGCAAAAAAGGTTGAAGACCTCCGGTTTAAAATAAGATTCCCGGGCAGATCAAATCGAACGCAAACACGCCATGTCGCCAATGACTTGCCACCACCGCTATGTTTGTGCCGTGCTCTGTTGCCCTGGCGCTAAATTATGGCGTAATACCCCGAGCATGATGAAGATTTCATTTGATGTCGAAAATTAATTTCACGCCTAAATTTAAAATGTCAAAGCGTCGAAAAAACATAACCATCAAAATACGCTTATTATTGCAAAATTTGTAGATTGCCACAGAGTGATTGATATCAATTGTCAAGTCTATTAAAAGTTGTTGTTTGTGGTCGTTGACTCGTTATAATCACTTCTTTCCTAACGAAAGTTCTTTACGACATCTTTTTTTTTCCAAAATGTAAGGTTTAAGAAGCCAATTTACATAAATTAAAATGAAAAAAAAGATTAAAAAAAACGATGCGATCAAAATCTTGCATTATAGTTTGTTGCCTAACCAAAAAAATGAAGCATAGCATGCAATTACTGTAGTTCTCCTAGGTGGCGCAAAAACATCCATTTCGAAAAAAGTAGATCAGGCATATTTCCGTAAAAGAAAGATCGCATTTTGTAAAGCTAAATGCATGCTGATTTTGCTGATCTTTGACATACTTACGTTCGCAAGTGGGTGGCTGCTGGGACCAGTGTCCTCCTTGGTTGCAAGTGATTGTTGATGGTCCATTAAGCGCATAGTGGTCGCTGCAGTAAAAATGGACTTTGATTCCGACTGGGTATAAAACTGGGTACGGTTTAGGATAGTAATAACCGTAATCGATGTGCAGCTCATCAGCTGAGCACTGTGGAACTAAAAAGAAAAATACAACTTTTGAATATTTACAATTGTCGCTAGTTAGCAGCTGCTGGTACCACCAGCACGGTCCCCCCAAAATATGGAGTTTGTTTTATTCAGCAGCGTGACAACGTCTAATTGTACTATGCTTATCCCAAATTCGCCAGAAACTGTACTGCCAAGCTTTAAAATGCTGTATAATAAAATTACTATTAGCCAAAATTTGGTTGTCGTCAGTTGAATAAAGTGTTTTAGGACGTATTAGAATAGAATACAGTACTATACTAGAACAGCAAAAAGTTGTATATGATGGCACTCTTACCTTACGAGGTTTCTTTGAAAGACCTCGTTAGTTAAAAGAGAGTCATCATTTACAACTTTTTGCTACCGGTATATAAATTACGACTAACACGGGTAACCCCCTGTTGATTTACATTAGAATACTACAAATTATTTTGGTCCCTATTCTAATTATAAGTCTAATAGTGGCCTAAAAATAATATTTTGTGAGCAGAATTGTTATCTAACGATAGAAGTAAAAAGTGATCTAATTTAATGAAGGTAACTTTGGCATTTTTGAAAAACGACTTACGAGAACAAATTGGCTCTTTGAAAGACCATAAACCTCCTTGAAGACAATGGATATCTTTTTGTCCGATCAAAATGTATGGCTTCTTACAAGCAAACCATACTGCTTCGTCTTTTTTGTAGGTGGACTTGACTGGGCCAAAATATCCGAATCGGGGCTTTCTTGGTCGTTTACAAAATGGCTCTGAAATAGATTTATTAAAAATCTTAATATTAACTTCCAGATCTTGCTGCATCGCACAGTCGGTTTGTGCTGGTTTGCAAAACTAACCCTACAGTTTCTGTAATCCAAATAACACAGTCAAAAAACAGCTAAAAATACGTGAGCGGACTTTCGGCCCACTTCTGGAGCCATTGTCTATGCTATGAGATAACGCTGAGCAGCGTTTCAATCCAATATTTTTGAACAATAACAATGAAGTTGTATTTGTATCTTGCAAACAATTTTTCTTTGACCGTTATATCCATTTTTGTTGTGTTCAAAAACTCGTGACTTTTTGCATCCTACACAAACTTTCAGCATCATGATGGAAAAAACAATTATGTGGTCAAAAAATCATTTGTGACGCAGAAAGTCCACGGGCGTTTAGTCTACAAAAAATTGGACATGCAGACTAGGACAAGGATAATAGAAACTTTTGCGTGTGATATATTTCTTTGGCTATACGTGAGATGTCATTATAAATGCATATAACGGTATTATGTAAAGTTTACTCACCAAGGCATTTGGGAGGAGAGCCGTTCCAGTATCCTGAATCTCTACATTGAAGCTCAGTAGCGCCTTTCAGTACGTAGTGAGTACCGCAAGTGAAATAAACGGTTTCACCAGGCAGGTAATAATCTTTGAAAGGAAAGAAAATTCCCTTGTCTGGTTTTGAAGGTGGGTAACATTTAGGAGCTGAAATCAAAAACGATTTGTTGAATTAAAAAGATAGGCCTGATTTTCGTTTCGAAGCGATTGAGATTAGAAAGCTCACAATGAGCAATGTCAGTAAATCATTATCTCAAATGTAACATCTCAAGTTCAAATAGCCTTTTACAGATGATCACTATGCACCACATTACAGAATACAAACCAGTAGTCATATTAAGTTGATTTCAAATGTCCCTTATAAGAATGGGATGTGAAATTATGGGGCTGCAAGAACATGTGTTACAATGTATTTTTTTCCAAGCAGCACCCTACATACAACTTCTATGGGTTTGAGTTATTAATTACATGACGGTTTTTACTTGTGATACCATTCGATAAAATATTGCAGTATTTATTCATTAACTAGTAACTAGCTCAAAATGCTCACCGTTACTGAAGCTTTTGCTATCAAAACATGAGGTGAAAAATATATTATTTTTGTATAAAACTGGACGGTTAGTATAGTTATTATGCACATCGCTACTAGTGCGGAAGGTCTGACATTCGATTACCGGGTTGGTCAAATCGGGCACAGTGTCGACCACCGGCTCAGTACCGTTGCTGCGTTTCTTTAGAGCTGTGCTGTCCAGGCACTAAGCCGCGGAAATGGGCTTCGCCACTCGTTACACGCTTCGGCGTAATATCGCAAGTATTGTGAAGATTTGATTTGAACTTTAGCTTTCGCGTTTGAGCAATATCGGTGAAGTTACAGTTGAGAATTTTATTCGAATCGAATCGTTTAAGCTCAAATTAATTCAAGACTTACTGTCACAATAAGGAAGTTTTGCCGGCCATGATCCATGGTAGCTGCACGCAACTGTTTTGGGTCCTCTCAGTATGAGATTGTTATGGCAACTGTAGGTGATGTATTGACCTGGTCTGTAAGTAGCGTAACGTGGAGAGTATGTGCCTCCTTGTGGTTGAGCCGGAGGAAGGCAGATTTCTACAAATAAAATATTAGTGTGGTTAGGAGTGAAATTATCTGAGAGTATTGTTGTTCTTGATGGATATTGATTTATTTTGCACACAAAGCGGCATGCTTTTTCCTTCTTAAATGTTTATTTAACATTCAGTAATGACACTTCTAACTCTTAATTCTCGAACAAAACTGTAAGATCAACATTTTTTCGATCCTTTGCCACCCCTCAGCACCCAGTCACAAACAAAAACATTTTTGCATCCGCCTCTGATGTAACCTATTTGTCTCCACAGAGAGCCTATTAACGCATTATTTTGGTATATTTCCGAAGAGTCTTACTATCATCAGAAAATTGAATTGTTGATGCCATCAAAACTTGAAAACTACCACAAGCGCAGAATAAATGAAACGTAATATAATTCGCTAAAATGTAATGTAATGATGTAATTCTCTATGTAATTCGCTAATAAATAAAATGTAATTCGCTAGTAAATAAAATGTAATTCGCTAAAATGTAATGTCAAAAGGCTTTCATATTCACTTTACGTTTATTTAAGCTAAAAAAATTCATGGATTCTTTAATATTTATTAAAAAAATTGTTTTTATATATCATTGATCAATCATTTTTACAGGGTCTTTTTGACTTTTGACCAATTCTTCAAATTACTACTAAAATTTTTTTGTAAAAATGCAGAAAATTATTGTCGAATTACTTGATTTATCAACAACACTTACTTCTGCACTTGAGTGACACTTTGGTCCAAGAGCCCCCTACTTCGCACGTGGAAACCCCGTTACCGTATGCGGTGTAACCATGTTCACAGTGGTAGGTAACTTGATTTCCAGCATGGTATTCATGGTGTAGTGGTGCGTAATACAAATGATCGTAAGCAGAAGGAGGATCGCACTTGGTAGCTGAAAATATAAAGTAAAAATTTACACCATACCTGAAGTTACATAAAACGATATAAGCGTAAATACAATTGAAGCCTAGTTTTGTATTAATTTTTATAAGGGTGAAGGGAATTGTCTCTCATAAGAGGTGCACTACTAATATGTGTATAAATAACTGCTGCTGTTCCGACCGGCAGTGTAGATGCGGCAGATCTGGTATTCAAATCCCGAGTCGGTCAAATCGGACACAGTTGTCGCCAACGGCTCGTCACCGCTGCGATATTGCTTCAGAGCTGTGTTGTCCAGGCGCAAAGTTGCGGAGATTACGCCGCCAGTCGTTGCACGCTTCTGCGTAATAGGGCAAGGAAAATGAAGGTTTGATTTGATTTTGTATCGCTGCTATACAATGACGTTAAAAACTGCATATAATTGAAGATAAATTTGAAATTTACTTACTAAGGCATTTTGAGTAGCCGTAATCCCATTTGCCGGTACTCAAGCAAGTGAGTTGAGAATAACCACTTATTTGGTAATGGTCATGGCAGATGTAAGTGATCACACTACCAACACTGTAATAAGATTCCTCGGTGTAAGGCATGTAGTAACCATGATGCAGGTGAGGAGGTTTGGGGCATTTCGGAATCCCTGAAAACCCAGCATAATGTTATAACTTTATAACGGCGTATTTTAACAAAACAATATTGCTTAGACTTAGATCAGGGTGGTCCAACTGCAGGCCCGCAAGCCAATTTTGACCATCGATGTAATTTTTTTGACCCGCGATGAATTACGGGTGATTTGCACGTTTAGGTCGGAAAACATTTAGTTAGTCGTTGTTTTTGTTGTTTTTGACTGCGTTTAAGTTTTTGCTTTTTAAATTAAATCCTGAACAGCCTGTACCACTTTGGTTCTTAATTCATGTGGTGTTTTATTAATCGAATTGCAACGGATTACATTTCAGTTTGTCGCAATTGTGCAAGGCGAAGGGCAGTATCACGTCGGTTGCAATGAGGACGAGCCGGGGCCAATAGACAAAATGATAAAACACTCGACTTCCACACGCTTGCTTAAAACTCTCGGTCGTATAGATTCCTTCACGATCGCTTTTAGTCGCCTAACCTTACTCAAAAAAGTATATTAAGAAAAGGCGAGTAGCTGATAATTTTCATTTTTACCAAAATATGTTGGCCCCAAAAAAAAAAGAATCCCAAAACAGTAGTAACGATTTAAACCTTTTAGTTACTGATTATGACGGCACAATGGTATAGGCAGTGTCGCAGTTTAAAAATGTTACAAAGTAAGTTCAGGAGCATTATTCGTTACACAATGTTGTTTTTTTAATCGTAGTATTATTACTAAGCAATGACACAAAAGGTCATTTGAAGGTCCTGTTTTATGTGTAATTAAGTAGCAACATCTTCTATTAAACCAGTGCTTCTCAACTGGGGTGCATGGACTCCTAGGGGTCTATGGAGTCCTGTTCAATGGGTCCATGAGACCCGTTGAAGAGGTCCACATCCTGTTACTTGAATTTGATGTAGTTTTTTGCAATTTTTTTGCTCACGCATGTATTTTTATTGTCAATTCGCGGGTCATTCTGCAGTGGAAACCTTCAATTTGATTAGCTGTGGGCTTTCTGAGGTGAAGACCCTTTTTTTTTTCGTTCCTTCACACCCCAGTCATGGGTTTTTCTGCAGTGGAGACTTATCACCTTTTTCGGGTTCCACGGAGATATCTGAATAGGCATAGTGGTCCACGGAACAAAATCAGTCGAGAAGCCCTGGATTAAACATTGGCCCGCGGGGTAAGTAAGCAGCTTTTTATGGCCCGCGATATAAGTAAGTTAGACCACCCTGACTTAGACGAAGAAATGGCTTAAGCCTAATACACTTCCAACTTTTCAATAAAGTGCATTTTGCACCCTTTATTGAAAAACTTGTTTTACTTTTTTCGTTTTTGCTCTTGGAGGCTATATTTTTGTACGAAATAATTTTCATCTTTTTTAGTAGCTCTGTAAAAAGTTACTGCGAGCTTTGTTGAATATTTTATACACCTATCAAATTATTATGGTTCTTCACATAAAACAATATGAAATCTACCTGATTTGATATTTTATAATGCAGGTTTTTATTAGTGAATGCTAAGCATAATATTTACCAACGAAGATGAAAAAAAAGCAACAAAATATTTACGATGGGATGAGAAACACTTACTTTTGCAATAAGGGTAGTCATAATCCCAGTCGGAACCGAGGCATGTTGCCACTGCTTCACCATGTAGCTCGTAATTGTTGCCGCAAATATAAGTTATCGTTTCACCTTTCTTGAAAATTGTCTTACGGGGTTTGTAATCTCCATAACGAAGTGCGATGGGAGAGCAGAACTCCTCTATGCGAAAAAACATTGAGTTAAAAATTTGCATTTGGTAATAATTAAGTAGCACGACAATCGAAAATTGCAAGATCAGGTTCACGTAATGCACAAAAAATGGTTACTGGTAATCACTTCTGTAGTTAATATAAAAGTTGCTCAAGCAGTAACAATTTGCATTGCGCATTGCTATTGTGCGATTTGAGCGCGTAAAGATTTTTTTTGTTTTGTCGTTCCGCAAACAGAAATTCCCAAAAAAAGTTAAATCGAGTTCGAGGATGCAACGCACAGGTCATTTAACAAAACTCAATACGGCCTGAGCTGACTACAACGAAATTGAGTGAAGGTTATTATAACAAGTTTTCACAATCACACCATCATTGATGACAATAGGCTAGACACTGAGACACCGGGTGAGTTACAGTTATTATTTGTCTTGAAGATTCACTGACTCAGTCACACTTTTCAACTTGTTTTTTTGTGGAAATAAAAAACAAAAGGACACCTTAGCCTTGCCAAAGTGGTCATTGGGTCAACTACCCAGCACTGTTTCAAGTAAAACTATGTAATCGGTTACGACATATGATAATTCCAGAGCTCATTAATAGCCTCTGTATCAGCCAGGATAAATGAAAAATAGCTGCGTTTCAAAGTTTGACTAGTTTAAGTGTCTTGATTTTTCATTGTTGAGATAATGCTAATGTAGTTGTTCGAGTTTTGGTTGTACAGCAAGTTACGGGTTCCATACTAGGTCGAGACAACAAAAACTTAAAGAATAGTACCCTGTACGTAACTCAGCGTTCGGAATGGCATGGTTAAAGGTACAAAAGTGATAATACTAAATCCTCTCAAAATACAATACTGTACTTGCTCCTAATGCAGCAGACTATTTAAAAAAAAATCATGTTATTTTTCTTGTTTTGTGTAAATTTACCACTTTGAAGCTATAAATTTTAAATTAACCACTACAATCTGTTACTTACTTGAGTCATAGGCAGCAGAGGCAAAGGCCAGCACCGCAGCGAAAACCACTTGTAAGAACATCTTGTTAGACCTAATTCGTTCTTATGGTGATCTTGATCCGAGTTCCGTTTATATGTAATGTGGACAGGTGGGTCCAACCCACACACTAAGAGCATGATGAGGCAAAATGTCACAACTCAGGTCACGAAAATACTTAACAAGCAGAGAGAAAAGAGCAGTGAGCCCACGCAGATAAAATTTAATTGCAAATTACCGGCGTAATGTTTGTTGCTTGAATTATTACAACTTGGTTATTATCATGCGACTTCATCATTTTTCACCAAATGCGCGTTAATTATGCTTTCGTCATTAATAATTGCTACACATTCATACTCTAAATACGCTTCTTCTGAGCTGTAATGTCTTCAGTAATTTAAAGTTTAGTATTAATTACGATTAAACGTGTGTGATATTTACAGAGAATTCAGCCATCATTAGCCATAACGCGTTATTAAAAGAAAATTAAACGCAATTAAGGCATATTCTATATTTTAAGCCATTTGCATAGCTGTAGCAATTGATGGATAAATGTAATAATTATAAACCGCTTTATTGTGCTTTGATGTCATAATATAATCTTTTTTGTTTGGCTTACACACTTATTTTCAAACAACCTGACGAAATTTGTGAAACATGTTTCCGCTCTTCTTAAATCAATTCTGGGAAGTCAAGCGAATGCTTTTAAACCATTACTTTCTACACTTGAAAATGCTCACCTGCGACTAAATATTAAGCAATCATTTAAAAACACTGAACAGCTTTTGAGGCAGTGCTTCTAACCTTCTTGGGCCGCAGTCAATATTCTAATCATACCTATAAAGCTCTATGTAAGAAACATTAGCCGAATAATCAAAAAAGCAGATTCTTTTACACTATTCGTATTGTATTTTCTTGAATAGCAGCCGAGGCTATACTATTTTATATTTTTTTTTATTTGTGTGAAATTTTTAAACCTGTTTTTGTGGAATTTTTAAACACTTCGAGCGGTTTCTATTCGAGGGCGGCTTCAATTTTTTTTATATGATTGTTTTCATCTTCATATTGGTGTCCAGTAAGCATTCAAGTTAACCTATCATAAGTGACAGGAAAACGGAAACACTAAACCAGCAGCATTTCTATTGTCCTTTTTTTTTTTTGAAACACTGGTAAGTATGTTATCACGTGCTACCCTACCGTTAATCCAACGACTGCTACTACTGCTGCGTCTATGCAAAGCACTCAACAAAACCAAACGGAGGAAGTTTTAATTACCAGGTAGCAACAAAAGTAGCATTTACTTTAATGATGTTAGTATTGTTGACAAAGATGAAAATGACCTTTATAGTAGAAATAAAACATACAATGTTTGAGTTGCTTTTGCTTCGTGTCGTTAAATTTGTTTGTTTTGTTTTCTTGTATCAGTAAAGAAACGGTTTTGTCCGTTGCGGCTTCTATTAAAGGGTGTCAGACGCCCTTTAATAGAATCACTTCGGATCACTCGGGGTACCTTCGCAGACTTTTTATGGGTTACTGGACCCCAGGTTAAAAACTTCCATTTTAAGGAATTGACTGTTTAAACACAAAAGCGAGTCTACATAACAGAGGTGAGATGTTATTGTAAATATAGTGACGCAGATTACGCAATATAGTCAAAGATGTGTCGTAGACCTACACGTCAATTTTAGACAGCTTCGTAATACAGAATCGTATGGTATTTGATAAAGCATTATTAGAAGAATAAATAAATTAATACTTTCTTAATTTTCAACTTGATGTGACTGCTCATTAATATGCAAAAACTCAGTTGTTGTACGCTAAAAACTAAAAACACATATAGATACTGCAATTCACTAGTCGATGGTCTGCTCGTGCTACCAGTATTGTACGCAGTAGAATTAGTAAATTATTTTCAGGTTCCTATTTCGGCAAGTTTCTGTTTATTTTTAATAAACCCTAGCTTTGGTAATGTAAGTAAGGCCTACTGGTAGTAAATACAAGCTTGACATTACATGCACCACATTAATACGTGATGAATTTATGCTCTTCAAATACTAGCCTATGAAATATTAGTACACCGTGGTCTAGGAAACTCAAAGACCCCCACAAAATAATCTTGTACAGCTCCTCCTTCTCCTAAGACTACCACAGGTCACATTTGTTTTTTGTTTTTTTTACCTTAATCATTTGAGTGTGTGCAGCTTAAAAAAGCAATCGTCTAGCCCAAACTGTAGGGTTTATTTGGAGTTAAAACATATTGTACACATATTGAATAAAAGCAAATTTGAAAACTTGCAAAGCGATGTCAGTTGAAGCTTCGTAGCAAAGCTTAGGCTAGGGCGCTCTTTCTCTTATCTTGAAGGGATGGCAAGATCGTAAGCGAAATAAATGTCGATGCCATTGTCGCATTTTTAAAACGCTAATCGCTTGCAAACTAAAAATGAGAAAATGATTAAAAACTGTTGTGACTGTTTTATATTTGATTTACATTTAATCAACTTACATAAAAAATCTTAAAATTCTCCAGTTTCGATTAAAACAGATCTTTTGTGCGAAAATGCTCAACTTTAGCTATTGAATGATTGATAACACAATTTCAAAGCAATCGCAGTCCATTAATATTTCGGAAATAATTAAGTTTGTCATTCTAATCAGCTTCGACGACCTTCAGCTCAATACTAAAAAGCATATCAATCTGACTTGCGCGATGCATACAACAAGTCAAAAGTGTAGGCCTACTATAGTTTGAAATTCTTTACACGTGCCTAGAGAATAAAGAGCAAAAATCTTCTAACTGATACAGTGATGCACTAGGCACAAATATAAAGATCAGAATATTTGGAAATTTCCTTTCAAAAATGGTAAAATACTTGGGCAAGATCTACAACAGTCATTCTAGAGCAGACCTATCCTTGTGAAAAGTAAGCCGCCGCTTGTACTTGCATTACACAGGCCTAACACTGAAAATGCTGGAAGAATTTTCCGTATCCAAAAAGCCGAGTGGATAGTCTGCCTTTGGAGCTGTAAACCCGGGTTTGATTTCAAGTTGGGTCAAACCAATAATTTTAAAATTGGTACTCTCAACTTCCCTGCTTGACGCTCAGCATCAAAAAGACGCTGTGGAGAATAAGACGGTAAGTTTGTTTGCTGTGCCGTTAATAAAGGCATCACCGGGAATCTCCCATTTTAAAGTGGTAAACGAGTGAGTGGCAAGCAACTCCTAAGCAAGCTTGTTCTAGCGCTTTAATCGCTTTCCCGTAATAGAAGGATAAATATGCTACTACGTAAATAAAAATATAATATAAAAACAGCGATGCTTTGGGCTTTGTGTCCTTTCTGACCTTCTCTTCTTTTAGACCAAAGAATTTTAAAGTGGACGCAATCGGTAATCAAACCCTGTCTAGCCTTGATCAATTTCATCCGCGTCTCACGAAGACAATCCATAAATTTGCTTGCATCTTTACAATAGAGCAAGTTGTTCTCTAAGCTTCGTCAAACGTCCAGCATTATTAAATGTGTTAAAACTGTTCTCATCAGCTGTCGTCATTAGCAGTGTAAGCAGGTCAGTACGAAACTGAAAGGAAAATTACTTTCAGTTTCGTACTGTTTTGCTTACACTGCTGATGATGACAATTGAATCTATGTCGCCGAAACGTCTAGTTTTGAGATTTACTGTGACTTTATTTTTTCATTTGTTATTAATAAATAATTAGAAGCCAAAACGACTTGCGTGCGGAGTTAACCTTACAAAGCAAAATTTTAATAAAGGGTGCATGCTTGTTCACTGTTCAGATAGAGAATCTCTCAGTTACCTTTAATAACATAAGTTTTGACAAACGTTTTATGAAGAAAAATCTAACAGTAATTGAGTACGAGCTGAGTATAGGCCAAATGATATAAGTTTGACGAAAAATAACGCGAGGCACCCCAGTAAGTATTTTCTTAAGCAAAGAAAGCGATGAGCAAGTTTGATCAAACTGGAGCCACTTTACATATTATTTTTAAATAAGAGTGGTCCGCTACAACGCTGCAAAGGCGGGTAATATGTTTCTAATAAAATAAATTATTTTACACAAGCAGAGCAATCAACTGACGAAACTTCTCTGGATAATTCCATTAATCTCGGGATCCTACATTGGCGTTTTGGGTTGCTCCTGCACCAATAGTCGTTTCATGTGATCCTGCAAGTGCTCCATGACCTTTAATTCCCCCTTCCACGGTCTTAACATTCTCTCCTATAGCGTAGCGGAATTAAGAGGAATAAATTCGTGTTAACTTCGTTCACATAATTCTTTTTTGCGAGGTAAAAACTCGTAATGTTTCTTGCGTTATTATCAAGGCAACTTTAAGCATCACATAGGCCTACAATCTAAACTGTTAAAAAGAATTGTGACATAAAATACATTGGGTCATGTTATCTCCATGTGCCCAAAACATCGTGCACCAAGAGGAATACATGGTTTGTTACTATTACATGATGATACCAGAAGTTGGATAAACTACATCACTGTTAACTTTCTCGTCGATTTTGTTAGATCCCGATTACTTTCCCTAATATGATTACCCTCTTCAATCTATTACGAGACAAACGCCACTTCACTTCTAAATCCCATACAATTTCTTGATAAGTTCGTGTATTTGTGAATTACGTTTTATTTTGGCAACACATATTTTGTCTCGTGAAATTACGGCAAATGCACGTGGTTTGATCATTGCGTAATCGATGGAACTTAATGAACGACCGAGCTTCTAGCTTTAAATTGGAGAATTTTATTGCAAATACTGGCGATTATGAGACAGTCCTTGGTTTGAACGAAACAATTCTTGGTTTGAACACAATTGAAAACTTTGTTGATTAAACTTAAATGTTGAAAGGAACTTCTTGATTTGCTTGTTCACTGGTGTGTGTACCTACTCAAAGGTCATTCAATTTGGTTGAGGTCACGCACACCAGTGAACAAGCAAATCAAGAAGTTCCTTTCAACATTTAAGTTTAATCAACAAAGTTTTCAATTGTGTTCAAACCAAGAATTGTTTCGTTCAAACCAAGGACTGTCTCATAATCGCCAGTATTTGCAATAAAATTCTCCAATTTAAAGCTAGAAGCTCGGTCGTTCATTAAGTTCCATCGATTACGCAATTATCAAACCACGTGCATTTGCCGTAATTTCACGAGACAAAATATGTGTTGCCAAAATAAAACGTAATTCACAAATAAACGAACTTATCAAGAAATTGTATGGGATTTAGAAGTGAAGTGGCGTTTGTCTCGTAATAGATTGAAGAGGGTAATCATATTAGGGAAAGTAATCGGGATCTAACAAAATCGACAAGAAAGTTAACACTCCCCACCCAAAAGAGACTGTCACACAGTATCGCAAACAGAAAAAACCACCAAATCATAAACATTCACAGTCAAATTCACATCCAAGCATTCAAGAAACAGAATCTCTCTCAGCATTCACGCAGAGTTGGAAGGAAAAATGAGACAAAGTTTCGAAATGGGTCGTTTAACTAGACCATCCTTTGTCTGCAACACCACTGTCCTTACATAACCCTTCTTGTCAGGGAAGACCTTCGTAACTTTAGCCAATGGCCACTGACCTCTGGGAGTATTGGATTCTGTGATTAAAACGACGTCTCCTAAAGCCAAGTTTCGACGTTTCTGGTGCCATTTTCCACGCAGTTGAATGGTTTTGACGTACTCGACGACCCACCTTTTCCAGAATTCGTCTGCAGCAAATTGTACGACTCTGAAGCGTTGTCTCGAATAGTTGTCAGATTCGTTTGATTCAATCGGTGGAGGGACGATTTCGGGGTTAAGTCGAAGAAGGTGGTTTGGAGTCAATGGATGAGAAGACTGACCTGCCTCCGGAACGATTTCAGTCAAAGGACGAGAGTTGACCTCAGCTTCAACTTCGGTAAGCAAAGTCTGCAGTTCGTCATCATTCAAAGCAGCCTTAAGCATGATGGCGAGTAAAACTTTCCTCACTGATCTGATCATCCGTTCCCATATTCCTCCCATATGGCTAGCATTGGGAGGATTGAAAGACCAGGTTGTTCCTTGTTTTCGTAGATAGTTGTGAATCTCGGTATTTTGGTTCTCGAAAAACGAGTGATTGAGGATTCGCTGAGCACCTACAAAATTTGAGCCGTTGTCCGAGTAAATGCATTTCACTGGACCTCGGCGAGCCAAGAACCTGCGTAGAACGTTGATGAAAGAAGAAGCGGTCATATCATAAGATAACTCCAAATGAATAGCACGTGTGGTTGTGCACGCAAAGAGACACCCATATCTTTTCATCTGCGATCTCTTGACTTTGGCCATTAGAGGTCCAAAATAATCCACACCTACGTGCGTGAAGGGTGGTTCGTGAATTTGAAAACGTGCTAAAGGTAGGTCGGCCATGTACTGGCGTTCAGATCTGGCATTACATTTCTTGCAAGTGACGCAGCTGTTTACAACTCGGCGCACTGCAGCTTTGGCATTAATGACCCAGAAACGTTGACATAAGCTATTTAAAGTAGTGTTTATGCCACAGTGTCCCACAACCTTGGAATGTACATGATTAATGATTAAGAAAGTAAACTGTCCAGATTCTGGTAAAATGATTGGATGCTTTAGATCAAATGCCAGGCTGGCATTATCTAAGCGGCCACCAACTCGCAACAGACCGTCTGCCATAATCGGATCGAGGCGATATAAGCAAGATTTTCGAGGAATTTGCTGGTTCCTTTCAATGCAGGACATTTCGTGAACAAAGTTGTTCCGTTGAACGTACTGAATGAGGTCTAATTCAGACTTTTCCAACTCTGCAACTGATATTGGTTGTTGAGGTGGCAGATTTGTACCCGTCATTTGGCGGTGTAAGTAAAGCTTAAATCGAGCAAGCCATGCTATAGATAATTTTAGTCTGTTCAGAGAAGAAAAACTATCAATAAGAGTCATCATTGGTGACTGAGTGTTAGGCCGAGAGCTACTTGTTTCATTGGTAGAAGATGCTGTAGTGAAAACAAGGTTCTTCTCGAGGTCAAACTTTCGAGGCAGCTCTGGAGAAGAAGATTTCGATGGGAGAATAGGCCACTGATCTGGTGGATGCTTGAGAAATGGAGGGCCTTCATACCACATCAGATCTTTAGCCAACGATTTTGCACTCGATCCACGGGTGAGTTTGTCAGCAGGATTTAACTTTGTACCAACAAAATTCCAATCATGCACTTTAGAATGTTGCAATATCCGCTGTAGACGATTTCGTGGATACAAAGAAAACTTCTTTACATCTGCTCGTAAACTCTGAAGAACAATAATAGAGTCAGTCCAAAATAGACAAGGTGCATCTGGGATCTCTAGTTCTCGTTTTATTGTGTTTGAGAGTTTGACAGCATCAAGAGCGGCTTCCAATTCGAGCCGAGGTATGGTATGTTGTCCAGACCCAGTAACGTGACATTCTGCCATTATCAGACGACAGATTATTTTAGAATCTTGACCAATAACTCTAGCATAACAAACTGCACCTCTCGCCACATTGGACGCGTCCGAGAAGAAATGAAGCTGTAGCTGGATTGGCTCATGCGAAATCTCCTTGAAACAACGCGGGACTCTAATGTTCTCAAGACCCACCAAGCTCTGAATCCAAGACTCCCATTGCTTGAGGTTAGCACCAGTTAAAGGTTCGTCCCAATCTAATTTAGCTTTACATATTTCACTGTAAACGAGACGAGCCCGAAGCACCACAGGTAATACGAAACCTAGTGGATCGTAAAGAGAGTTGGTTATGGAGAGGATATTTCGCTTGGTTGCACAAGAAGTTGGTATAGAGATCTTAAAGAAGAATTCGTCCGTGGCAACGCACCAGTCGACGCCAAGTACACAATTGCGAAGGGTAGTAGAAGGCATTGCATTTAGAGGAGATTTAGCTCTATCCTTTTCAGAAATATGCTGCATTACAACGTCATTGGTAAACATCCACTTCCTGAGTTTGAATCCTCCCTTTAGTAGCAGAGCAGTTAGTTGTTGCACCACTTCGATCGCAGTTTTTTCATTTTTGACACTGACTAAACAATCATCTACATAGAAGTTTTTGTGGACAATTTCAGAGATGAAAGGATCAAAATGCCTACCAAATTCCTTGGCAGTTTGTCGGAGGCAAAACGAAGCGCAACTGGGAGAACTCTTAGCGCCAAACAAGTGAACTGTCATTTGGTAAACAGATGGTTCTGCATTTAGATTGCCTAGAGGCCACCAGAAGAATCTTAAGGCACCTCGATCCGAGGAAGGCACTCGTATCTGGTAAAACATGGATTCTATATCCGCTATAATAGGAATCTTTTCTCTCCTGAATCGCAATAGTACCCCCACCAAAGAGTTCATGAGGTCAGGCCCTTTCATCAAGAAATCGTTAAGGGATTTGCCATCTGCTGAGGCAGCGCAATCATAAACGATCCTGACCTTATCCGGTTTTTTCGGATTTAAAACTGGGTGATGAGGAATGTACCATTCCTTAAGACCACAAGATGGGCTAGTTTCCGTCACCGGTATTTGCTCAGCGTGACCCATTTCAATTGTCTTTTCCATTTGCATGGTGTAGCGCTGATGTAAAGTTTGGTCCTTTGATAAGCGCTTCTTCAAGCTATCAAGGCGTCGAAGAGCCATTTTACGGCTGTCCGGTGATGAAGCAGCAGCATTGCGCCATAAAAGTGGAAGCTGATAATGCCCATCTTCGTACTGCAGATTTCGGGACATAATATCATAGGCAATTGGGTCTTCTAATGCGTACTTGCATCCAAGCTCACCAATTTCTTTGTGCTGTTTGAGCAATTTAAGAATATCTTCCATGTCACTAATTTCTGGAGATGGTGAAGTCGAAAAGAATTCTCCTTCATCGGTCACGATTAGGCTCTCCAGATTGTGCAGGTCAAGCGGCCACTGATATCCCCGCACAAGTAAGTTGGTAGATGTCTCTTGAGAAAAAATATCATTGTCACCAGCTAAAGATGTTCCGCGTAACATCCATCCAAACGGAGTCAAGACTGCATCGGGGCTTAAGTCGGGGTAGGGAGAGAACCTGCTCTCAATGCACCGACGCGCAGCAGCATAGTCACTTCCTATCAGCAGAGTAACAGAGCCCCCTTCAATCTCGGTCAAAGACACATCACAAAGATGAGAGTGCTTCTGAATACTCTCTGAACTAGGAGCAACAGATGGAGCTACAGGGATATTATCAACGACTACTACCTCGGACAAATTCATAGCGTAGTCGTCGTTTAAAGAACATATGGAAAAGGATACAGCTATGGTATTAAGAACATAAGGGTTTCCAGGTGACAAGGTCTGAACGGCCAACTTCGCTGGAACTGAGCTTTCTAAGTCTAACCTCTTCGCTAAACATTGCTCACAAAATGTCCTATCGGATCCCGTATCTAATAGGGCATAAGTGTACACGACATGGTCATTGCTTTTTACCTTCACAGGAACAATATCCAAATAGGCTCTACTACTAGTAGTAATGCCAGAAGTATGAGAAGATAGTGCAAGAGTTTTTGTCTCGACTAGTTTGGCTGAAGGATCAGGATCGGGAGCAGAGTTGCCACCTTTGGAGTCGCTTGAACTCTCCTTAGACAAGGAGTACGGAGTATGCAGCAAACTATTGTGATCGTCACGCTTATCACAATTCTTCCTCTTGCACTTTATATTAAGAGTACAGCTTTTAGCATGGTGCCCAGGATTAAGACAGCGTTTACACAACTTATGCTTTTTAATTAATTGAGACCTGTCCGAAAGAGGCAATTCGCGAAACTTGCTGCATTGGTAAAGTTTGTGCATCTCCGAACAGCAGTGGCATTTCGGCTTAGACAAAGATTTTTCGATTTCGCTTTCACTCTTTGTAGTCGTTTGAAATGTAACAGCTTTAGTTTTCTTAGGAGGGTCACTTCGTGATAAACTTGGACCAAAAAGTTTTAAGCCGAAAGTGGAGTTAGAAACTTTCGCTTGAGTTTCCACGAAAAGTGCTAGGTCCTAAAAGGAAGCATTGCGACCAGATTCTTCGGTGATTTTTACCGCTGTGTCAACCCACTTACGCTTAAGATCCAGAGGAAATTTACTAGCAATTGCAGTGAGAAAGGGTACAGAGTCTAAACTGGACGCAACTCTGTCATCGGATAAAGCATGGCAGCATCGTTTCATCAGAACAGAAAACTCATGCTAGCTTCTGATCCAGTTCTTGACAACAACCTAGGGTGGTAAAAGGATAGATTCTCGGCCCAAGAGTTGTTGCAGTTAATCCAGAGTGGAAGCTAGGCCAAATGACGGCGACATGACATGGCCTAAATTTTTTTATTATAAAACGGAAAACCTATAAGCTTATGGCTTAAGGCAATGAAATTCTTTTCTGCGGATAATTTAATTTTTTTCCTCAGTGTTTGTAGTATTAGAAAAGTGCTGACGACATCCGATGTAAACTCACAAAAAATTTGCATTATTTAAATTCTACGCTCGATTTTATCTTAGACAAAATCAAAGACTCAAGAAATGGTATTCACTGCTTCTCTGCTTGACGTTTAGCTATAAAGAAACAGCGTAGAGGACATTCCGGCAAGTTCACTTGAGTTGTCGGGTATAACACTCTTGAGCTTCATCAATCTTCGAGTGGTAAGCAGATTGCCAGCAACTCGTAAACAAGTTTGTTTTAGCGCCCTATCTCTTTTCACAACAGACGATAAAATTAAACTTCTCCTACAACGTAATTGATCAATGCCTTTGGACTAGTGTTAAGAACAGATGACGGCAAATGGCCAGAAGTGCTGGACCAAGTTATTTAAGACGAGCATAATCATGGCTCACTTTTTGTGGTTGTTGATGATTGGTGTGTTCGTGAACTGCTGTGCTGTCATTAGAACTGCTGTGAACTGCTGTGCTGCTGAGCTGTCATTAGTAATGTTCGTGTTTTGCTCATTTTTCTCGTGTCCATATTTTGTTGTAAAATGATTCTCAGAATTGTCTGCGCCGATTATCACCTTCATTTCTTTTTCTGGCCTTTGAACTTTAATATGATAAGTTCCGTCTAAACAAGAGTTAAACTATTTGAATTCATCACTTCTCTGTCTTTTGTATCACAAAACAAGTTTGTCAGCGACATGAACTGGCGGATTGGCGGTACCACGCTCGCAGGTTACAGATCATATGTCGCATTTAGTATGCATCTCGGGTGAGTCCTGATTCAAACAGCGCAAGCTCACTTTAGAATCTCTCTCAAATACTGAGGGATTTTCTATTCAATAATTCGAAACTAACCTCACTTCTCAGTATTTTGAAACATGTCTCCTTTCTATCCATTTTAATGAACGGTAAATATAACGTAAAGTGATGATTAATATGCTTCTTTATTAGCATTTTCAGAGTAATCAAACGCAAATCCCGTTGCATTTGACTTTATCAGGGTTTAGCTAGCGCAGATGGCCGAGTGGTAAGAGCGTGCGCCTCTGGAGCTGTAGACTTGGGTTTGATTCCGAGTCGGGTCAAACCAATGACTTTAACATTTGGTATTCACAGCTTCTCTGCTTCATGCTCAGCATTAAAGAGACAGTGTGGAGAACAAGCCGGCAAGTTTACTTGTCGTGTCGTTGGAAAAGGCACTTCGCTGGATTCCCCCATCTTAAGGTGTATTTACCGAACACACGTTTTTTGGGTCGCAATTTTCGCTAGCGTTGTTTCATCGCTCTTTTTGTTTTTCAAGCAACTGTTTACCGAACACGCGATTAACGAGCGCGATAACTCGCGTTATTTGTCCTCGCGAATTTTCAACTTGGTGAAGATAAAAAATTGCACGTACCATGTGAAAATGCACAGTTTTGAGAAAATCTTAACCGCTCAGCTATTGAAGTGGGTGGAGCACCTGCTTCTGGAATTGTTATCTCTGGGTTCGATTACAAATCGGGTCAGTACAAAAACAAATTAGTTAGTTTGTTCACAGTTATTCTGTCCACATGTCCAATCTAAGTGCGTCAAAAGGCCACCAGCTTTTTGCTTCGTAATCAAATATTTTATGTCATCATGACTTTTTTCAGTTATAACCTTAAATATTTGATTAAGATGTAAAAAGCCAGCGGGCTTTTGGCCCACCTAAATTGGACATGTGGACAGGGTAACTGACTAAGCGTAACAGCCGCACAGCAGTAGTCTGTTATCTCGCTCTTTTGCCAATCATTACGTGACACATGCCCATGATTATGTCATGATAAATCTTGCTGTAAATACCTTTACGAGATTAATACAATCGTTTCAATTGAAAGCCGTGGAACTAAACAGCCTCCCTGCTTGACGTTCAACGTTAAATGGGACAGTTTGGAGAACAAGCCACCATTTTTGCTTATTGTAATATCGGCTGGCTAGCTAGTCTTGGTAACTGCAGTAGGCTACTCAAAAGTAAAGTTTGGTACTGAATCAGTGCAGGTGTTGATAGAGCTGGTTCGGGAGCAAGAGTTCATTCACAATGCAAAACATGAACGCCACAAAACTTGCTAATGCATGGGATAGCATTAGCAAAGCTTTAAACGTTGAAGGCATGAGCGGTAAGTGAGCTGTTTCATTGGTTTATGAGTGAACAAGTACGGTACCGGAAGTATGCTAGCTATGTGCTTGGTACCCGAATGCATGGGAGTCTGAAGGGGAAGGCAAGAGGGGATTTTGGATGGACGTTATTACAGTAATTTGACTATCTATATCATAGTTATGTTTGAAATGACTTAAGATAGTTGTGTTTAGTATTGGTGAAACCAATTCTGATGAGGTGCGGACAGATAACTATCCAATTCAAATCCTATTAGTTCAATTTTTGTAAATTATGGACAAGCAAAACTTATTTATCACTAGATTCATAACCTGAATCAGTAGCTAAACCGCTAAATCACTTTATTTGATTTATTTATTCGCTCAAATGTCGCGATTAAAGTTTAAAAATTTTCTTGTAATGACGTAATGTGACGCCCCTCAATAACAATTCTCTTTGTTCAATTTTTGCGCTCACAGGCAAGCAATGCGAAGCAAAGTAGAAAAATTTACGGGATAGTTATGCGACGCACAGACGAGAGAGAAAATTTAGTAAGAGTGGTGATCCAGCAAAGAAGCGATTCCAGTGGAAGTATTCCCTGATTGAGTGGACTTACAGCCTATCTTCTCCTTTTTTCTAACCATTTCTTTTTAATACCTCAATACAGTCCTACAGCAATTATTACACCCTCTTCTCCGTCTGCCATTTTCATGTCATAAAAATAAAAAAATCGGACTTCGGTGAACACACCCGCGTTTCTTCCAAGAGCGCTTTACGCCTAGCGAAAATCGCCGCCCAAAAAACGCGTGTTTCGTATAAACGTAGCTTTGGTGTGGTAGACAGATGGCCGGCAGCTACTAAGCGAATTCGCTATAGCGCTTTGATCGCTTTCTCGTGATAAGAGGATAAATATGCTATTAAATACAAAAAATACCAGACCAATGTAATCGGTTACGGCTTTGAATCGAAACCAAATCAAAAGATCTTTCGGCAATCATTGCAAAAATGCTAAAATGGTTTCGGAATTACTTACCTATACTGTTCGGTTTTCTGCGCTTTCTCCACTCTGCGACTAGTCGTTTAGCTTTGATATGATTCAAAGGAGGAATCAAATCTTCCACTTCAATAAACTCCAAATCACCGTCATCTACGTACAACTCGGTCAGTTTTGACAGGAGTTGTTTTTTGATTGCTTCTTCTTCTTTCAGAAATGGCAAAATTTCAAGAAGCCTAAACTTGTCCTCATCAGTAACTTGTCCCTGTTCTGTTTCTGTGATTTGTGGCGGGTCCATCGTCTTTATTACGCTTGTGGTATATTTATTTATTATATTATTATGTATTTGTTTATTAGCAAAAGGTAATTTAGGCAACTCGCAACTTTTACAACTAAAATTCTTTAAAAAAATCTTGAAGCAGCCAATAAATGTAGCAGAGCTATCAACGGGCCGAAGATGATGAACCCGACCCGAACCCGACGTTTCAAGCCCAAACCCGAGCTGAACTAGAATATTAATTTATCAGCCAGTCTGAGCCCGATTTAAACCCGAAATTAAAATGAACGCTTTAAATTCTAAATAAATGTAAATTTTAAAAGAAAATTAGTTTTACCCATCCTCAGTCACACCAGTTACGAACAGCAATATTTATGCAAGGTGTTCTCTTTGCTTTATTCCAGCAATCGTGAAAACCATACACTCTAGTCCCATAGTCCAGAGGTCTGGGCCTAGCTGAAAGCTTACCAATTTTTATCCTTATTATCGTTTAAAGTACTTCAAACCATGCTCGAAATCAGATTTCTGCCGGGTCAGGGGTGGTGGGTGTGGCCAGGGTGAGGGGGTAAAGAGGATAAAATCGTTGAGCTGGCACAACAAGTTACTTACCCTATGAAAGTAGTTTTAGTCGTTTGTAGTCGCAGTAGAGCTCTCATTTTGGGCTTAAACCAAAGAAGAAAAAATACAAAATTTATTTAACGAAAAAATTTCAAGTTTATTTTATTATGACGTCATGATATTTGAGCTTGAACTTGATTTTGCTCAATTTTTTTGCAGTTGAGGTGCATAACTTTAGCTAAGCGTCTAAGTTTATTCAAGCAAATTAATAAAACTTGTTCCAGCAGGAAAGCAGTTTCTTACCCACAAAATGAAACTATTTGGTCGCTATTATGATGAACACAGACAAAATAGCGCGCAAATATACAAAAACGCTTGGTTGGTTTTAAACGCTCTTTCATACAATGCGAGTTCTGAATGATTGATTTCTCTATAAAATTGCATGGCGTTTGGGCTATTTTATGTTGGAAAACGTTTGTTTCGCTGTATTCTTCAAGAAGATTGCAAATAATTAATGCGAGGTATAAGGCTACAGGACCAATATGGTTTTAACTTGAAAGAAACTTTCTTAAGCTGGGTTTTAGCTAAAATATTAAAGCATGGCGCCTTGGGGTTGGTTGCATCAGATGATTCAACCAACCTCAGTAGGGAACTTTGCTAACAGCTTGACTGAGCAACAAGTTTTATTACTGCAACTAGAACTTTTCAAAAGGCTCACTGGTAGTTGAACTATAACAGGTGTTTGTGAAAGATTAGTTGAGTAAGACAATCACTGTGAGATATTGGAAAACCATAACAAAAGGATGCGGATGTAGTTAAGCGGGCTGCGCGTGAGGTTCTGGAGAATAAAATACCAGTTCGTGGGGCAACAAAGTATTGGAGTTTCCTGCAGCACAATGAACCTATTCATAAATCGCATTAAAGCTCGAAGATTGGTTAAAATGTTTGGTTAATGGGTGCAATAGTTGGGCCAATGAATTATGCACCGACAGAGGCTAATTTATCTGCACCACTTGTATGGTCATAAGCGCCAACTTAGAGTGGAATGTTTATCATGTAGTGTGAGCTACAAACACTAATTTTTCGTTGTGTTTATCGTGTTCGTTTGCTGTTCGTTAATGTGTTGAGCATAATACAATGAACTAAACAATAAAAAAAATATTTGGTAATTGAAAGAAATTGCAAATCAAAAGTGATTTAACCAACCTCATCACGCGATTCAACCAACCCCGAGGGGGCAAAAAACACCACCTCTGGAAAAATGCTTTCAAATCACTCGATGAAAACTAATAATCACCAAAAAAGTATTTCATACTGTATTAGAGAGAGAAGCCCTAGCTATGATTTGACCTATTTTTACTGATAACGGATCTTTACAGCAGCCGCAAGTAAAGAAAAACTGCAAATTGAGTCAACCAACCTCACTCTTCTTTAGTGGTTCCTAACCTGAGGGGCACGCCTACCTAAAGGAACAGACATAAATTTTCAAGGGAGCTCTATGCTCGCAATGTGTTTTGCAGCACATGAGTAGTTTGCTTTTACGCAATAGCGACTGCGACTCAGCAATACCTTTCTTATGAGGAAGAAACGGAGTACGCTCGATCTCTTCCATTTTCCATCAGTCGTACGGTCGTTTTCTGACATATTCCTTGCAATGGCCTAAACGTCTTAGCAAGCAGAAATTGAAGTATTCGATTCCTGCCCAACCGTACTTGTTTTCTTACGTGTCTATGGGTAAGTTAATATCAGGGAAGTTGCATCTTTCCTAGACATTTAAAGAATTTAATTGGTTAGTGGTTTTCTACAAGTCTACAAAACTCTACATGCAGGTGGATAAATAGCCTGACTAGGGATAACGTATGATTTCCTGGTGAAAGAGCATATTTTGTGATCTGGTACTACATTTTATCAAAATGTAGTGGCTGGTGTTATGCCACTTCGTAACTATTTAATTTGAAAAAGCATGAATTATCATGTTGCTGTTCTTTTATGCAGAAGGCGTGGAGGGCATGAAATAATTTTTCAGCTCTGTGGCCAATGCGAACCCGAGACATTTCCTTAGCTGGTACATATTAAACAGTATAGCTACAGCAGATCAAAAATCGCCAACAAAATTTGAAAATCTGGAAGATGGTGGGATAACGCTCAATCTTAAATGATGCAAGTATGGGACAAAAACAATGCAAACATTCCGAAATCAATGTGGTTCTGCGGTCTATAAATCACATTTTTCTAGCATCTTGTAGTTTTTTTTTTGCACAGCTATGAAAGATTCGAGCAACTTTATCCGTAACAATTCTTAGGGAGATGAAGACGAGGAATATTTGTGATAACTTAGCAATTATTTTTTAATCAATTTCTAAGACAGAAATGAAAAGTTACCGAAATAAAATATTTAGCAATGTCGCTATTGACTGAAACGAAAGTAAATTTCGTATTTCCACCAGATAAGTTTTTGACCACAGTTAAAAAGTAAAATTTATTAACCCAAAAGGGATCATCAGAGATATCTAAAAAACAAATAGAGGTTTAAAAAATTAAACTGCAATCGATTAGCTCACTAAGACACTGCGCCTCACAAACCTACGTATGAACCGTATCTAGCACTGTGTGCTGGCTGAAAACAGACAGTTGGGCTTAACAAATTTTACTTTTTAACTGTGGTGATATTTCGTATTCGCTCTAACTGAATCTAGTTATCGAGCACTTTTTGAAATACTGATCTCCATGATTATGGATAAGTTTTTGATGTATAAATGGGCACAGCATCGCGATGAAAAATACTTTTTAGATTTTATTCAGTGATAACTAGGGCCCGCTAAAGTCAATAAAGTCAAAATTTTTTCAGGACCTTGTTGCATGATCAAATGTGTACTAACGTTCGTTTCAGGTGTTCAGGAGTCTGCTTTGGTAGATTTTATAAGTCAAAATTTTGCATAAAGTCAAAATTTGTCAAAATTGTCGTTACCAAAAATTTCCTTACAAAAACGAACAAATTTATATTTTTTAAATATTTTTTTGAATTTTTGAGCTGCTATTAAAATTCTATGCGCAGTTTTATTTGATTTTAATCTTTTGAAATAGTTGCAATATTTGCACTATCGTCACAATAATGCGTGCAGTAATTGAGAAGGAAATAGCACTTATTATGCATGAAACATCATTGTTGATGCATAAATACATAATTTTTATACAATTAATCTAATCCTATAAAAGCCTTGCGCTCTTTACACGTGGTCTTTTAAGTTGTAGCTTGCCAAGCAAAAAATGTCAAAACAAGCCAAATCTTCTATAGCGAAAGTTAAGCAAGCTTGCCAGGAATATCCGGATGAGTTTTCGGCAACTCCTGCCGACGACTTGCGATGCAACCTTTGCGACGTGTTAGTCAAACGCGACAAAAAGTTTTTTGTGGAAAGCCACCGAAAAAGTAAGCAACACCAAGGAAAATTGGAGACGAAGAGAAAATCTCAAAATAAGCAAACCTTTTTACATTTTGATCAAGTAAATTTCAAAGAACAGGTTGTTTCTTCATTTTTAACTGCAGATATCCCACTTCATAAACTGAACCATCTTTCTTTAAAGTCTCTGTTTGCTAGAATGGGAAAAGTATTGCCTTCGGAGACTGCAGCCCGGGCATGTGTTGCTAAATTGACATCCCAAAAAGAGGAACAAATTCAAGAATTGCTTCGTGACAAAAAAATTGTTTTGATTGTGGATGAAGCAGAGGTTGCTAAACAAAAGTATATTAGTGTGCTTGCGGGCAGCTTGGATGCTCCAAATCAGACATTCCTCGTTAATTGCCATCCACTTGACAGCGGTCGCAATGTTAATAGCAGTACTATTTTGCACACTGTGGATGACATATTGCGACAACCTGAAATAAAACGCGAGAATTTTTCATTGTTCTTGATGATGCTGCTCGGCACATGTATTCGGCTGGAAAGACATTAAAGGAATTATACCCTTCTTTGATGCATGTCACCTGCGTTGCGCAATTACTACATAACTGCGCTATGCGTGTGCGTGCTCATTTTCGAAATATTGATGAAGTAATAGCAACCATCAAGGCAACAACAATCAAAAACAAAGGTCTCAAGAAAGATTTTCATGATGCTGATCTGCCATCTCCTGACCCTGTAATTACAAGATGGGCAACTTGGCTTAGAGCTGCCTTACATTATAGTGAGAACCTTCCAGCTGTTCGCATCATTGTCAACAATTGGACAAGTGCAGGCCTCTTAGTCAGCAGAGCAAAAGACGCTATCAATGTGGAAGGTTTGGTGTCGGACTTGGTTAAAATAAATCAATACCGGACTCTAGCAGCCAACGTAGAGTTCTTAGAAGGAAGTGCCTGCACGATAACCAAAGCATACGGACCATTGTCAACAATTGGACAAGTGCAGGCCTCTTAGTCAGCAGAGCAAAAGACGCTATCAATGTGGAAGGTTTGGTGTCGGACTTGGTTAAAATAAATCAATACCGGACTCTAGCAACCTACGTAGAGTTCTTAGAAGGAAGTGCCTGCACAATAACCAAAGCATACGGACTGCTGAAGAATATGCAATTCGATGATGATCCTTGCGCAATTAAAGACTACATTAACAAACGACTATCCAACTCTGATGTAGAAACAATAATAAACTGTACCAACTTGACAATTGACCCAACAAGCTACGCACTATTGCAAAAAGCCCAGCCAACCTCTGCTGCTGTTGAGAGGTCGTTTTCTATGCTCAATAAATTACTGAGAAAAGACAGAATTTTGATGTTAAGAACGTAAAAAAATATATGATGCTGTATTTATTACAATAAAACGTCCTTGTAATTATACTGCGTGGCTTTCGTTAGAAAAATCATAGACATACTGTTAGTGTAGCCTACAGTACAGTTGCGATAGCAACGCAATTTTTGTATTACACATTAATTCATACCGGTACACACAATGGCTCGTTATCCTAGGTTTTAACGTCATGCGTCGCTTTGTTGCATTTGCTTCAACACTGAGTAATTGAGAAAATGTTCGAAGTAGGCAACCTTTTTCTTTAAAAACTTATGTAAATTGCAGATTATAAAACATATTTAATTAATAAAGTGCAACAAGACATAAATAATACGCGGAAGCGGTTAAGTCAAAATAAAGTCAAAATTTTACAAAAATAAAGTCAAAAATATATTTTTTAGGTCAAAAATAAATGGCCCTAGTGTTAAGGTAAAAATAAGTTCAAATTTTTGGGGTTCCAGAGATTAACTTTCGTTAATATTTTGTTTCGTTTATAACTTGCGATCCGCTAAACTTTTGGCCAAAATCATGCAAAAACATGATAAATTCAGCAATTAGGACTAAACAGCGTAACAAAAAAATATTGTGAATTTACAGTAAATAAGCGAAAACTTGATTGACTATCTTGAAATACATTTAGATAATATTTTAACATTATTTTCAGGGTTTATGGAAATAATCGAACGTGGTGATTCAATTTATCAGTTAAACCTGGTGATTCTCCATTGATTAAAGTAGAATTAACTCAACTTTGAGGTGCGAAATTGCAAACGAATTAACTAAGTGATTGATGAAACCAACATTAAACTTACCCGAGGGTTTTTCGTAAGTGTTATTCAATTCACAAAAAATCGTTAACTGTGGGATGGTTGTAACTGAAGCTTTTTATGTCTCGATATCCAAGTTTGAAACCTCTATATCCTTATACCTCGCATTAATTATTTGCAATCTTCTTGAAGAATACAGTGAAACAAACGTTTTCCAACGTAAAATAGCCCAAACGCCATGCAATTTTATAGAGAAATCCACCTTATTGATCAGCATGCTTCCCATTGTATGGGCGAAATGTCGGAATCTAACTTCGGGTTCGAAAATTCGGATTCAAAAATTCGGAATCTGAGCCCATAGAAAGAAACTGCAGGTTCGACCATTTGTCAGCTATACACTTCAGGTTCGAAGATTCCGCACCTGAGCCCATACAAAAGAGCGTTTTTGCTACGCCACTTTGCCCATACAAAGGGAAAGATTCTGATCAATAGGGTGAGAAATCAATCATGCAGAACCCGCATTGTATGAAAGAGCGTTTAACACCAAACAAGCGTTTTTGTATATTTGCGCGCTATTTTGTCTGTGTTCATCATAATAGCGACCAAATAGTTTCATTTTGTGGGTAAGAAACTGCTTTCCTGCTGGAACAAGTTTTATTAATTTGCTTGAATAAACTTAGACGCTTAGCTAAAGTTATGCACCTCAACTGCAAAAAAATTGAGCAAAATCAAGTTCAAGCTCAAATATCATGACGTCATAATAAAATAAACTTGAAATTTTTTCGTTAAATAAATTTTGTATTTTTTCTTCTTTGGTTTAAGCCCAAAATGAGAGCTCTACTGCGACTATAAACGACTAAAACTACTTTCATAGGGTAAGTAACTTGTTGTGCCAGCTCAACGATTTTACCCTCTTTACCCCCTCACCCTGGCCACACCCACCACCCCCTCCGTGAATAGGGACTATATTTCTTATCTTACGTTTCGAAATTTCACTAGGAGACCGCCAATGAGCAGGAACGTGGTCATCGGCAAAAAATTCAGGGATGAGAAAAATTAAAATGAAGACTGCAGTATTTCATAAAAATGGTTTAAGCATACTGGTGCTTTGGACCAGGCTTCGTCAAAGAACGGGTCAGTGTCTTTCCCTGGCTATACGTCACTGCCCCCCAATTGCAATCAGGGCCGGATTTACCAATAGGCTAGGCAGGCTGAAGCTTAGGGCCTCGGACAAAATGGGGGGCCTCGGAGAAAACGAGGGGCCTCATCACAAACAACGAAGACCTTTTTTTTTGGTCTTCATCAATATTTTCAATGAAAACACATCTGCAGAGATGAAGACCTTTTTTTTCAGTCTTCAACGATTTTAGAATTAGCCTGGGGCCTCTCATTGTCTAAATCCGACCCTGATTGCAATACGGGCCCAAAGAGGCTAAAATGGCTTGTCTGGAGCATCGTTAATTTTAATCAAAACGGGCATAAAACAGTTTACAAAAAAAGTGAAACGATGTCGATGATCGACCATATTTTTTGATAAAAACGCGACTTAGGCAGGCCAAAAAGGGCTTTAACGCTGATCCGCCGCAAGATCTTTCAATTAAGGCAGTAGTTTTCATCTTTTTCGTTGTGACACGGTTTTCTGAAAACGCCAACAAGCTTTCTCACCTTCCTGTAGAATCGGTTTGTGAAAATTGATTTGTATTTGCAGTTCCACAAACTTTCATTAACGATGTGAGTCCGCCTTATAGGAACAAATTTAGTTACAAACACCCTTAGCAGCAAAGCACCTCTGGTTAAGAAACTGCCCTGAAATCTTTTGAAAACTATTCTCTCTTCCAAGTGCATTGTTGCTAAAAGTGACTTTTTTGTGTGTGAACTAATACTTCGCAGTTTCGCTCCATAATGAATACCGAAACAGACGTGGTTCGCCCAATCGTTCTTGATGCATATTAAATAGTCAAAACGACACTGGTTCTGGGTATATCAAACTTTGAATAGGTTGCTGCTGTTTCCTGAGCAAGCTAACTTGTTGGCTGTCTTTAATTTCGAAACCTTTTTCATCGATGAAGTTCTCTTTTTGTATCTTGTAAATAAACTTCCGTTGAGCGCACACTGTTCCTTTGGCTGAATTTGAATAAACGGAAAACCAACAAACGCTTGTACGTAAAGGCAGAGCTGATACATAAAATAATTGAAAATACTATACAGGATATCCTATGACACAATTTACAAAAAAGTTGGTGGTTTCACCGAATGTTTTCACTTAAAGTTGGTGTCACGTTATTAATCGAGTGATATATTTTGAGTTTATGATTAAATCTTGTGATAAAACCGTCTTACTTGCCTAATTTGAGCTACCTGTATTTCTGTAGTTACAGTATATTCATTTGCTGTGTCAATTAATTGCTGCACGTGACGAGAGGCATGATAAAATCCAGAACTTTCGTTGTTTATCGTAGGTTTTGTTTGCAATTATTTTGGTATTATGCTGGAATCTTTTAGAAACTTCTTTCCTCAAGCATTCTTTCATCTTGTTTATGACGTCATAATCGACATTTTGCCATCTATGGTGTTGTTTACTACTACGTTTACTGCTATGTCATAACTACGTAGCAATGTGGAACTATCTGGAATTTTCTAGAATCGTAAATTCCTATAAATAGGAGAGAAAATTTGTTATTGTATTCCAAGGGCATACCCAGGGAAGGGGGCCGCTGGATCGAGCCCCCTCTCCCCGCGCTGAAATATCAGCTGATATATATCACCAGTCAGTGGAACAGTGAAAGCAGGACATCTGAGGACGCGATGCGATGTTTTTGGTCTTCACTTGAGTCTTGGGGGTAAATTGGACGTCGAAAGACGTGAACACCTTTTTTTTCTTTTTTTGGTCTTCACTTGATTTTGGGGGTAAAGTGGACGTCGAAATACGGGGAGACCTTTTTTTTGGTCTTCACCGATATTTTTAGTGGTAACCAAAACAAAAAATTGCGCCCCCCCTTTTCAAATTTCTGGGCACGCCTCTGTATTCAGATAAGTTTAGATGTGTTTAGAGTAAGTCTGTGTAGCTGTTTTCGTATTTTTGTGGGTTATTTTGAGTGAGTGTTAGCGGAGATTTTAGAGTGATTTGTTCTGCTCTGGGAGGAATATTTTCTGAGTTACTTAATATATAATTTCGTTATATAGGGTGGTATGTTTGTTTTTAATGTGGTAGATAGCAAGATTTCCTAGGACCATTGGCTATAATACTGACTCTCTTGTCGTTCTCTGAGATAGATAACGTTTCTGTTTCCAAAATTAAAAGTTGAATCTTTAGCCAAGTTTCAATATCGCGACAGTTGGTGGTTTCACCTATTACACAGACTGGAAACTCAGCACGAGAGAAAAAGGCGCTTATAACAGAAGAAACAAACTTTGCTTCCAGACGGAGGCTTTTTTCTTGCACACTCGATTTATTCTGGATACAGCACTTACAATTCGGAATTCGCTAGCGCTGAATAAGCTCTATAAAACAATAAGTCATAGTGCATAATGTCCAAAAAAGCGAATGAAATTTAACTGATAATGTTAGTATTTGGGGTGACTGGTGTCTGGGAAACTTGTGGCAGTGCTGCAAATAGATGATGTTGTTTAGTTGATCAAAAAATATAACGTCAATTTCTGTTTCATTCAAAAACTAGAAATTTTTCAGCAAAGGCAATGTTATACTTACGTTTAACAGTTTTAAGAATTTTGCAGCAGCGTTATTTTGAAATTAAAAATTCGCTTCAGCTTATTTACTGCATATAAACCTTAGTCGGGGTTTTCAAGAAAACTTTAACTGCAATGCAAATACAAAAAGTTTCGACTTTTTTTGAAAAATTTGCTTTATTATTTCATGGTGGGGTGAACTGTTTGAATCATGTAATCTAAAATGTCATTGATGGCTTTTTCGCATAATTGGTGGCACATATTTACTTGCATATTTATCCTCTTATCACGAGAAAGCTTTCAATGCGCTATACAAGCTCGCTTATAGAAGTTGTCGGCTATCTGTCTACCACACCAAGATGGGAAAATCCCGCTAAGTGCCTTTCCCAACGGCACAACAAGTGAACTTGCCGGCTTGTTCTTCACATTGTTCCTTCAATGCTTAGCGTCAAGCGGGAAGCTGTGAATACCAATTTTAAAGTCATTGGTTTGACCCGACTCGGAATCCAACTCGAATCTACAGCTCCCGAGGCGGACGCTCTCATCACTCGGCCATTTGAGCACATATCCGAAGAGATTTTACAAACTTGTTCATTTATTACAAAATTCCATAAAATAAAGTATAAGAAGGCAAACTGTTTAATTCAGGTACGGTACATTTTTTTTTTCTTTATGAAAAAGATCAAACTTTTAGAGATAATGTGGGGACTTGGGATTAAGTCCATACGATTGTACAAGTTCAAAATCAATCATTTCATAAAACTCTATCGTAGTGTTAATGGGACTGTGATAAAGGAGACAGTGTTGTTTGAAAAAACGTGCCAAAGGGACAGTGTCGAGCAAGCAGGCAAGTTTGCTTGCTGTACCCTTGGGAAGGGTACTTCACGGAATTCCCCCATTTATGTGTGGTAAACAGATGCCCGGCAACTTCTATGCGAGCTCGTGTAGCGCCTTGACGCTTTCTCGTGATAGGAGGACAAATATGCAAATAAATAGATAGTTAAAATCTATAGAATTTCAACATAATACGCAGACCAAATGCTTTATAAATATACGAGAATTTAAAGATATGTTTAGCACTGCAATTGTGAATGCTATCACAATTATATACGGTATAGATAAATTTTGTAGCTGAGAGGTGATCATTTTTTTTATTATTATTTATTGTGGAGACACAAAATCAGATTGGAAACATTGTCGTTGTGTGTATAGAACGAATTCAGATTTGCGAGAAATTTCTGATAAATTCAAGCTTTTTGATAAAACACATTTCTTGCTTTAGTAACTCTGTCTAATCATTGTAAAAATTATGTTCAAAATCGCAACAACAAAGCTTGGGGATAGGGTACACTATTATCTCATATTGGTGTGGTCGCGTGATGCATTGTTGTACATGTCACTTGAAAGCCCCACATGAAATTTCAGGCTAATAGAAGTAGATTTTGCCTAGCGACTTTTGGATTAAAAATTGACACTTTAAATGCTGGTTTTTCATCTGTGCTTTTCACGTCATTTATTATTTTTTTTTTTGAAAATTGTTGTCGCATTAAACGTTTGTTCAATGAATGCTTTGTTTATGACAAAATAGATGCTGCAAGCTCTCGCATTTATTTGCCTAGGCCAGAGGTGACGAACATGCGGCCCGCTAAAGAACTTCATGCGGCCCGCGAAGCATTTAGGTGAGACCCGTAGTCGTGGAATTTTCGATAAAAAGTGTTTTAAACATTAGTGTTTTTCGTGTGAAAACCGTAAAAATCCGTGGGCAGTAAAAAACCGTAAAAAACCTAAAAAGTCCTTGACCTCCGGCAGCTGGGGGCTACCAAGTACCGACCTCTCCCTTTAAAAAGTGCTGATGCTCACACTTCTGACTGACCTAAAGAATAAGGAAACAGTTGGCTTAATGGCTTTAGGGGCCCTAGCAAGCATTCCAAAAACTTACTACGGGGGCCTTGCAAGTGTTTTTTGGGGGGCCCAAAGTTGGGCTGCTACGGCACTGGACGAAAAAGTTGTGCGGCCCGCTTACTCAGAGGTAACTGACAAAGTGGCCCGTGATAGCATATAAGTTCGTCACCCCTGGCCTAGGCGCTTCATAAAAACTTTGATGAAGTTGCAATCCTTAATGCGTTGTGTTTAAACAAAGCCAAGTGTTAAGCAACAAAGGTTTTTGGTTGTAAAATAAAATAGAATAAAATTGTAATTTATCCAAAAAACCTGATCTGATGCAAAACAATGGTTTGCAAATTTGAAATCTGCATGACTGATTTGATAAGATTAAGCTGTTAAAATTGCTGGACTTTTTAAAAATCTAAATTTTGTTGCACTATTACGCTTTGCACTTCACAAGGTGGGCACAATTAGCCAAAAATTGACATGAAAAGTCGGTAGGGAAGATAAGCTTATTTCGACTCAAAATTTGGCCGAGAAGTTTTCTTTACCCATAGCAACAATCCAGTTAGCGATCATCGTAAAATTCAAAAATTTATATGTTTTCATTGCACCCTACTTGGGGAGATTGAATAGTTACTGAACCAACAGTTTTCTGATCATTGCTGTAGCGTAAACCATGCTCCAGTCCGCTATACCTCTGATACTGTGCCAACAACAAGAGCCTATTGATTATAAGCGGCGATAAATAATCGTATTACAATGATTATGACTACTTCAGAAATAGCCATATCGCAGGTTTACTGCAACACTGCAAAGTAAAATAAGCTGAACCAAAACTAATAAAGCTCTGTAGCAGTTCTAATGTAACAAGCCATTTGTTGGCTACTAAATGAAGGTACGATGGCCACATCACTGAAGCTTCAATAGTATCGACAAGAAGGCAACCCCAACTAAGGCATAAAATCTTTTGCTTGCAGTTGTAATTAAACTTTTCAGTAGGCGCTGAAAGTGTTATACACTATAATTATGCAATCAAATGGATGTTTCTTATTTTCATCTTCGTGCGAAATGTGGCTTATAATAAAAACGCTTGCTTTATTGCCCAACGAACTTTTAATTGATAAAAATAAAGTAGTGGAAACCGGCGATATATTCTTGAATTTCCCAATTTTGCGGTTTAAATTATAATACCATATCGCTGTAATAACAAATTCTGTTGAAATCAATATTACTGGAAAAAAAAACACTGCCGTTTCATAAAAATTACGAAGAAGCAACGGGCAACTCACAATGCTTTTAACATCGTCATGTTGCGTGCTATTTAGGCTATTACTTTTACTTTTTTATAAAGCTAGTTACCAAACGCAAAATTCTTGAATAGAATTTCATATTTTGGATTTTAGGTTATTATTTTATGTACAATTCCGGCTGCCCAGTATTTTGCAATCGCTCACACAAGGCTAAATCGTCCAGACATCTCTGTCGACCCAGTTAAACTGAAGCGTGAGCGAAAAAAGGCATATGCTGTTTCCAGTCTATGTGATAGAGAGTCTATGGTCTCCACGAGCAAAAGTTGTTTTTTTTTTTTTTGTACCACTGCCAGTCAGAAGCATTAAACTTTCTATAATAATTCTCCAAATTATCAGACCATGAAGACTGTTTAAGCACTATGAAATTATCGTACAATACAAAAATGACCCTGACATCGGTTGGCGTTACTGGTTAAAGACGTCGCTCCAGACACGAGAGATCTTGGGTTCGATTCCCGGGTCGGTCAAATCGGACTCTGTCGCCGTCAGTGCTGCGGAGTTTCTTTGATACCCAGGTGCTAAGCCGCGGAGATGGGTCCCGACACTAGTTATACGCTTCGGCGTAGTACCGCTAGTATCATGAAGATTTTACATACGGTCATAGAAATCAAACGATTACGATGACAATGCACAATAAAATACAATCAACGAAATTGACAATCGTGCGTTCAGTTACAGCGTGATGCTTCTTAATGAGCAAAGCTTCCTAAATTTTCGCTTCATGGTAGAGTATTGTCTGGCTCTTTGAAAGCTATTTCTAGGCTTATAAGTCATATGTATTTGTTTCCGTGTATGTTTTGCGAACCTGCGTATACTGCTAATTTTGTAGTTTTAACGTGTAACCGGGGTGTTCCTTAGCTCCAGTATCAATACGGCGAGCTGTCATGTTGATGTATACGCGCTACAAAATTTTCCTCTGTTTTTCCTTTTTTCATAGAATTTTGCGAGAAAAATAAAACCTTTTCTTTAATGTGATTTTTTAAAACTACAATAATGAACATTGAGCCCAACGATTTGGCCGAGCTTACTACACACATTGCACGACAGTCCTGACCATCGCCCTTCATAGGCCACAAAACCACTTAACGTTTACTCATTGACGATACGCTTCAAAAAAATTGGGTTAATAATGATTGTGTTTGGTTTATTTATTAATTTTGACCTTTTTCATGAAAATTATATACAAAATCCTTCCAACAAGTTATTGAAGAAAAATGTTGTTGACAGATTGACCAAATCACGTAGAAAGTATCAATGTTAAACTCTCATTTTTAAACCTTCCGTTTTTTTTTATTAGGCTTTGCAAGTAAATCTTTATGAATATTTTATCTGCAGCGTTGCATGAACCGGAGCAATGTTTGCAAGTATCTTTATTGTTTATAGATACTTCGCCTGGGGGTTGCACAAAAATCAACAAAAAGCAAACAAAACAGTTATCGAGTTTAAATATAGGCTACACGTACACTACTTTATTGAATGCAAACACACTCACTAAGTCTTTTAAACACAAAATAACATATCTTTTGAACACATTTGAAAATTTAGGGCAAGCAATACATGCAAAAATATAATTGACAGCATATCAACAATAGTCCTTTTGTTCAGGCTTCATAAAATTGTCCTGCATCTCCACCTTGTGATGGAGCAAGATTTTCTTTCATTTCATCTCGTTCATTCACAAGCTAAAAACACAAAAAAGCTGAGTTGGTCGAATTCTCGTAGTTGATTGACCTAAGCTCGGTAATTATTTCCCAAATACTTTAATTGGCTCGTTTTCTTTTTCTTGCACCACTCGTAATTGCATGATATTGTTGTGGGTTTAATACTTTACCACTCTGCTCCACTTCCAAGAACAGCTGTGCATTGCTGTTTTTTTTTTTTGTGGTCTCTAGTTTATCATTAGGCTCAATGCAAAATTTTTAACCTGAGGTCTGCGAACTCCTATGGGCTCAGCATAGGTGCTTCAAGAAGCTCATCAACCAAACACAAATACAGTATTGTAACCGGCGCCATCTTGCTTTAAAGCGGGTCGCCAAGTGTGGCGATCCGGATCTGACTCTAATGCGACAGTTCACCAAAATGTAATGGTGATGCCGCTTTATTTTGATCAACAAAAAGACACTGCAGTCACTGATCACAAGCGATACGTCTATGGCAAAAGGATTACCTTCTGCCGTAGCATGATTATTTAACTTTAGGTGTTAGCTGCATAGTTTTTGTAAAGGGTACATTATAGGTTTCGTTAGAACAGGAGCGTATTTATGAGGTCATTGTGCCATGCCCCCCTTTTCCATTTGCTTTTGAGCAAAAAAGAACGAATAGCGCTAAGTGACTAAAATATGCCAGATCTCTTGTGGTGGTTTTGGTATAGTTGATGCTCCTTTTTAAAATTTCTCGTTACGCCACTGTGTTAGAATGATTTAAAGGTAAGTGGTAAAAAGCGCGAACCACTAACCTAATGACAAATGGTGGATGATAAGGTCGTAGGTATTTTACTCAAGTTTAAATTACGGTAAATGATGCTTGGGCAAAACCTTTGATTAAAAAATCTAGTCGTTTTTAAGAAAGTTTAACACAATCTTGATCTTATCCTCTAGAAATCAAACTAAATGTTTATTACGAAAGGCTATAAACTGGTCACCTGTTTAAATTTGTTTAGCATGGTGAGGATCTCGGGCAACTGTCTGTCAAAATTCTGCATAAAAATTTCATCGTTCTTCATCATCTCTTCCTTGAATTTAGCTATAGTAGTTTTCAATTCGTTCTAAAAAGTAACTGCTTGGGTTATATTATTCATATTCATATCATTGTAAATCATAGATGAATCTGTGCAATTACTTCAATGCAGCCTAGTAGAAATCAGTGTTTGCCACGAGGGGCTGGGGTGTGCGCAGTTAAAGCAGTATACTAAGCATGAAAAACTTAGGAGTATTCCCTGCCAGCCACAAATTTTTTGAAAATTAATCAATCGATATTTATTTGGGGTAACATCAAAATACAAACATAAGAAATACGAAGACAAAAAGAAAAAATATAAGACCGCAGGGAGACGGCGAGTGGACAAAATGATCACCTAAGTTTCAGTTACAGCGAGTCACTGCGACTCTGCGAGTAATTTGCCGGCTTGTTCTCCTCATTGTCCGTTTAAATCCGAACGCCAAGCAGGATAGCTGTGAATATCTAATATTTAAAAGTTGTTGGTTTGACCCGACTGGTAATCGAACCCAAGTCTACTGCCCAAAGTCTTTACCCAGTCGATTACATTACCTCGATATCGTTCATTTGTTTTACCATCATGCTTTTGCAAATGTCCAGCTGTTTTTCCATTTCTTTTTTCTCTCTATCTTCGTCCTGTATTCGAAATATCTAACATGTGGTCATGTGGTAATTACCTATGTTATGCAAGTCGCGGGTTCTTCAAATTCCTATACTTCAGCTTCCATCCAAGCTTACCTACACGCGCAACGACTTAACCATAACGCTCTAGTGCACGATACAACCAAAGTCATTAAATTATGAACACCTGTATGTTTTTAGCATTTAGTTAAGACAAACTTTAGTCTTCCCGATGTTGCAAAATGCATCAAACACGTTTACACTTGATCGTGAAATAATTGTAATCGAGGATATTGTGTATAAAGCACAAAAAGAATGAGAATGCCTGCGCCGCTGGTTCCGTAGAAAATTTTTATAATAACTTTTATCACGACCTTACCTCCGTTAATCTCACCACCAATTTAGCCAATCCTACTATCAACGACCTTCCATCTCTACCAACAATAAAATTTGTCGTTGCTATTGATTTGCATCGTTACATTTAACAGACAGTATTTCACTCACCGATAAACAATTGGGATCATTTTGCAGATAAGGAACAAACAAGATATTGCGAGAAAGAGTTTTAGATCTTCGTTCCATTTGATGTTTTGCATGAAAGTACTTTGGTTGTTTTGCTGGTGCAATTTATCAAGTTTGCTGGTGCGAGCAACATCACCAGCCAACCAAGATGATTCACTTTCTTCGATCATTTTTTCTTCCTCCACAAAATAATCAGCGAACGGAACATAATCTAACCAGTGCATGTTTTTGTGTGTTCGCACGAAGTGCTGATCAAAAGTTTGTTCGATAAAAAATCAAAGATTAAGACAAATATATCGCAAGAAATGAATACCATTTGCTAATCTGGAATGATAACAATTTCTCCATTTTATCCCCGAAGTAGTTTTTTATTGTTTCTGTGTCGTCATAATAAATATCCTAATATGGCATTTGTTAATCAGGAAATGGTTCAAAGATCGATGATAATTACTATAGTAATGAGAATTGAATGAATAATGTTTACAGAAAGTTCTTGCCTAGTCATAGTTTAGTTCTCGGTCGCACTCAACCTCTTGTCGTGGACTTTGAATCAATATTTGCTAGCTAAATCAGGAGAACGATGTTTAAGCAAACCAATCTCGAAAGGGCCAAAAATCATAACGTTTTTGCAAACCATGTCTGCAATACTCTTAAAAGTTACACCACTAACAGTCGTAAGACTTGTAAAGGCGGCGGCGGGTTTTTCATTAAGAAAAACATTGTTTTCACAGTCTGCTCTAAAAGGACAATTATGCAAGAAAAAATCTTGGAGTCTCTATTTGTGTCTTTTGAAATTAATGGGAAAAATGCAGAATGTAATGTGATATACAGATCACCATCCAATAACCCTGAGTCAAATGAATTTTTTTTTACATCATCTAAACCAGTGGTTCTCAAACTTTTTCATGTCGCGACGCTCTCTCAACGAATTTTTAATCTCGCGACGCACTGGTGTAAATATAAAATTTCTTGAAACAAAATATTGTATGTGAAGTTTGGCGCATTGTAACTTTTTGTCACCACAACTAACTACTCCGTTACTTTTTCCTGCTGTTACGGACTTCACAGTATATACATTACAATGGTGCGCTACTTTACAATCGTTGCTGGGGGTACCGTCATTTAAGTTTTTGGTGTTGCTTGACCAAGTAGCAAACCCAGTCCCTCCAGTACAAAGTAAAAACTCGAACCACGAACATAACCGCAAGCTATGAGACCTCTGCTTCTAACGAAATCTTCCAAAGAATCGTCACCTTAGAACGATAAAAGCGTATGAATCTGTAATTACTTAGCATTTTCCGTTTTTGTCAAGTGGTGCATGCGCTGGAACACGATCTATAAAACGGAGTTCATTTAAAAAAGAGATGTTTATAAACTTAAGGCCACAATTAAGCTGCGCAACGAAACCACACATGCACAATTTGATATCAAAGCTGGTGCTAATGTTTTCCAATTGCAAGGCCGTCGCTTTTCTAGAGCCTTCTAAAAAATTCAAATCAAATTTTCATTATATCCCTGGTAATACGTTGAAGCGTGTAACGAGTGACGGGGCTCATCTACGCGGCTTAGCACCTTGGCAAAACAGCATGAAGAAACGTCGCAGCGGTGGTGACCGTTGAACAAAAATTATACAGCAGCATCAAATGGAATGAAAATTTAAATTATTACTGTATAACCATAGGGTTATACCGCATGAAATACAATTTACTGTTGAGTTGAAAACAAAATATTCCGAAGAAAGCAAAGAGTTGTGAACACTTGTGAAATCAATCAGAGCCGTTTATTTTCGCGAAAAATGAAATAAAATTGTGGTTAAAATTTAGTCCCATCGTGGAATCCAAATTATTTTGCGACGCCCTTTAAAAATTAAAACGGGCGCAGCGACGCACAGTTTGAGAGCCACTGATCGTTGGCCTGGCAAGATGAAACACAACCAAACCTACATTTTCTTTTGTTTAAAGAAAAAATTATACAACTAATCACATTCCTGGGAAAATCTAATACAACAGTCTACACTTTCTTAAGAAACAAAAATAAAGTTTTGCCAATTAAACAACAACAAAAATTGTGTGAAATTTTGCAAATCTTACCCTCAAGTAAGTTATTGATTGGCCTAAAGTTTACAACAACAATTACTTCGCAAACAGGGAAACCAAATTGCGATCCTTCCAAATTACATTAAATTTAAAATCCATTGTAACAAACGTACAACAGCATGGTTTGGAAATTGTTGGTAGTACTTGTTGTGTATTTTGTTTGGAGGAACCGAAAACTATAATGCACTTATTTTGTAATTGCAAATTTGTTCAAATGTTTTGGTGTGACGTGTCTGACTGGCTTTCTGTGAAATTTTTCCACAACTTCAATTTTGAGAACAGACATAAATTCATAAATGCATCACTGTTGTATGCTAGATTTTTAATATATCGATGTAAATATTGTAAATGTAAACCCAATATGGTCCAATATTTCAATCTTGTAAACTCTATTCAACAATCTGAATATTTTATAGCCAAGAGCAAACATGAATTAGCCTACAGCTTGATGAACTCAAGCTTTCTTCTTGCTGGCATAGCACACCGTAGCCAGATCGACGTTTGTAAACGTGTTAACCTCTTTTAAATGAACTTATGAACTGTTCACAAGCTCCTAGACTCAGGCTCCCAGGTAGAAGCGTATTTAGGGAGGAGGCATTGTGCCACCCCCCTTTTTTACTCTGCCTTTTAATAGAAAAGAACAAAACTAATGGTGCCAGGTGACTGAAATGCTAGACTCTTTTGATGGTTTCTGTAGCTTGTGGTCAGGGGCAGATTCAGGGGGTTAGGACTAAGATGAGAGGTATGCACCCTACCACCAGCCATTTTCAAAAATGTTTTTAATGTAGGCCCCATAAAATTTTCTGTAGTTTCGAACCTCTTCGATAGCGATAAACCTTACGCTATCACGCATAATCGAAAATGTGCGAACAAAATGCATCGTATTTTTTTGTATTTAATTGCGTATTTATCCTCCTATCACGAGAAAGCGATCATTGCGCTGTACGAGCTCGCTTAGGATAATACTTTGGCAAAACACTCAAAATTAGGGTCAAAAATTTAAACAAAATTTGCTTGAAAATTATTCAAAAAACGCTAAACTCGTCATTCGCAGGATGAAAATGTTCAAACATTTTCCGGGGGAGCATGCCCTCGGACTCCCCTGGAGCTTTTCTTGTTTTTCAATCAGCTTCAAATTTGTTCTGCTGACGAAAATACGCTTGAAAGTTTTGTGGAAATTATGGTCCCACACCCCCTTTTAAAATTTTTCGCTACGCCAGTGCTGCTAGGATAAAGTAGCTAATTCTAATTTGATATTTTGTTGTTTCGCTGTTTTGCCCAGACATTTCTACTAAAATTGGAGAAAATTTTACTGTGACATCATAGTAAAGCTCTAAAACAGTGGTTCCCAACCGCTATGCCGCGGCACACTGGTGCGCCGCAACAAGTACCCTGATGTGCCGCGAAATAATGCAGTGATACAATAATTACGCTCAATATTAGTAATTATTGAGTAATCAATGCGCATCCTATATGATGAGTGCGCCGCGAAAATTTAAGTGACTGAATAGTGTGCCGCCATATAAAAAAGGTTGGGAACTACTGCTCTAAAAACTTTGTGCACGAAGGTACCAGGAAATGCAACAGTTTTTGCGATTTTGTTCACTTTTGTCACAGTTGCAAAAGTTAGTACGTTGGTTTGATGGCATCAAAGAAGAAAAGAAACGAATAACAAGTGACGCCTTAAGCCATCGTTGAAGTGCAATAGGGTGTACTGCAGTTATAGATATCTGAAAGGGGGCCTGAAGGAGGGCTCAAAATTTCTATGGGGGGGCTGAAAAAAATATCCCACCTTCCAACGCCCTTGCCGATGAGTTGTGCAAAGCATTTTTTAAACTCTTGGTTTTTGCGATCAGCATCTAATTCAACTGGAGACGAGCGAGTTAGCAAGTTATCGTAACAATCCCTAAGATTTTAGAAGTATCACATTTTTCGTATGTTATTTTTATTTCAACGGAACAAATAATGAGCACTTTTCCGAATAAACGATAGCAACGCGATTTAGGCTTGCTCATGGCGAATTAACCAAACAAAATTACAAAAAAATTTTTAATTTGACCAGTGGCGTAATTAGGGTTTTTTGGGGGGGCAAATGCCCAGAGTCTTTTTCAAAATGCCTTGGGTTTTTTTCCAAGTGTTCGTCATGCCTTCAAGCTAAGGTAAGTTAAAGCTATTTTACGGTAATTTGCACAAGATTCCTTTGTTTTGATGAACTTCAATAACGGCCTACGCAAATAATTTTTCCTTGAAATACATAAAAAATGGGAATATTTGTGAAGTTTCGGTATTTTCTTGACTTTTCAGTTTCTTTGGAACTCACTTTAGGAGACTGTTGTTTGGACCAAGCCAATAATTCTAGTCTAAATCACTGTTTCTCTAAGTGGGCGATATCGCCCTCGTGCGGGCGAAAGGGAATAGGGGGCGAAAGGGGGGCAATAGAATATTCTCGAAAGAGGCGAAACATTAACCCTTTCTCGAAACATTAATAGCACATTTTCGAAACAAATGGTAGGCCTATAAACAAATAATTAGATATGTTGAAACTGGGCAACGTATTAAAAACACTTTATGTCATTTGGCCTATTTGTACAATAGCTATTATTATCACTGGAAGAAAAGAACAATTATTAAAGTAAAATAGTTTCAAATTTCTTTCGGTCATTGTGACCGAAAAAAAATCGGTCATTGCCAAAAATATTTGGTCAATGACCGAAAAAAAAAACTAGGTTCCAGTACAATGTCAGATTAAGACTTCTATATTTGCTAGTGGTACGAACAATTTTCTGGAGTGCGGTGACCTTTATCACCCCGACTCAGCTATGGGCCACGCATCACACCATTACAGTCATTCTTTAGGTCTATCAACATGACATATGCTATGCCACAGAAATTCTTGAATGTGGGTAAGCGATAAATTTCAAAAGAGGGGTGGCATAATTTCTACACTTTTCCAAGCGTTTTTTTTTCGATAGATCAAATTTGAAGCTGATTGAGAAACAAGATAAGCTTTAGGGGGTCCGGGGGCATGCTCCCCCCGAAATTTTTTGAAAACTTACATGCTGTAATGGCTATTTTAGTGCTTTTTAGATAATTTTCAGACAAATTTTGTTTAAGTTTTTTGACCCTAATTGTGAGTGCTTCGCCAAATGTACATTTTGGATTATGCGTGCTTAAGGCGTAAGGCTTATTGCTATCGAAGAGGTTCAAAATTATGGAAAAATTGTATGCGTCAAAATCGTTTTTGAAAATGGCTGGTGGGAAGATGCATACTCCTCATTCCACCCCCCCTGGATCTGCCCCCGGCCGTAAGCTACAGAAACCATCAAAAAAGTCTAGCATATTTTAGTCACTTGGCACCATTAGTTTTGGCTTTGTTCTTTTCTACTAACAGGCACAGTCAGAAAGGAGGGGAGGGGGCATGGCACAATTCTTCCCCCTAACTACGCTCCTGGTGAGCCACCACAGACGTGTTTGTCAGATTGATATCTTTCTGGCTCTGATTTTCGCTGCATCTGGTAGCGAACTCTTTGGGTCATCAATTCTTTTTATTAGGCCCACTGAAATGAAGTTACTCTCAGCCACTCAATGTGGTCAGTAGAGTTAAGTTTTGCAGAGCTTTACAAAACTCGGACGTTAATTAGTGTCAATCGACGCAATTAAATGGATCGCATGCTTTTGTTGCTCACGACCAAAAACGCATGAAATCTCCACGCAATATTTCACATTTTATTATAGCTCATTGCTGTTGCTTCGCCATTGGGCAAATGGGCAATGCCCAGGGTCTCAACTAACTCTACTTACACCTCTGAAGATGACACATTGAAATGGCAAGTAATTACGCTCAGCATTAGGCGTATGCAGGGGGGGTCGGCTCCAATGCTCATGTCCTTCCCTTTGGCTTCCTTAGATGCATGCCAAAAGCTTTTATCGCTAAGATTCTACAAGAAAAAATTGTACCTTAACATGGAAAAATGCGTTCACGCCCCTCCCCTCTTGAAAACTTCTGCGTACGCCCCTGCTTAGCGTATTCGGTATATGATATTTCGAAGTAAACAAAATCCTCATTATTATTTCGTGTGTTTGAAATTGCTAATACTGCACAGTATGATGGAACAGTTTTTCTGCGAGTGTTTCTTCGCATTTTACAATTCTCATGCTATCTGCAGTGTTATTATATCTTAGCACCGCTACTTAAACGGGATGCTGAAACCAAAGTGTTTGATGCTGTGCGAATACGCTTATACATGTGTGCACGTACCTTCACTAAATTAACCTGCGCATGCTAAAATGCGTTTGCGCATGCTTCTGAGTTATAGTTTTCTTGCGTGAGTACGTGTTTAAACGGTACTCTTTTGGATGTTGATACGCAAGTAACAATGCAAAATACTCCTTCAAATATTAGGTTAATTTTAATCAACACAAACAGGGAGTTTCAGATTTTAATACTTCATGAACAAGGTATCATTTTTTAACATATAAATGAGAGAGATTTTTACAGGAAGGTTCCTCGCCATGCTGCAAGGTATGGGGAGGTTAAACCTCCCAAAGTTAAGTAAATCTTTTCTCTCAAAGTTACGAGCTCATGTTTTAAATGCTCCCATCAATTCTGCACCATCATAAGGGGAACATTGGCACAGGCATAAACCAACAACTTTTTCAATTGTTCTACATCATCATCATCATCATCATCATCATCAGTCCTATAAAACCCTCATCGTCATTCACGTATCGTTGGTGTTTTTCATCGCTGTCATAATTTTATTTCACAAAACATATTTCCGATGTTGCATCGCACTTGTTACGAAATGAGTTTTGCACAGCCTTTCGGCAATCCTTCACTGCACTTGTTACTGGCGACTATAAGCAAGAGATCCAACCAACGTGATAAAATACAGTAGCCTACTTCCTCGATTATCCGTACCTCGTTTATGCGGCATTCGATTATCCGTCCATTGGGTCAGATAATGCTTTAAATTATGACATAATAGTCAAGCGTTACTTTCATAAAATTTTGCTCAAGCCTTGTCAATTGCTATTGTACCGGTAACCTAACAAAGCTCCTTCGCCGTGTACAGAACCATTGGAAATGAGACAGCTGAGATGATCATAGTACAAGTTATTACTGTAGTCGACATTGTCGGTTGTCACAAAAAACTTGATCCTAGATTTTGAGATGGCTAAACGCAAAAAGTTGTTTTGTCGATAGAAGAAAAACTGAAAGTGCGCTAGATGTTTCGAAACAAAATTTCTAAAACTGACATCATATTAAAGTACAATTCAACTTTGGTACGACTTCGCGAGGTGGCTGCCGAAAAACGTGAATTTTCGCAACAGACAACCCAAAATTAATTCATTTATTTTCTTGACTTTTCAGTTTCAGGGGTGACGAACTTATTTGCTATCGCTTTCGAAGTGAGCATATGCTGACAAAATACCTATTTCGAAAAGTTACTAACCAATATTGTGCAAAATAGAGCGGTGGTATTTTTGCACCAAAATAAAACAAAAAATATGCAGAAAGTTGCAGCATCGTCATAAAATGGTTCCATACAGTCGTTGAGGATAGTTAGACTTGTCTTTGCTCCGTCATTTTATTTTGTTAATTATATATATTCATAGCTTGTTACGGTCATTAGCCAAACTGGCATAGTTTATGCTGTGTTTCTGGTGTCATTGTCCTGGATTGGTTTCTCAGTTGAGTTTAGGAATTTGGTATTTTTTGTGAAAGTCATTATATAAAATATCACCGGTGTTAATTCAAGTTTTAATGCAGTGTTTATTTTGTATCAGTTACAACGCATTACTTTAAATTGGGGTTAACAAATGCGTAGTGTATGGGTGGAAAAGCGGTTATTTGTCTGAAAAGTGGAAATCCTGTGTCCACGTTTCGTTTTCTTTTGGATAAAGCGGACTTACTACCAAAATGACAACAATTTGTCAATCGATCAAACTGGTCAGTAACCAAAAATTCAGTTATCTGTGTTAAGCAGTTAAGCATCTTTAAGGACAAATTTCTTTTACGTGGCGATAAACGAACAAAGTTGAATTGGAAATTAAATCCCATTCCATCGATCCACACTCATGAAGCACTAAAAAGACCATTAACTTTGCGAAATCCACCGGCTTCGCGTAAGTCTCCTAAAGTCAGAATTATTCAAGAAGATGAATTAGCATTATTCAATAAAAAAGATGGTATAGATTCTGTAGACGATCTTTTTGAACATCATTCTCCACCAGGATACACCGAAAAATTGAAAGTACAGCTACAATTTAGAGGAAAACCGGTTCCTTTACCGACTTGGTTTGTTTCTAGACGAAATGCGATACCGGACAGATACTCGCTTTTTAACAGTTTTCCAAATTATTTGCAAAGTTTTCATGAAAAGCATAAAGACTAGGGGGCACATCTACTTACAATTCAATTTTTTTTTAATATTGTTATTTTTATTGATTTTAGCAGGAAATTTATCGCGGATTTCAAATATGTTTTCAGATTTTTAAAATTCGCTCTCTAAGTGGTTCAATTTTTGTGTTTTGTATAGACACTCGTGTGAAAGTTAGTAAAAAAATGCTTAAAAATATTTGCGATAAACCATTAACAAATTCAGCCATTCGCATTAACAAACCTTTTCAAAATCGAAAAAATAACATCACTTTGCTTAGTCATCTCATAACAGCTAAATTTCAAAAAGAATGTTTGAGTTGCAATTGTATAACCAAGTCAAGCAGGTTAGCAGGTAGTTAGGCTGGTATTGTAATTGTAACCAAAGGACTTTAGCATTGCATCTAGTGTACGTAGTTAGTTTTATTTAGGCAGTAATGCAGTTTTGCTAGGCTACTTTCACTTTTTATTTTTCAACAGGTTGTTACATATTGTACGGTAAGTTATAATAATATCATGCCTAAAAAAAATAAGCGAGCAAGGTTTAGAGGTGTTGCGAAGCTGTTTTTGAGTAATGCTGTGGATAGCAGTGTTCCAAACATTGACTCAAGTGCTGGGCCTGCTTTTTATGTGAACAAGAAAACTGTTTCTGAAAAAAAGCTTAGTACCGGTACCAGTGATGGTTCTTGTCTGAAGGACTTTTCTTCGGCTTCTTTGGATGCGAGTGAGAGGAGTGTTGGATATCGACTAATCGATCTTCAATGTTTGAGTAAAGCAATGTCAAAATTGCATATGTGTAAAGAAGGTACGTTTGTGGTACCAGTAAACCTACTTGTAACAGTGCATAATAGAAGGTAAATTACCCTGTTGAACTAACTTTCTTCAGTTTTGAAGCCAACAACTAATATTGTGATGCAATAGCCACTTTGATTCTTGCAGCAGCTGACTTATTACTGATAGTGCTTATTTTGTAAAAGTTTACTTTCGGTAGTGGAACTACACATCGTAATTACCAGTATCAGGGTTAGTGGTATGCTACTGGTCTACTACTGATGTATTTTGTATAATATATATTCAATTTTAGCATCATTATAGTTTTACACATCACTTTATTTTTCAGGTTCATTGACTGTGGTTGATGAAGGGAAAGATGGTGGTTTGTGCTCGCAGCTTGCTTTTCAATGCACAATATGTGGCAAAGAAACAACAATGGCTACGTCACCCAGAAAACGAAATTGCAACGAGATAAATGTTAGAGCCAATTTAGCATTTTCAGAATTAGGATTTGGTAGAGAAGCTTTGGCAACTTTTTGCAGCATTATTGGAATGCCTCCTCCATCAGCACCATCCAGTTGGAGCAAGCACAATCAAAACTTATCTACTGCTTTGGATGTGGTGCTTGAAAAAGAATATGAGAATTCTGCTCAAAAGCTTCGCCAGTGTCTTGATGAAGATCAAAAAAATGTAACCGCAGATGACAACACTGTCATTAATGTTGTCGTTTCTTATGATGGTACCTGGCACCACAGAGGATTCAAGTCCTCCCAGGGAGTTGGCGTTGTAATTTCTGTGGACACTGGAGAAGTTCTTGATGCAGAAGTTATACGCAAGACCTGTGAAAAATGCCAAAGATCAACATTGGATAAATCAACGTCTGATTTTGAGACTTGGCAGGAGCAGCATAAACAAGATGGAAAATGCCACTGCAATTTTGATGGACCCAGCACAGGCATGGAGACTGCTGCTGCCAAAGCCATTTGGTCGCGGTCCATCACCAAGCATAACATGCGTTATGTATCGGTGCTCAGTGATGGGGACAACAAAACTTTGCAAGCCCTCAACGGCATGAAGCCTTATGGTCCAGATGTGGAAATCACAAAATTGGAATGTGTCAACCACATCCACAAAAGAATGGGCACTGGCCTCAGAAATTTGTTGAAAAACAATCCGAATATTAGAGGAGGTAGTGGTGGGCTAACTGCTCACATGATAAACAAGCTGAGCAGCTACTATCGAAAGAATATTATGGATTATGTCACTTCAGCAAAGGATCCTGAAGCCATTCAGTGTTCAGTGAAATGCATGAAAACCAATATTTTTGCAAGTTTGTACCATTCTGTCCATAATGATGATCCTGAGGAGCAGCATAATTTATGCATGGATCCTTCTGTGAAATGGTGCAAATACAAAGAAAGCCTCATTGATCCACAACGTGCAGCTGCATGGCACGAAAGAAGCAAAAAGAAAAAGGACAGACTACCAGAATCATATTTGGTGCACATGCTTCCGCTGTATAATAGACTTGCTGATGAAAAATTGCTCACTCGGTGTGTAGCAGGACTGACGCAGAATCAAAATGAATCTTTTAACGCCACTTTGTGGAGAAGATGTCCCAAAGAAAGATATTTTGGGACAGCAGCAGTGAAAAGAGCCTTGGCTTTAGCAGTTTTAACTTGGAACAAAGGAAGATTAGGCCTTACTAATGTCCTAAATGAACTTGGCTGTGACGTAAATGCATATAGTGACAGTGCATTTCGCGTGAAAGACAAGCGCCGTATTTGCAGCGCATATCTAAAACAAGATAAAGCGACTAAAAAACGAAAAGTGACCAAAGACTCTGGTCCTTGTGATTATGTGCCTGGTGGTCACTAAATTTTAGACTATTTTTATAATTGTAACTTGCTTGGTATTGATTTTATGTCAGTTTATGTGCATGTAAACCTCATATGACAAGATGATTTTTCAATCGCGATTTTCTCAAAATGATAATTTTTGCCACTGAAATTGCAACTATTCCTACAATACTTGTCATAGATGGCTAAAATTTGCAAGTGTTGTTCAGCAAGTTGTAGTGCAGCATTTTATGGAGTTTTTTTTTTTTAAAATGAGAAACAAAAAAGGTAGAGGTAAAATTAGGTAAAAATATTTTAAAAAATTGGTCCACTTTCAAATTGCTTAATATTTTGTGTTTGACTAAGACTTTTTAAAAGTTATTCCATTATTTTATTGCACTTGACCCCTACTATTGACACACCAAAAGGAGGATCCATACCTCTAAGCATGTTTCAGTTTTTGAGATTTTTTAATTGCTTTTCAGGATTTGAAATTTCAAATTTGAGCAGTTGTGACCATTTCTAGGGCATACTTACATAGCTTTTTTTATTACCATTAGAAAGCTTATTTCCAGACCTTTCAGCCAATATATAGTTTGCTGGGGTTATCTTGTTTAGTTTTATTGATATTTAAAGAGTTTGCGCAGCTAACTAAAACTAGCAATACAAATAGATGTGCCCCCATATGCTGCACGAATTAAATAATCGACAATTTTTTCAGCCAAAGGGAGGCCTACCTTTTTCATCATCAATAATTAGATTTGCGTTAATATTAAGGTACACTTCTGCTGCAGCTTGCAAGATTACAAAGCAACACCTGCCACTGCCATCTACTTCGTTATTAAAAAAACTTAGAAGTAACAAAGTTGCATCTCTAAAAGCTGCTAGACTCTTAAAGGAACAAAATAAAATTTCAACACATGTCGTCCTCTTGTTAGACGAAATGTATTTGCAAAAATGTACACAGTATGCGGGAGGTGAATACGTTGGTGCTGATTGAGATGGAAACCTCTATAATCTTTTTCGCCATAAACTCTCGTAAATTAAAAATCTTCCGCTTTAAGTTGAATGTGGATACATATTCAAAAATGTTTTGGCGGAATTTTCGTAATTTATTGAGTGTTCAAAAAGTATGTGGGGATAGGCATCGAACCTGGGGACATTTGCTTTACAGTGCATTTAACAATTTCAAATGTTTTTAGTTTTTTTAGTTGTCCAGTTTGTTTACATACAAAATATACGATAGGTCTCTTAAAGATTGGCCGCTTAATGTAACATGTGAGGCCGTATCTTGAGTAGGCCATGTGTGCGCATGGCCTACTGTAGGCCATGGTGAGCGTAGAGTAAGCAATATTGTTGTATTCTGAAGGGTGTAGACCCTTGTTGTATAGTGTTACTGAAGTGAGCAGTGGTGCTTGTGTTTATTGAAAAGTAGTACGGTGAGTACCGTAGCTAAGTGAGTTAAGTTGGATCAATTATTATGTTCGTTTGGTGAAGAAGGTCTTGGTTTTTTCGTGAGGTCAGATCTAAGAACAAATTAATTCCTACGGTTTGTCATACAATTCTTATCAATCGTCCTGTCAGGCGAAGTAATACCATTTCCTATTTCGCGACAATTCCCAAAAATACATAACATACATAAACTGGGTACCGGTATGCATATACCTAAAATTAGGAAAAATTGTAGAGGAAAATAGTTTTTTAATGCAACTAAATTCTTCCCTAAAAAACCTGCCAAACCTACACTTGCTCGAGCAAACCATAGCATCCTTGATCCAATTACCACTACATGCTTCTGCAACCATCAACCAACTTTTGCCTAATCTTGTCACAAGAGTATCAACTGTCTGGCAGTGGTCTAAAATCTCCAGGCCACAAATACTGGAACCAGTAGCCAACCATTACTGATTAGCCTACAGTTAGGCTACTGATATCTGTTTGCCCAGTCTAAAATAGAAAGCCTACCCACTACCCAGACTAAATGTGCTTTAAGTACCAACTATCATAGAGCTCTTACACGAATTAACTCGATCAGATGTAGCAGCCAAACTGGGCTAAAAACCAGTCCCGTTATGCCATGAGCCTGAGCTAATCCGAATTCCCTTTGATCTGCCAACAGAGCAGCTGACACAAAAATTGAACGGCGAGTCCAAAAGCGTCATCAATAGCCTTTGTCGCGTCACCGTTTGGCTCATTTGCATACGAAAAAACTTGAGCTGCAGACAAAACAGGGATTCCATTTGAAAATTTATATTCATATATGATCAAAACATGGAAAGAAATCAGAAATTTAAAAATTTTGGCGATAGAACTTCAAAAGGTAATCGAAAAAAAATTAAGTGCACAAAAAAAATTTAGGGAGTGCTGCAGCTCTTATGTACACTTATGAGCAGTAGCGGCCACAGCTCATAAGTGTCCCGAATGAGGTGTATGCCAATAAATGCCTTAAAAATTGACGTGAAACAGTCGAGCCTAAAATGAACGGGTACGCGGTGTGGCTTTCGTCCTGGCGGAAGCACAATGGACCAGATCTTTGCCTAACATCCAATCTTTGAGAAATCGTGGGAGTATACATAAAAGGTCAATGCATGTTTTGTTGATTTTGTAAAAGTGTATGATTGCCTTCCTCGAGACAAACTTTTGGCTGTGTTGTTACAGTATGACGTAGATGGCCAGTTACTAACTGCTATTAAGTCGCTGAACATGCAAACCAAGGTCTGTATTCGAGTCAACACTCAACAGCGTAACGACGAAACCTTTTGAGAGTGACAAGGAACAACTTAATGTTTCGACTATAGAAAAAGTTTTGTTAGTCTTGCTACACACAGCCTGTCCAGGCAAGACTCATTCCAAACTGTAAAGGCTTTTCGTTACATTGCTCAAATGCTCATCTTAAACATCCTCAACGTCATTCCTTTTGGAAACAAGTGTAGAAATGCGCCAGCTCCACCGATCTGTGTAATACTACATAACGAGAACAGTTACTTTGCTCCGAGGCAAAGCCTTTCATTTTTAGGTCAATCTAGTTCCTACTCTGACTTACGATCACGAGTGGTGGATTATGAATCAGAAAATGAGATCTCTACGCAGAGCAGCTGAAATTGAATTATTGCGAATAATTAGCGGTTTGACCTTGTTAGAAAAGGTTTAGAGTGTAGATATTCGTGATTCTCTAAACATCCAATCACTTTTTCTCCGGTTAGAAAGATCACAACTGAGCTGATATGGACATGATCAGTTGATCAACCGTCGGTTGAAGACCTAGAGACAGTCCCAGAATTCGATGACAAGATTACGTTAAAAATCTTGGTTTGTTTTGCCTTGGCATTTTAGCAGAGCATCTACTTTTGCCACCGGCCGTTAGCTCAGTCGCTAAGCGCACGCTATCGGTGCGGGAGGTCTGGGGTTCGGTTCCCGGGCCGGTCAAATCGGCACAGCGTCGCCAACGACTCGCCACCGTTGCGACGTTTCTTCGGAGCTGTGTTGCCCAGGCGCTAAGCCGCGGAGATGGGCCCCGCAACTCGTTACACGCTTCGGCGTAATACGACGAGTATAATGAAGATTTGATTTGATTTGATCTACTTTTGCCGCGGAGGATCGAGATGCTTGTACGCTCCACGTTTGAGCTGCTGCCCCAAAACGCCCCAAGGATAAATGGGTTTAGAAAAAGTAAGTAAGCTTAATGATGGATCGTTGTTAATGGTTAAAAGTCTGTTCACACAAGGGCCGTAGTTATGCATTTTAGCTTGGGGGGGCCCATCACAAACGATTCGATAAGACGTTTGGTTTAGTCGGAAGAGCGAAGGCCCGTTAAGGCCGAGCCTCTGAAGTAGGGTCTAGGGGGGTTCTCCCCCCAGGAAATTTTTTGAAAATATAGTCAATTTCGTGTATTCTGGCGCATATCTGACGAGATTTTTTGGTCAAAATTGAAGCAAATTATTGAGAAAAACTTGGGTAAGTTTAGTATCAAAAATACCGAAATAAACACTCTGTGAAATTTTAGTGTTACAAACCGCTATGTTGGTGGACTAGTAAATAATGTCAATTTTGGTCCGTCAAGGTCCAATGTCCTTGCTGGAGTGCGTATTACTCAGTATTTTTAATAGCTTTTGCATTAGTATTGTTGTGAGTTCGGTATTTCGCACCTCGGCTTCAAACAATCAGTGTTTCAGTACGAGTCTCGTTCTGATTTTTTACCATATGAATCAATTTTTTCAAGCGCAGCATTTTAAAAACACCAAAAAACCATTGCCACGTTGGGAACTAGACATGGAAAATTACACTATTTCAAAATTCTGAATTCACATGGGAAAAATTTCCAGTTTGCGATGAAATTGCCACTTGGAAATAAGCCGGAAAAGCATTGCTCAGGAATGAAAAATGGACATGATAAATAAATACAATGGTTCTGAAAACTAGATTTGAAAAGATTGGGAAGTCTATTCAGGGAATGTCACGTAGCGTCTAGGGTGAAATACGGAGAATTTAGCTTCAACGTGGCTAAGCAGAGGCCCACTGCAACCGTATAATTAGGTAACCAACGAAAACGATAATGCATCCCTGAAATGTCTTTGGAGTACTTTACATAAATTGTTACTTTTTTTGAAACTGTTGCAGACCTTCAAAAAGCACTCTCTATCATAAATGATGTATTTAAACGCTTTGGCCTTACTATCAACAGCAAGAAGACGGAAACAATGATCTTTAATTTTTCTGGTGCAGATAGCAACTATCCTGAATCTATATGCTCACTAAAAGGCATCAAGATCACAAACACCAAAACTTTTAAATATCTGGGATGCAAAATCGACTACAACCATTCAGGAATAGGACATTCAGAAATCAACAACAGAATAAACTCTGCTAATGCGGCTTTGCATTGCGCTCTCGTTCAATAAGTTGAAGTTCGCCAATTTTTTAAAGTCCGAGGTTGAGTTTAGCATTTATTTTCAAGTTCCACTTCAAAGTCTTAGTTTTTTTTTTAATTGGGCGAAATAACCGAATACTTCCGTATTCTAATTCACATCTCTACGTGTAAGGCTAACAAACGCAGTGCCTTCACAGCTAGGGTTTCCAATTTTCCGGACTTTTTATGGAACTGGGAAAAATTTTGCGCTGAACCGGGATCCTGGGCTTATTTTGTAAAAACAAAATTGGCTAATTTAAGGCAAATTATATAGGTTTACCACTCTGCATTTTTTCTGCGGACGCCCATGGTTGAGCTGATGTAACTGCAATAATAGGATAGATAGCTAGCTTACTACCGTTTATTTAAGAAGCGTACCGGTACTAATAAGTTTCCTTTTCTTATGCCTACATTAATCACAGCTACTACTGCTACTGCTAGTCTACTTCAATCAAACTTTTTTTGAAACCCAAATTCTGCACTACCCAGAGACTAGGCCCGCAACATGGAAAAATCGGTTATTAGTACGTTTATAATATTACCTTCTCTTCTCGCCCCCACTAGACAATTTATAAGCATTTTTTACTCGTTGCAGGCCTGCCGGGGACTATCTAGCTAGGACAAGGTCAACTATTGACAAATCTAGTGGGATGTTAAGACCAGGACTTTAAAACTCGTGAACGCAATTGTGACGTAAACTGAGCGCATTCATAAGATGATTCATTCATTTAAACAGTAGCAATATGGTAGCAGCATAGCCGCTATCTCTCTGAAGCCCGTATCCCACTGAGCTGCGACTGTTTTGCGAATGCCAATAAAGTGAGTATTCCACTGAACCACCACTGTACTGAACGAGACTCTAAACAGTCGCAGTGGGGGGGGTTGTTCAAAATAGGGTTACGTGGTTTTGTGAGATATAGTGGTGCTAAAATAAAAAAAAGTTTTCAAAAGCTTGGGGGGGCAACCTCCGCAAACTACGGGCCTGGTTTACACTAAATGCGATTTTAGTCCGATTTGTTGTCGTACGAAATTTTATAAGATTTTTGACGTAAGCGGTTGACGAAAATATCTTCCACACAATTAAAACCTAAACAATTTTGCTTTCTACCCGTTGTTTTGCGAAGTACCTGTCAATTGTATTCAAGAATGTCGCGCAAATTGACGTAGGTTTACGTCACAACCTCTAACTGTTTCGTAGCCTACGTCATTGTAAGTACGAAAAATTTCATCGTGTTCTGTGTAAGAACACCTTAACACAGCTTTGTAAACTAGTATTTCTCCAGAAAAATGTCATTAGACAAACTATTATGACGACACAGAAACAATAAAAAACTATTTCGGGGATAAATGGAAAAAAATAATCATCATTCCAAAATAACAACATTAATAATATTGATTTCTTGCGATATATTTGTCTTAATCTTTGATTTTTTATCGAACATACTTTTAATCAGCACTTTGTGCGAACGCACAATAATATGCACTGGTTAGATTATGTTCCGTTCGTTGATTATTTTGTGGAGGAAGAGAAAATGATCGAAGAAAGTGAATCATCGTGGTTGGCTGGTGATGTTGCTCGCTCCAGCAAACTTGATAATTTGCACCAGCAAAAGAACCAGAATACTTTTATGCAAAACATCAAATGGAACGAAAATCTAAAACTCTTTCTTGCACTATTTTGTTTGTTCCTTATCTGCAAAATGATCCGAAATGTTTCTCGGTGAGTAAAATATACCGTTAGCTGCTAGCTTTTGGTTAGTTTTTGAAGACAATTTAAACAAAATAAATTGCAATAATAATTTCTATCAAATCAGTTCAGTTGCTTAGCGCACACGCTTTGGGTGCGGTGGTCTGCAGTTCAAATCCCGGGTTGGTCAAATCGGCGCAGTATTGTTTACGGCTTGCCACCGCTGCGACGTTCCTTCGAATCTGTGTAGCCCACGCTAAGCGGCGGAGATGGGCCCCGCCATTCGCTATACGCTTCGGCGTAATACCGCGAGTATTACGAAGATTTCAATATTTTCTATTGTTGATAGAGATGGAAGGTCGTTTATGGTGGTATTGGCTACATTGATCGCGCGTTTAGCCGAGGTATGATCATATAAACTAGGATATATTGTACATTGCAAAACCAAGTACACAGTGATCCACGATTATATAACAACATTGCCATTACGCACATGGGCCCAGCTCAATTGTCCGCCTCTCCCTCTCTGCTTGTATGAATAGTAGGTTATTATGCCGCATAAAGGGCAAACATTTTTGTTTTATTATCAAAATAGTTTGATTAATTCAGGTATGATGGTGCTCGTTGTGTTGTAAGCTACGTCAGATAGATAATACCCTTACGCAGAATCACCTTCATTTTGTCACTGTAGTTTCATGGCTTAGTTAATTGTTGAGTTTGGGCCAGCTTGGCTAATGAGTAATGATACTTAGTACATGAAGCTGACAAACGAACCCGAAAGTTCCGCGTCTTACGTAATATAGATAATGGTGCTATGTAATACATGATGTAATAGCAGCTATTACGTTATGTGTGAGAAGGTAAAACAGGAATTTACTTTATTCAATGTTTTCAAAACCGGCCGGTTAGCTCGTCTTAAGCGTACGCTATCGGTACAGGAGGTCTGGGGTTCGATTCCCGGTCCGGTCAAATCGACACAGTGTCGCCAATGGCTCGCCACCGTTGGGACGTTTCTTCAGAGCTGTGTAGCCCAGGCGCTAAGCTGGGGAGATGGGCCCCGCAACTCGTTACACGCTTCGGCCTAACACGGCGAGTATAATGAAGATGTGATTTGATTTGAATGTTTTCAAATAGGACGAAGATGAAAAGAAAGAACGAATGGAAAAACAACTGGACTTATACAAAAGTGTGATGATAAGACACATGAACGAGGCCAAGGTAATAAACGTCATTCATTACAAGTTCTTTCATCATTCACACTATCGCCTGCATTGTTTTGATGTTATTTTGATTTAAATAAAAACGCTGAACAAGAAGGAAATTTATAGCTCGTGTTTGTGATCATTTTCTTTTCACAAAAATAGTAGCTAGACGTAATCTAAAGTGCAAATATAATAGATGCTTACAGCTGGGCCCATGCACCGAGTTGATCAAAGTCTCATCTCACCGTACTCAGTTAGTAGCGTGCACAGTGCTGTAGTTACTATCAACTATGGATGTTGTAGTACCATGCGATTGCAAATTTTTTTCCAAGTTTTGCACGCATCCAATTTCTCTTCCCGGTAAGTGATTTCAAACGATGATTAACCAACTGCCCTACTTACTGATGCACTTTTTAATCTTTGCATTTCGATGATATGTTGCAAGTTACGGTTATGATTTTGCTTGAAGTTACAGTATTTCGGTATTTAGTTACATATTTATCCTCCCATCAAGAGAAAGTCATCAAAGCGCTATAACGAGCTCGTTTAGAAATTACCGGCCACTTTTCTACCCCACCATGATGGGGAAATCCCACTAAGTGCCTTTCCTATCGGCACAACAGGTAAACTTGGCAGCATGTTCTTCACACTGTCCTCGTAATGCTAAGCATCAAGCAGGGAAGCTGTGAATACCAATTTCAAAGTCATTGGTTTGACCTGACTCAGAGTCAAACCCCAGTCTACAGCTCCAGAGGCGGATGCTCTTACCACTCGGCCATTTGAGCTGTCAAAGTACATCAAGTTCCTAAACCAAGCTGAAGTTTTGACGTTTCTTTTTTTCAGAACGAATTGAAAATTACTATAGCTAAATTCAAGGAAGAAATGATGAAGAACGATGAGATCTTTATGCGGAATTTCGACAGACAGTTGCCCGAGATCCTTACAATGCTAAACAAATTTAAACAGGTGACCACTTACATCTTGCAGCAATAAACTCTTTCAAACTGATTGTTTCTATTTATTTCACTTCAATCATGGATAACATTCAGTCAAAGGTTTCATGCAAAGTCAAAATCAGTATACTGTGTTATCGAAGATTTAATCATTTTCGAAAAATGTGGAATACAAACCACAAAACGAAAAAACACTGCAGTTGAAAATGGAGGAGATTAGTGAAGAATCAAGCCCTCAACAATATCATGCATTCTTCTTTTTGACTACCGATTGATAGGAAAAGGAAGTATATATAGGGGGGAAATAAATGAAAAGTTTAGGACATCGCTTATAAACCCCCCTTAAAATATGCTATCCTGTGACAGAATGATGATACAAAAAAATTTTCTTTTCATATGTGTTGCTGACCCCCCTGTACATACCCCTTGAAGTTTGCGAATTCCCCCAAAGAGCAAAATTAACATATCTTGCTTAGTGTATATTACTAAAATGCGAGGTGCGATCATTCATTTGAATGATTTTTGATCAGGAAGATGATTATGCCTTTTAATATGATGTTTTATGTAAAACAATTTTTAAACATTTTTTTTCTAAAGCTGCAGGAAAATTCAGTATTATGCAATTTGAGCATCGGTCGATCCAATATAGCAAAGAAATGAACTTTAGATTGATAAGAGATATTGCTGCCATACAAAACAACTGAGTAATCACCAGACTTACCAGAAAGCAGTGCAGTAGAGGAAAAATTACAACTCAAACAAAGGCTTTACTTCAAAAATTTCGCTACAATTGGACGTTGAAAGGCTAGTGTCACGCGCATACGAAACTTCATTAAAGGCAATATCAGATCGAGCCAAGTACATATTAATTTTCCTGCACAAACAAAGAGTCCACCAAAGCTTTTTAGACGACTTAGATCCTCATTACGACGTTGGTCAGTTCTCATCAGCTTTCTCCGAGATTTCGTCTTGTTAAAGGTGACGCTGAAACTCATTTCAAATTTTAATCAATGCACTTGTCGTGGTAGAAACCTTGCTATGATCTTAACTATGATTGCTCTGCTAAGTTAAAGCTTTGAGTTTTGACATTTGATGAAGACGCGCAGTCAAGACTGGTTGCTTGTATTTTTCAGTTCGCAATTAATACACCCTACTTGACTTTCGGCAACCATATCGTTTATAGGAGCATTTTCACGAAGGTCTAGATTCACATTGATAAACGATTTTTGTCGAGCTGGATCAAAATTTTTGAATTCATATACTGTTCCACTTTGTCAGAACCATTCTTCAGCTAGTTTTGGAAGTACAGTATTATCTTGAAAGATTTTCATCAACTCCAATTTTTGACAACTGTGATTTCGCCAAAGTCGGGCTACAAACTGACCTTAAATCACACCTTTGAAAGCTGGTTTTGAAACACTGTTATCCAGAAGTTTTTCAGCTTCAGTATTAGTGAGATTATCACCAATAACGCTTTTGCGTAAAAGTATTAACTTTTGGTATAATGCGTTGTTCTTGTATTTCAAAGCAAGTAAAGGTTGAACCACAAGGATGCCGAGGATAGAGTATGCGAGTAGGAGTGTGACCAATCAATCTACAGTATCTTGAAAAGTACGCAAAACACATGCAAGATTGTTTGTAACATGCTCATGTTTATACAAAACACCAGTGGTGTCACTAGGAAGGGCGGGGAGGGCGGCCCTCGCGGGTGTCACCATTTTGGGGTGACACCATTTTATGATGAAAACAGTTTAAAATTGCTACTAAAAACGTTTGAAGATGTTGTTGCAAGCGTCAACGTAAGCTTCATGCGTTCAAAAGCATAAAGCTTTCGCAGCCAAAAGCGACTTTTTTTGCTTTGCAATTGTAGGCCCCATTCAATTGCTATCATGGATCGCATTGTTTGCAAGAAGCTCGCGAAAAAATATGTGGAAGCTTTTGTCCTTTTATCGACGCTTTTATCTGTGATAGGAAATGGGTGGCAAAAACGCGCATTTGAGGTGAAAACTTTTTATTTATGAGAAGTCTCGATCTCGATAATCCACTCAGAAATAGGGTCAAAAAATTTAAACAAAATTTGCCTGAATGAAAATTATTCAAAAAGCACTAAAACAGCCATTACAGCATGTAAATTTTCAAATTTTTTCTGGGGGAGCATGCCCCCGGACCCTCCTAGAGCTTTTCTTGTTTCTCAATCAGCTTCAAATTTGTTCTGCCGAAAAAAAAATACACTTAAAAAAAATGTAGAAATTATGCCCCCCCTTTGAAATTTCTCGCTACGCCACTGCCATCGTACATTGATTTGGAGAGTACATTAAGTGAAAAACTCCGGTAAGCAGTCGAATCGCTTACAAGTAGTAATATTTAAAATTGAAGTGTGCATGCCTGCATTTGCAGCGAAATACAAACTCATAGTTATCAATCATTCATGTAAGTCAAAACTGCGTTGTAAGAAAGTGAAAGAATATAGTAAATCACTTTGATATGCCGCGGGGGGTACATAAATCAAAAAGACCCAGTGGTTTTCAGCAAAGAAAAGTTCGAAAAGCAAGGGAGGAAGCATTAAAAAAATATGAAAGGTCAATGCTTCGCTTTGTTAAGCTGAAAGGAAAATCTCAGCAGCCCGACGATGAAGCCGGTATTTTTGAAAGCGACAACACAAAGGACGTTTTTTAGGTCCAACTAGCCCACAACCTTGCTTGTAATAAGGCGATGTAATTTAGTACCAAATGCTTAGCTGTGATTACATAGCCTAAAGGCTATTTTGTTTAACTACTGGCAAGGCTGCGAACTGGAACTTGAACTCGAATGAACTCAATCATTTCGCCGAACTCGAACTTCAACTCGAGAAAATATTTTTTCTGAACTCGAACTTGCATAAAACTATTCGAGTTCATTAGAAAGATGTTTAAATTGTTGAAAAGAAATAAAAGATCTCTACGAAATATAGTTTGTTGTTCAAGTAGTCACAATCCGAGTAAATTGAAGTCATGATTTTACCAAAAGCTGCTTGTCGTTTGTTCATGCCATTGCGACCTATGAAGTCCAGGGCTGCGAACTCGAACTCGCTAAACTCGGTCATTTTTGCCGAACTCGAAGAATAAAATTCTTAGAACTCGAACTTGAACTCAGACTTGCAAATATCTCTTGAACTCGAACTTGAACTCGGTTAAAAATCGATCGAGTTCGCAGCCCTGACTACTCGGCTACATCTATACCTTCATAACATGTAAAAAAGCTAATTTATGTTCATTTATTTCTTTTTGTGTTTAATGTTTATAAAAACAAATCATCTTTCTGATCTGATAAAGCTATTTGGGCTAACTATCCAGTGAGTAAAAAACGAAGTACCGGTATCTCTGTCGAAGAAAACAGCCGATGGTATATATAGGCCAAACACTTTTTTGAGGCGTCGATTACTTTTTTTTTCTCGGTTGTGGTCCGGTCCCGCTTATTCGATATACGAGTCATGAGGGTCTGTCTTATAGCTAGAGAGAAATCTGTAACTTATTTGATAAAAATTGAAACTGCATGTGTTGGTGAAACGAAGATTTATTTTTGGTCAGAATCGTTTTTTATTTTGTTCGTTTATTTCAATGTTTTCGCCATAAGATTTGCCTGGCGGTATTGCGCCGAAGTGTGTAATGAATTGCAAGGTGTATTTCGGCAGCATGGGTTTTGAGTAACACACCCGGAGAGATAGGGATTCGGAACGTGAAGTTATGGTTCCCAGGTTAATCATATCGGATAGAATGTGGCCGGTGGCCCGGCTTGCCACCGCTAGCTCGTTTTTTTATGGGTTGAATGCGGTGTTCCTGAGGTGTAAACCCGCTAAAATGGGCCTCCAAAACTTGTTGGAGTGCCCTTCGGCATAATATCGCGAGGTATGCAATATGCCAACAGACTACTCGCGCCAATTAGTCTATAACAAAACACAGCTTTTTTCAAGTCGCCCCAACTCCGAGTTCTTAATGTCTATCTTGCAATACAAAATTCTATCAGCAAAATGGCTTATGCCTTCCACTGGCCTCCAGCCTTTAAACGCTGAATAGTTTATTGCTTTTGCAAGACGGGTGACACCATAAAGCTCCGCCCCGGGCGTCACCATTTCTAGCGACGCCACTGCAAAACACCATGAGTATTTAAAGTGGTAAACGCCACATGGTCACATGCACACGCATAGACAAATCTATGTATTAAATATTCTTTTCTTTCTTTATTACACTGCTTCATTTTTCTTATAGGAGCAATACCAGCAACAAATTCTTCAGAATAATTCTAAGGCTTATGATGAAAGTCCTTGCAGATAAAATAACATCAAGATGCCTAGAAATTTTTTTATAACAGTGTCACTTGTTTTTTTTATTTTTATTGATTTGAATTTTATCCGCCTATCGCGAAAAAGTGATTATATGAGCTCGCTTATTGGTGGCCAGTCATCTGTATCCCACAGCAAAATGGGGAGTCTCGTTAAGTGCTTTTCCCGATTGCACAACAAGCAAACTTTCCGACTTGCTTCACACCGTTCCTTTGCTTAACATCAAGCCGGGAATCTGTGAATACCAATTTTTAAGTCATTTGTTTGACGCGACTCAGAATCAAACTCCAAGTTTACCGATCCAAAAGTAGACGCTCTATCCCACTCGGTCATCTGATTGTGTGGCATGGGCAATTGAGCATTCATCTTTAATTGGGCATGCAACTTGTCTTTTCCAATTGCTAGTTCAATCGCTGCATGGCGTTGATGATTTGTTTGTCAAGCATCAACACTGAACGAGTTGAACAAAGCGCTTTACCTGGTGCATGGTGTGTGCCAATTAGGGTTTCCCTTTTTCCCAGATTTTCAACTTCCCGGGAAACGGGAAATTTTTTATAAATTTTCCGGGAATCCCGAAAATTCCGGTAAATTTTGCCTGGCGGTATTGCGGTGAATAATACACCTTGCAATTCATTACACACTTCGGCGCAATACCGCCGAAAATTCCGGTAAATTTTCGGGTTCCCGAAAATCTTTGTGATTCCCGGGATTCGGAAAATTCCCGGGAAAATTTTCCAGCAAATTTTCCCGAGTTTGATCATTTTGACATTTTTTATGATTTTCAGGATTTCTGATCTAATTTTAAGCATTTTTTTATGTTGTTTTGACAAACTTAGTTTGAGTTTTTCAATTTTTTCGACAAATTGAGAAAAAAAATTTTGTCTTACGAGCATGTCGTCCTAAAAAATTTTGCGAATTTTGAAAAAAAGTTTAGAAAGCAAAAAAAATTTTTTAATTTGCAGTAACGCATTTTTTATGTCGGAATGATAAATCTCAGTACCACTGATCATTAATGTAAAAAAATTTCCCTGGATCCCGACATAAATTTTCCGGTAAACGGGAAATTCACTAACAGCAATGCAAATTGTTTTGTGGTGGGTATTTATGAAAGCAGAGAGAAAGAATGAGTAAAAGATTGAAAAGTTTTATATTTCCGGAAAATTTCCTGTCCCAAAATCTTGAAAGGGAAACCCTAGTGCCAACTACCAAGTCATTGCTGAGAGTCCATAAAACAAAACAAGTTTTCAAATAATAGTTAGCCAACTGTTACTTTTCATTCGGCAGGTGAAACTACAGGTTAAACCACTACCGGTGCCAGCAAAAGTAGTATTAGAATTCCATGTTCAGTTTGATGAAACTGTCATTAGAAGAATTCGATTGTTTATTGGTAAAAAAGCAGGCAACGAACCTTTGCTGGAAATTCATCAAAAAATCAATTTACCATAAACTAGAAAAAGGGGTGACGTTTGATTTTATCCAAAAAGGTTATTTAGGCGCATAAACGTACTCCTGATTAAAAAACAATAAAAATGAATGGTCACATCATTTATTCATCTCAAAAAATAACCAACATGCGCAATTTTGAAATATAGGGGAGTTTGCAAATTTTCATGGGGCATGTACAGGTAGGTGAGCCACATCCCAGACAAAAACGTTTTTGCATCATGGTTCAGTTATGGGATAGCATATTTTACGGAGGAATTTGAAAAAAAAGTATCTACCCCTCCCCCCTATATTATTATTCAAGGGCGGTGGTGCCAGAGAAGACTGACCAGGTTCCATTCTCACTAGCACATTGTGTAGGCCATTATTTAGACCCATTACAACTATCACCGCTTTCTCGTTCATTCAATATTTTAATTTGCTACTGGCCGTATTCAGCAAGTCTTCCGACCTGCTGTAAATACTTTGCCAGTAGGTTTATATTTAGTTTTTCGACCACCAACTTTACTGTGGTTTTTTCTTTACTACAAACCTTCTTTCGTAGGGCTTGGTAGTAAGTGCATTCTCCAACACGGTGGTTTGGAGTTTCTTCTTCCAGGTTACATTTTGGATTTTCTTCTTCCAGGTTACATTTCATTTCATTTTGCATTCTCCAACATGGTGGTTTGAAGTTTCTTCTTCCAGGTTACATTTTGGTTGCATTTTCTTCTTCCAGGTTACATTTCATTTTGGAGTTAACTGGGGCGAAGCCCATCCTATATTTTCTTTTGTTCTCAAGCAGTCCTTTCGTTCTATCCACGATGTTTTCCATCTTTTGGCACTCCAAACCTTTATTGCAGCACGACAACTAGCATATGGGATGGAAATGAAAAGTTCAGGACCGAGCAGTTTAATGCTGATCCTGATTTAGCCAAGATAGTCTATCCGCCTTCTCATTTCTTTGGATGCCGGTGTGGCCCGGCGTCCAAGCAATAGTGACGTCATTGTCTCTACCCAATATATTTAGGTTTTTGATGCACGTTAATACTGTGTTAGATTTTACAATATCAGTTTGGATTGCCAGAATTGCTGGTTGGCTATCCACTAAAATTGTAATCTTTTTATTTACAATTCTATCCATGATCAGTTTCTTTGCTACTTCAGCTATAGTAAAAACTTCTGTCTGGAAGACAGTACTATACTTTCCCAGATGGAAAAAATTTTGATCTGTTTGAAAGCCTGATGCGTATTCTATGTAAAAACTCGCACCAGCTCTTCCATTTAACTTGGATCCGTCAGTGTAGCGTCTGATTATGCTTGGTTCTAAAGCATTCTCTTACTGCACTGCGTCCTTGCGTTCCATAACGAGGCATTTGTACTGTTTTCCAAATACCTTTGTTTTAGTTATTAGGTCTGCTGGCATACTCAGCAAAGGCAAGTTTTCCTTTGGTTCATTGCATACGTCTACGTGACGTTTGGTTTTTCTTGTTGAACCAATTGTCTTGGCAGGCCAAAAGCTCACACGGGACAACCGATATGATTCTTTTATGCCTCTGACAGTAGGAATTCATTAATTGGCATGATATTTAGCAGCATCTCTAAAGCTCCTGAGGGGATGCTGGAAAATATTGAAGAAATCACAAGACGCGCTAGTCTTTGTACTCTTGAAAGTTTTTTCTCTAGATATGTTTATTTACTCCACCAACCCAGGATGTACGCGCGTATGTGATGACAGGTCGTATCATTGCAGTGTATATCCATCGCATGCTAGTTGGATTTAACCCCCACGCTCTGCCCACTATTTGTCTGCACTGTAATAACGCAGCAGTCGCCTTGCGAGCAATTCGTGTTATGTGAGGTTTACAAGAAAGCTTACTATCGAGAGTTAAACCTAGTAGTGTTGCTTCTTCGGAAATTTCTAGCTGGCGTCCGTTTAAACGCAAGGTTCCAAACCCCTACCCCCCCCCCCCCTGTAACTAACCAAAAGAGTCGTGCTTGGAAAAGAACAAATCGCATTTGAATAACTCAGCTTTTTTGTATTTTCAGCTTGTGATTGAACGAGGTGAAATGATGGAGATTATTGCTCCAGTACAAGGTGGAGATTTAGGACAATCCTATGAACCCTAAATAAAGCAGTAGCTCAGATGCTGATGAAAAACATTTTATGTTATGTTTGGATTGTTCGCTTCATCGCTTCCTAATTTCTAAGTGTGTTATGAAATTAAATGTTTTTTAATTTAAAATTTGTTTTTTTTTTGTTTAGGAGCGCAGCCAGCACGAAAAAACATTGAGGGGGATCAAAAACTAAACAGTAATGTTACACAATACAGCATAAAGCTATAACTTTTTCTGTTGCAATTTTTTTTAATAGAAAGTGATTTTGCTGTCGCTCGAAGTTTTTTAAGTACCGGTACAACGTCGATGGAAAATGGGAGATAATTCTTCCACAACTCGCTAGCCATTTCAAGTAGCCTACTGTACAAGTACTGTACATTAAAAGTTGTACAAGTATTCTACAATAAAAAAAAACTTTTGCACAGTTTTTTAAAAAGCAAAAGTTGGTGCGAAAACACGTTTCACTTCCTGAGAGCCGATGGCACGATTTCAAGGGCGTAGGCGAGGTGGGGTTTGGCCGTTTGGGGGTTCAAACCTTCCCCATTGGCTCGGTAACTTAGTTAGTTAGTTAGTTGCATATTTATCCTCCTATCACGAGAAAGCGATCAATGCGCTATACGAGCTCGCTTAGGAGTTGCCAGCCATCTGTCTACCACATCAAGATGGGGGAATCCCGCTAAGTGCCTTTTCCAACGGCACAACTAGTAAACTTGCCGGCTTGTTCTCCACACTGTCTCTTTAATGCGGAGCGTCAAGCAGGGAAGCTGTGAATACCAACTTTAAAGTCATTGGTTTTGACCCGACTCGAAATTAAACCCGAGTCTACAGCTCGAGAGACAGACGCTCTATACCACTCGGCCATCTGAACTGTTTTGTGCTTCATAGCCTTTATTCACTGATAAGTAGGGCCCGCTAAAGTCAATAAAGTCAAAATTTTTTCAGGACCTTGTTACATGATGAAATGTGTACTAACGTTTGTTTCAGGTGTTCAGGAGTCTGTTTTGGCAGATTTTTTAAGTCAAAATTGTCTTTATCAAAAACTTCCTTACAAAAACGAACAAATTTATATTTTTTAAATATTTCTTTGAATTTTTGAGCTGCTATTAAAATTCTATGCTCAGTTATATTTGATTTTAATCTTTTGAAGTAGTAGCAATATTCGCACTATCGTCACAATAATGCGTGCGGTAATTGAGAAGGAAATAGCACTTATTATGCATGAAACGTCACTGTTGATGCATAAATACATGATTGTTGTACAATTAATCTAATCCTATAAAAGCCTTGCGCTCTTTACACGTGGTCTTTTAAGTTGTAGCTTGCAAAGCAAAGAATGCCAAAACAAACCAAATCTTCTATAGCAAAAGTTAGGCAAACTTGCCAGAAATATCCGGATGAGTTTTCGGCAACTCCTGCCGACGACTTGCGATGCAACCTTTGCGACGTGTTAGTCACATGCGACAAAAAGTTTTTTGTGGAAAGCTACCGAAAAAGTAAGCAACAGCAAGGAAAATTGGAGACGAAGAGCAAATCTCAAAGTAAGCAAACCTTTTTACATTTCGATCAAGTAAACTTCAAAGAACAGGTTGTTTCTTCATTCTTAGCTGCAGATATCCCACTTCATAAACTGAACTATCCTTCTTTAAAGTCTCTGTTTGCTAGAACGGGAAAAGTATTGCCTTCGGAGACTGCAGCCCGGGCATGTGTTGCTAAATTGGCATCCCAAAAAGAAAAACAAATTCAAGAATTGCTTCGTGACAAACAAATTTTTTTGATTGTGGATGAAGCAGAGGTTGCTAAACAAAAGTATATTAGTGTGCTTGTGGGCAGCTTAGATGCTCCAAATCAGACATTCCTCGTTACTTGCCATCCACTTGACAGCGGTCGCAATGTTAATAGCAGTATTATTTTGCACACTGTGGATGACATATTGCGACAACTTGAAATAAAACGCGAGAAGTTTTCGTTGTTCTTGACTGATGCTGCTCGGTACATGTCTTCGGCTGGAATGACATTAAAGGAATTATACCCTTCTTTGATGCATGTCACCGGCGTTGCGCAATTACTACATAACTGCGCTATGCGTGTGCGTGCTCATTTTAAAAATATTGATGAAGTAATAGCAAAAATCAAGGCAGCAACAATCAAAAACAAAGATCGCAAGAAAGATTTTCATGATGCTGGTCTGACATCTCTTCCTGATCCTGTAATTACAAGATAGGCAACTTGGCTTAGAGCTGCCTTATATTATAGTGAGAATCTTTCAGCTGTTCGTCTGTTCGTACCATTGTCAACAATTGGACAAGTGCAGGCCTCTTAGTCAGCAGAGCAAAAGACGCTATCAATGTGGAAGGTTTGGTGTCGGACTTGGTTAATATAAATCAATACCGCACTCTAGCAGCCAACGTAGAGTTCTTAGAAGGAAGTGCCTGCACAATAACCAAAGCATACGGACTGCTGAAGAATATGCAATTCGATGATGATCCTTGCGTAATTAAAGACTACATTAACAAACGACTATCCAACTCTGATTTAGAAACAATAATAAACTGTACCAACTTGACAATTTACCCAACAAGCTACGCACTATTGCAAAAAGCCCAGCCAACCTCTGCTGCTGCTGAGAGGTCGTTTTCTATGCTCAATAAATTACTGAGAAAAGACAGAAATGTTAAGAACGTAAAAAAATATATGATGCTGTATCACAATAAAACGTCCTTGTAATTATACTGCGTGGCTTTCGTTAAAAAAATCATAGACATACTGTTAGTGTACAGTACAGTTGCGATAGCAACGCAATTTTTGTATTACATACTAATTGATACCGGTACACACAATGGCTCGTTATTCTAGGTTTTAACGTCATGCGTCGCTTTGTTGCATTAGCTTCAACACTGAGTAATTGAGAAAATGCTCGAAGTAGGCTACCTTTTTCTTTAAAAACTTACGTAAATTGCAGATTATAAAACATATTTAATTAATAAAGAACAACAAGACATAAATAATACGCGGAAGCGTTTAAGTCAAAATACGAGAGTTTTTCAATGGCACAAACAATTTGTGGAAGACAGAGAGTATGGAAGATGATCCAAAGTCAGGGAGACTTTGCACTTCCACGACTGATGCCAACATTGAAAAGGTTCTGCTACAAATCGCTTGCGACATTGAAAAACTCTTGTTATGGACATGGAAGAATCTCCATAAACATCACGCAACATCTTCAAAGTTTCTATCATAGTTTTTCAAGTTTGACACAAAACTGAATGTTGATTCTTTGCTCAATCGTCATTTTGCAATTTTTTTCAACAAGTGGTTAATCACATTCTCCTATTGCTCTGTAGAAGCAAAAATGATTGCGATGTTGCGTCAAAACAGGTGCTAAGCAGTGAACACATGTTACGCCACACTGTGAAAGTGTTTATTCCCAATGATTAATTGTGTTCCGCAATCTGTAACGTCAGTCCCGTTTCTTTTTAGCCACACCTCGTAAAGTCAAAATTTTACTAAAATAAAGTCAAAAATATATTTTTTTAGGTCAAAAAAAAAATGGCCCTACTGATAAGCCGTAAGAAACGATCATTTTTGATCCTTGGTTGATCTGCGATTGTAGTAACATCACTGCGTAAGCCCACTGATGCCGCCATAGCACTGCTCAATAATTACGAAGTGTGATTATCGTGTCACAATACTGTTTACCCCTCCTGCACAATCGCAATCACGAAAAACGTTGGTCAGTACTCCTAGCTGTTGGTCAGTTGAGAACAACCAGAAGCGGATCCAGGGGGAATGTGGGCGTACGGGCCCTCCAGCCATTTTCAACAATGTTGTTAATCAGTACAATTTTTCTATAATTTCAACCCTTAAGCTTTTTTGCTTTTCAATTTGCTTCAAAGGAATTCTGCCGGAAAAAACTGCTCTTAGAAATGGTTCAAGATCAAAATTTGGCGTTCTCCCTCCTAAAAAAATCTGAATACGACCCTGATATGAAACATTTTCAAAGAGCTCAGTTATGTCATTTTCCCGGTCTAACGTCTTTGTATTTGTTTTACATTGAACCTAATATCCCCCCACCAATATTTTGTGGATCCGCTCCTGAGAACAACAGCCATTGCTGTAGAAACTAAAAACTTTAGGTTTTGTGTTTTATCACATAATTGCAGAAAGTTTTGGTTAGTAGTTAGCATGGTTAACGATGGCAAAAGACTTCCACCCTACGACGGTTATACTTGTGCCAGGAGAAGATTAGTGCAAACGGCATTGCAATACAGTAAGTGAGTCAGTTGGCTGATGCAAATTCAATCAATATCTGTGTAAGCGTTTAACAAGCGTGTTGGTAGTGAAGATAAGTGTCTTCAATACGCAAAAGCGTTATGATTTTTGGCCCCCTCCAAATTGGGTAGCTTAAATATCGTTTTCCTGATTTAGCTAGCAAGTATTAATTTAAAGTCCACGACACGAGGTTTTAGTATGACGGAGATATGGGCTATAGGCCAGAAATTTCTATTATCATTATTCGTACAATTCTTATTGCTGAAGGAATTGTCATTAGTTTACGAAACATCTTCTAATACCGGTAACCTTACGATTAGCGGCATACTGCTGCATTTATTAACATAGCTCCCACTTTTCACTCACGAAAGCATAAATCTGTGCTTTGCGCACTGCACAAACGCGTGATATGAGAAAGCAAGCATTGTTGCAGTTAAAATCCGGCTTAGTATTTCAACACCCCTCATTGAAAGTTTTTTCCTACGCCACTGCGCGATTTCACGAGTTCATAAGTGAGTTTCATGAAAATGATTTCACGATTTTATGAATTTCATGAAAGATAAAATACTATTGTCTTGTCAATTGACAAGTGTCTATAATTTGCCGTAAAACACAAAATTTAGGTTAGCTTACAAAACTTCATACAAAAGCACAATAGGCATATTGGGTGAATCTTCGCTCCTAAAACCATTGTGTTGTCGTCACTCGTCAGACACATCGGCAGGACGTGAGGCATGAATTCAAGAACGTTCTTCGAAAAAGGTCTTGCGCAGCAGTTTGCCAGTGATCTCCTATCACGAGAAAGGGATCAATGCGCAGTGCGATCAATGAAGTTGTGAATACCAACTTTAAAGTCATTGGTTTTGACCCGACTCGGAATCAAACCCGAGTCTACAGCTCAAGAGGCAGACGCTTTATACCACTCGGCCATCTGAGCTTCTGTTGTTGTTGTCTGTTGTTAACCCTTGTGAGAACCTGCCTGGTGGTCCCATGACATTAAAAGCAGGTTTTTGATCAACAAAGTTGACACAATATTTTTCACACAGTTCAAAACTATGCCAATGTGCTTTTCTTTGAATGCTTCGAAAAACTTCACGACCCCATGGGATTGCTTTCTGTAAAGCGGTGTATAGGCCTATAGCTGACGTATCCCTATTTTAAAGCTTGTAACTGTTTCGTAGACTGTGTCTTTATTACCGGTACTTTATTTAGAAAAATCGCATTGTAATTTGTGAGTACTGACTTTTTATTTGTCGTCATTGGGCGGTTAGACTGGTTAGTTACGCTGAGTGATTGGATTAATAAGTTTATTTCAGGGCGACAAACTGAACCGCAACGTAAACCGAAAACCCGCATTAACCACTTCCTTTCATTGAACCCAAACCGAATCGTAACCTTTATAATTTAATAGACGTAAATCTAGTCTAAACCTGAACCAAACGTCATAAAAATTCTTGAATCTTAACCGGGCTTGAACCTTAAAATAATTTTTGTCTCACCGACACCCAGATAGGAGGTTATTTGTGCCGCTCAGGTCATCCTTAATGAGCTTCAGTAGCACCTTAAAAAGTACATAAAGCCTAAATATAATAGCCTAAGTATTTTTGAAAAAAGTGCCCCTGTAGCTGTGTACCAGCTGGGCGTCGAACCGAATCGGATCGTAAACCGAAAACCCGTCTTAACCGCTTGTTTTCATTGAACCCAAACCGAACCGTACCCTCTATAATTTAATAGACGTAAACCTTACCTAAACCTGAACAATAGGTCACCGAAATTCTTGAACCTTAACCGGATTTGAACCGCTAAAATAATTTTTGTTTAACCTAAAAAACCCAGGCCGGAGAGTTTTTTTTGAAGTGCGCTATCAATGCTGGTTTCATTTCATTTATCTCGGCGCGTTTGTGTTGCAATACTTCGTCATAATGCTGAAAGTTCTTGTTGGAGGGTGAGAGCAACACTAGCTGCAGCTAGCAAAGTGATGCATGCAATTGGTGCTTCATTTCTTTGTAAAATCGATTGATCTAAGAGTAAATACGCAGTTGAAAATATTTTAACCAAAGATACAAACTATTGTTTGATTTAGACCAGAATCAGATTTTATATATAAGCCTACGGTGAAAAAAATTCGAATGATTCTGAAGTTAATGTAAGTTTATTTCTGCCGTTGAGGACACCCTTTACAAGCTACAGTAGCATCTTAAAAAGCAGGCCCACAATCAGCTTAAAAACAAAAAAGGATTTCTGAAAAAAATGCGCCTGTCGCTGTGTAGGCTACCAGAACATAGGTCGAAATGACGGTTTCAAATTCTTGAACCCAAACCGAATTTGAACCTTTAAATTTTTCTTTCTGCGAACCTGAACCTAATAATTCAGCGTAGATTTAATTTTAACCGGAACTTAACCTGCAAAATCAAACAACGAAAAACCTGAACGGAGGTAAACCGCTAAAAGTAAACTTTGCGGAACCTAAAGCGATATTTCAAGCGGTTCGATGCTGTGTGTGCCAGAACATAAGTCGAAATGACGGTTTCAAATTCTTGAACCTTTAAATTTTTGCTTCTGCAAACCTGAACCCGATGATTCAAAGCAATTTTAACCGGAACAAGACCTGCAAAATCAAACGATGGAAAACCTGAGCCGTCCGGAGATAAACCAAGGTGTACAACGGAGCTAGAGCCGGATTTTAAAAACCGAATATTCCGGCTGTTTCTTCAGATCTGAATCTGGATTATAATTTTTTGCGTTTTCCGGATTCGGATCAGAATCCGGATTCAATTTTAGATGACAACAATAATTTTAAAGTTGCTGCTTGCTGGTTAGTAGATCGATTTTTTCCTTTCTTAGCTTTGCTCTTCTAATCGTTATATTTATAGGTGAGCACAATTTCGTTAATCGTTAATTCGTTAATAACGAAGCTAACTTTTTCATTGACTAGTTAATTCGTTAAATTTCTTTTTGAAATTAACGGACTAAATTTACTTCCGTTAGTGCTTGATAACTTCCGTTAAAATTTTTGGAAACGCTGATTTCTCTTATCGTTGGTTAAGTTTGACATCGATGAACTAGTAAAAATCTGACCAATGAGGTGAAAAAACGAGATAAAAACAAGAAAACATAATGCTTGTGAGCAGAAAAATTGCTTAAATGTTTACGCAAACATTGATATTAAAAATTTTTAAGCTTTTTTTAAAAAAGAAATGCCGTTCAAGTCAAAAATAACGATATAACGAATTTAATTAACCTACGTTAACTGGAGCTGAATTTAACGAATTAACGTTAACGGAGGTGCATAACTGCGTTAACGAAGTAGTGGTTAACGAAACTAACGTTTTGCATTAATTCCAGTTGTATTTCATATATATAGACTTACATCGGCACCTCTTCATTCATTACTTGAAAAATCAGGCCTGCCATTGCCGACACATGCCAACTAGGCTAACTGCTCAATGCTAAGCCTGCAGTTGCAGGGGCTTGAGTATGTATAGCTAAAAATTGCACTGAAAACGCTGTCAGCTCGGTGGCCGAGTGGTTGGAGAGGTAAAACTCTCAATCACAAGGTCCTGCGTTCAAAACCTGAGTCTACCTGATGAGTGGTCAAAACGCGAAATTAGTCGTAGAATTGGTTTTTACAGCGTTTATTTAGTAAATCTTCAAGGCCTACCATTTATTCAGTTGTTTTGCATTAACTTGCCCATATATGGTTATATTGAGTATTTTAATAAGCTACCAGTCAGAGAAGGTCTCGATTATAATCGTAATCTGTAATTTGTAGGCCTAATCGATTACGCCATACAGAGGCGTACGCAGGATTTTTCAATGGGAGGGTTTCAGTGACGTCACATCGTGATGACGTAAAGATACTACATTGCAATTACAGTACTTTAGAGGTATTAAAGTGCATCGTATTGTAATGTTTACAGCCTAAATTGCAGTTAACCATGATTAAGCTATGATGGCCAGTTACTAACTGCTATTAAGTCGCTGTACATGCATTCCGAGGTCTGTGTTCGTGTCAACAGCGCAACGACGAAAGCTTTCAGCAAACAACTAAAGAGCAGTGTCCTTCCTGGCCTACCGGACGGGAAGTCATGACGACTTCCTCTTGTTGGGTCAGAGGCAATAACAGCACTCCATCACCAACAGTGCAAAGCACTCCAGTAAATCGTACCGTAGAGCGAGACAGCGCTGTTTCTGGCTATTAGCCTTCATCAGCCGCCCTCAGGTAAGAAACATTCATCTTCCAGGACGAATGATCTTGTCAGGATCACTCATCCCTTCGAATAAATATTTCTTAAAGAATTTAACCTTTGTGGTACGCATATCCACTCGTGTGGCTACGTCACCATTCCAGTCAAACTCTTTACGTGGCCAGGGTGAAGAGGGCGGCTGATGAAGGCTAATGAAAGCTAATGAATTACCTGAGAGCGGCTGATGAAGGCTAATAGCCAGAAACAGCGCTGTCTCGCTCTACGGTACGATTTACTGGAGTGCTTTGCACTGTTGGTGATGGAGTGCTGTTATTGCCTCTGACCCAACAAGAGGAAGTCGTCATGACTTCCCGTCCGGTAGGCCAGGAAGGACACTGCTCTTTAGTTGTTTGCTCTTCACCCTGGCCACGTAAAGAGTTTGACTGGAATGGTGACGTAGCCACACGAGTGGATATGCGTACCACAAAGGTTAAATTCTTTAAGAAATATTAATCGAAGGGATGAGTGATCCTGACAAGATCATTCGTCCTGGAAGATGAATGTTTCTTACCTGAGGGCGGCTGATGAAGGCTAATAGCCAGAAACAGCGCTGTCTCGCTCTACGGAAAGCTTTCAGAGTAAGTGTGGGACTACGGCAAGGCTGCTCGTAATGTAATGTTTCCAGCCTAAATTGCAGTTAACCATGAGTAAGCTATATAGTGCCATAACTAAAGAAACAACAAAATATTTCATTCACACTTTTGCTTAATGCTTTGCGTTTCATTTAAGGAGAGAAAAGGTTTCACAGAAACTCAAGCTGTCAAGCCGTGGTTAAAAATTATCTGAAAAAATTTTATTTGAAATCATTTTTGGGCCATAGGAAGGTTAATTGACTAAAGTATAGGCTGGCTAGCTGTCGCAACGTCACAAACAGGGTGCACCCAGGGGGTAAAGCAAGCAATTGCTTCCCTGCAAAAAACTTTTTTCAAGAACCAACATTAATGTAAACAACGCATATTGGCTAAACCTTGTTATAAACAATCAATATACGGTGCACTCATTATGAAGGGTGCAGTTTCTCGCTTGAAATTTGAGAAGTGAAGATATTGGAGAATAGGAAAAAACTGCCCTCCTTCCCAAAACGTTTTTAAACTAAAATAAATTATGCGCGAGAGGAATCTCTAATCATCCGATTAAAGTCAAAAACAGCGTCGATATTATCTAAGCATTTTTCTTCCGAATCACAGCGTCGATATCAGATGCTTTCAAACACATAATCGGGGTGTCTATGGGAAACGAAGAACTCCAGCTCCTGAGATAGTCAGCTTACGGTACGAAAAAACAATGTTGTCTCTCCCCTCGTTCCACCCCTAGGCCTCTTTAAATCTTTCGTTGCTCTATGGTCGTCTTTGACAGTATTTTTATCTTACTTTTGGCACTTAGAGCAGTGTCAATTCAATTTTTTATATTTTAATAAAATTTCTCAAAAAACCGGGCGATTATAGCGTAGTGTTAAAAGATTTCGCTATCGACGCGGAAGGTTTGGGACTCAATTCCCAGGCCGGTCAAGTCGGACACAGTGTAGCCAACGGCTCGCAACCGCTGCGACGTTTCTTTGGAGCTGCGTTGCCCAGGAGCTAAGCCGCGAGGTCGGGCCCTGCCACTCGCTACCACGTTTCGGTACAACAACGAATTTAATGAAAAGAATAGGCAATAATCAAGATTTGATTTGATTTAAAAAAAAAATTGTGTGCAGCCATAGTTACTGCAGATACATCGCATTTCAGGAAACTTCTACTTCTAAATTGTTTCACAGCAACATCAATGACAAAAATGCACTTCAAGCAAAACATAACAGAAAAGTTGGACTACCGGGTACCGGTGTTGTAGCATTGCATCGTAATCAGTGCTCGAGTTGTGAAAACACTTATGGAGGGATGGTACAACTTTTCACGCAGACGTAAGGAGGGATGATCATTGTACTTGTAAAGGAAGGTTTACGCTAAAATGTTTTGTGGGGGATGGTGTTGTTTGGGATGAAAACATGATAGCAATTTCGGCAAGCTCCGCATTGCGCAAAGTCGGTTCGTTTTAAAAAAGAAAGATTTCATTTTTTTCTGCAATTGTCAAAAGGGAAGGGGAGTGCTGACTCCCGATCCTGCGAACGTCACTGGGGCCCATCTCTTAGCGCTTGGGTAACACAGAAACGTCGCAGCGGTGGCGAGCAATTGGTAGACCTTCCGCACCGATAACCTGTGCGCTTAACAATTGAGCTAACGGCCGGTACCGGCCCAAAAATCGAACCCAAAACCTTCCGCGCCGATAGCGATGTGTTTAACCACTACGCCAACTGACAGGTTTGGCTCAAAATTATGACATCGCAAGCGGAATATCTGCATGCGTTGCAACCATTCTTTTCCAAGAATGCATTCTGCGCTGAAACGTTGTCTTGTCCAGCCATAGCCGTTGAGAACAAAGTCTTTATGACATCACAACACGACTCCAGCTTTAGTGCCCATTGACCTTGTCCAAGCTTGCATTTTGAGCCAGCCATTGGTTCAAGCGCTACACACCAAAAAGTTTGATTACCGGTATTATTGCATTACAATGAAAGTTTCTCGAGATTATATAGGCAATTTGACACAGCACAGAAAAACACAGTCTCTGTATGAAAAAACGCTAATCGGTCCAAAAAGAGCGGTTTTTAAGTTTTTCCAATCGTCAATGGGGAGGTTTTGACCCCCGAAACTCCGTGCGTACGCCACTGACGCCATAATTTTTAAATAATTGAAATCGTAGGCCTAATCGAAAATTGATTACATGGGTGCATAATTGTAATCGGTGGAATCGATATAGCCTAATCAAATCATCTTAGATCGACATAATCGAGCTGATCAAACTATCTCTGGATACAAACTCTACGCTGCATGATTTGACATGAAGCGTGAAAAAAGTGACGTCGCTCGAAGCTGATTGGACGAAGCTAATCACGCCACTGAATTGCAATTTTACGCCCACATTTGCGTCTTCTAGATTTTGAGCTTACCTCTATCGAATATCTATGGCCTATATATATGCTATCATCATCTTAGATCGACTGCTCAGATGGCCGAGTGGTATAGAGCGTCTGTTTCTTGAGCTGTAGACTCGGGTTTGATTCCGAGTCGGGTCATGTAGCTTCCCTGCTTGACGCTCAGCATCAAAGGAACGATGTGGAGAACAAGCCGGCAAGTTTACTTGTTGTGCCGTTGGGAAAGGCACTTAGCGGGATTCCCCCATCTTGGTGTGGTAGACAGATGGCTGGCAACTCCTAAGCGAGCTCGTATAGCGCATTGATCGCTTTCTCGTGATAGGAGGATAAATATGCAACTAACTAACTAACTATCAACACTTTAACGTATTTTTTTCTTTTTTTGATTAATTCTGACTTTGTGAAAGCTGTAACAAAATCATTATTAAATTTTGCAAACCCATGTAATCGTAACTTAATCATAATCGTATTCGTGACGATTACAAGGTGAAATAATTGTAATCAAAAATCGATAACATGGGTGCGTAATTGTAATCGGTGGAATCGTTGTAATCGAACATCTCTGCTACCAGTATTGAGTATATTATATATAATTTGTATATAATACCAATACAGGATTTGGTGTCGGATTCCGTTTCTTGAATTTTTTAGGATTCGAAGTCGGATTCGGATTTTAACGCCGCAGATTCGGATGAGGATTCGGATTAAAATTTTTAGACTCTTGACTAGAGAGGGAATGAGCTGCTAAGAGACCCGCTAACGAGCCGTTAACCGATCTTTTCATTGGTCTGCTAACGGCCCAGTTCTATCTTTTGTTTTTAACTGGGTTGCTAACGAACCGCTACCAATTTTTGAAATCCCTTTCAATTTTCATTATTCCTTTAAGAGTGATCAAAGATTCTCAAAAGAATGAGCTTTTGGCGGGCCGGGCTTTTATTTTTGGGATGAGTAACCGGGTCGGTTACAGTCTTACCGCTACTGGGCAGTGAGCAAGAAGTTTCAGGCCGTGGACGGTCCGAGTTGCAAAAAAACAGCCTACGCCATCTCTGCTCCAGACACCTCTGAGATAAACCGCTAAAAATGAATTTTGCGGAACCTCAACAGAAACTGGAGCGATATTTCAAGAGGTTCAATGCTCTGGTTTATTTTGCTGTCACAGGGATAGACCAAAATATACCAAGAGTGGACTAGACGCCGGTAAACTGAAAGATGTGGCTATTTTACCGTTGACCGGGTCCGGTAGCCTCATGTAAAATTTAATGTGGTTTTTCTGTGCAGAGTTTGTGTATTGTGTTGGTTGCTCAAATGCTCAGGCTGTAGGCTGGGTTCTGTTCTCCGTCGCTTCAAACCAAAGACTTTAAAACTGGTATCTGCTGTTACACTTGCTAAACCCTCAGCAATTAAGTGTAGCGCCAGAGTTCTCTTTAGGGGTTAGCAAACTCCATCACGTGACTTCTCCGTCACGCTTGACTGAGGTGACTCAGAATTGAAGTAGATCTGTTGATGTAATGCAGTTCCGCGCATAATTTACTGGTCTGTAAGTCAAATCGTGCTTCTGCTGAGATTAGCCTGTTTACTGAGCAAGCAGACGAGTAAACTAGTTTGTAAATACAATAAATGTGACTTAGTTAATGTGCATATGCGCTGTATAAGCCTAGCTTAGTCCACATAAATCAGCCTGTACGGTGCGACTACACAGAGCGAAGATACGGTAGCAGCAGTCAATAATGCCTTAAAGTTTAGGCTGGTTTACACAAAAATCACAACAAAGCTGAGTTGAATTGTATCTATTTACAGTGTTGCTACCAGGTAGCCTACATATGGTACATCATTGGACCTACTATTTTCGCCTACCGGTAGTTAAAGTGGTGTACCAATATGTTCATTGTTGTTAGTTAACGCATACCGGTACCGGTAACCGGGTAATAGGTAAACTGAGTAGCCTAAACTATCTTTGTTAATGTTTTTAATGAGAGGTTGAGGATAACTTACAGTCACCTCTCCCACACCCTATAATGCATACCGGTAAGTCAATATTCTACTGCTATCAATTCCTACTGCAAATAGGTACCGTACCAACTGACCAATAGCCTACAAAAGAGTTCTGTTGGGTTTTCAATAGAGTATTTTAAAATATTAAGCTCTAACTCAGTTATTGAGCGCTTTTTTCTCAATTGCAGCTTCTGCAGTACCGGCATATACTCTTTATAACTAGTTTAGTAGATTACCGGTATGTTGCTTGAATCCTAAGTGAGTTTAATTATTGTACTACATTCACTTCTAAGCACAATTATGTACGTAGTTACAATCATTACAGCAACTTTGACTGGCAGATGGCAGTAACTGGAAACTGTCTAGCTGCTTAGGATGACGCTACAATTCATATAAAAACAAAATTAATTGTGTTAGTTACATTACTAACATGTTTTTAAACTGTAATAATGGACAACTCGCAATGAATTTAAGTAAATCCGGTTACATAGGCTATTTCACTGACAACAATTCTAGCAACGCCCAAAGGCAATCACATAAATTACATCGTACTTGCTCTTTCATCTGCATTGTGTATTGTTTCAGATTAGCTATAATATACACTGGGTATATGATATCATTTCTATATATTTTTTAAATTCAAATATTATATAGCTTTTTTTCTTGCTAATAAATTTGTAATCAAGCTCTGACTGTGAATTATCAAGTTCTCTACTGAGATATTTCATTCTTCTACAGTTCACTGTTATATACTTCCGAATTTTTTTATCAAATTCTTGGAATTTTGTGTACATCGAAATGTTTGGCATTACACAGGTGTCTGATTTCGATTTCCAATGCATTCCTGCTAATATTCCAGAAGCTCTGCTGACAATAGAAATTGATTTTGATTCAACTGATAATATACCATCAATGTCTTCAGGAGTTCACCCCTCCTCGAACAGCATGTTTGCGGAAATTTGGAAGTCTATTTTGGATAAATATGTTCTAAGTGGAATTGGCAGAATTAAATTGCAGAAGCTAGTTCAAGCATTTGCTGTTACACATAATAAAGATAATGTTGTGAAGTTTTTCACCCAAAGTTGTTGTGATTCAAAGTCATTTTTTGATGATGGTAGTAGTATCACGAAAGCAGTAGCCTCCAGCAATTTGTTAGATATCATAAATATAATTTGCAACTGGAATTCAAATAATGCTGATGAAAACTGCTTTGCTTCAATAACTCAGTTTGAAGCTGATGCAATTGAGTATTTGGGAGGTTTTGTGTTGCACAAAGCAAAATCAAAGTTTGCCTTTGCATCTTCTATTGTAGAGATTATGATGAAGCCCACACCAACAGGAAAACTGGTCAAAGCACTTGAAAAAAAACAAGGTTCACTTTACTATCCAAATGAGAGATTTGCTTCATTGCTTAACACTGTTTATCTTAAATGTAGTCGTGAAACATTTAAGCCTGGGAATAAAATAGATTTTTTCAATGTGGTTTCAGCAATTCTTTCTCATGCTCATTATAATTCATATTTGGAAGAAATATCTTGTCATGAAGGTCATACACTTTCGGAAAATGCTGTGGAAGAAGTTTTGGAATATGTTGTTAAGCTTTTCGTGAGGATGCTCTCTTATACCTATGCAAAACGTCTGTTTCACAACTTGTTTCAACAATCAACCAGAAATTCCAAAAGTTTTCGTCAGTCTCTACAAGCTTCCACATCAAAAAGTTAGTTCTTTAATTTTTTTCATCTCAACTCTTGGAGTTTTGTATAGTAGTAGTGTCTTTTATTTCCGTACCGTCAATACAAGAATAGAAAAAAGTCGGAAATCTCTATAATTGGTCTTGCTTTTCAGTTCAACACTATTTGACGCGTTTCTCACCGAAGAGGACATCACGATAAGCTTCTGGGAGAAAAAAACTATATAATTTGTCAAAGCTACCATATAAAATTGTTTGTATGTTCGTAAAAGCTCTCTGCAAAAACAGCTTTTCTCAAAGCTGTCATAAAACAGGATAACTAGATGCAGCATAGCCGGACAGCACAAGAAAAGGGAAGAAGCAACAAAACGATAAACGTTGTAACATGCAAGAAAAGAGCGAGATTCAGTTTTATACTGCCTTGCATACACTGCTGATGATGACAGCTGAACCTATGTTGTCGAAACGTCCAGTTTTCAGATTTACAGCGGCTTTATTTTTCCTGCTAAAGTTTAAGGATAGTTTACGTTTTTTGAGATAATCTGCGTTCAAACTGTCAGTATTTCTATTTCTCAGTGTCACCCACTACTTTTTACTCAATTTTTTTTTTAATTATTTATTAGTTACTTAGACACAATAAATGCACTACAAGAAAAAAAGCTTTAAAAAAAGTTTTATATTATTGCAACTTTTGAGTAGTGTCTTTAAACTTCTGTCACAGTTTGTACTTCGGCTTAATTTTTTCTCCTTAAGCTATTCTTTTCATTATTGTATTCCAAAGATAATATTGTGAAGTTTTTTGCCCAAAATTGTTGGGATTCATAGTCATTTTTTGATGATGGTAGTAGTGTCACGAAAGCAATGGCCTCTAACAATTTCTTAGAGATTATGACGAAGCCCGCACCAACAGGAAAACTGGTCAAAGCTCTCGAAAAAAAGGTTCACTTTACTATCCAAATGAGAGATTTGTTTCTTTGCGGTAATTGTAGTACGGTAATAATTTGGCTGCTGTGATTGATATTTCAGAGTCTTCGCAGTGTTAGTAATTTAAGGTTTCTAAGAGTTGTACTTGCAATTTTGTAATGGGGTTGTGAATGCAGTTTATCGGGTATTTTCATGTTTATGCAGAAAACCGTTATTTATCCGATCTCCGCGTTATCAATAATATTTAACAACCGTGCGACGTGTGTTCCAATTCAGCGAACGAGCGTAAGGTCTGTTAGTTAGGAACGTAGCTTGTTAGGAACTGCAAAGCAAAAATAATTGTAAAGTAAAGCATGTTATCCAAGGACGCAACAACGAAGCTTGGTTAGGAGTTGATCAACAACCTTGCGAACATGGTCATTTTGCGTTGCCGAGTAAAACAGTACTGGCTTATTTCTGGACTCGTCGTGGCATTCGTGTCTTTAGCAATAGGGCACTCAAACATAAGAAATATCGCATGTATGGCGACATCAGATGCGTTAAGGCGTGGTAAATGCTAGTCTTGTGACCACTACAGACAGCAAAAAGGATCATGGTGTTGTAGCCATTTGTGCAATGTACCAGAGTCACTTACTATAAGAAAAATGTCAACCGTGGGGGGTCACTACTATTGCTCAAAGTTTTTGCTAGTTTCGAAACTCCTCTTATGCCGAAACGTAATATTTTTATTGGAAGTTGCATTACCGCAAATAATTACTGAACATGCTTAACTGGCATTCTAAAAGCGAGTCACTCAAACGATTTAATTCCTGCATGCGTTAAGACGTGATACAGCGTCTAAATTTCACAGCCACCCAGCACGTCCTGTACCGGAGTACCTATTACCGAAATGCGCGGAAAGAGCCTCGCCTAGGCCTACTGCAATCCGCACCTGATTAAGCAAAATGTCTCAAAACATAACCTGGTTTTTATTCAAAACCGATCCATTCATAACTCTGCAAGATGTATGTGTAAATAGAAAAATGTTCGGGACAGCAAAAAAACGACAAATTAAATCATGACGATAATCACAAACGTTTAAATCATTAAAAACGACAAACAAAAAAATAATTTGAAGCGGCTTGAAGATGAATGAGTCACATGTCTGTTGGACTGGAAAGGTAAATCAATAATATCATGGACGCACTATACAACGGGCTTTGTGTGGAGTGAAATTACAGCAAAGTTATCTACACTGCATAAACTCGTCGGCCGGCTGTTAGGAAAAAAAGTATTTTACGCACATAGAAACCCATTTTCGATTTGAGTTACAAACTGGAAATATATTTAGCACAGACTGGCGGTTGAGAACACTGAACCTCCATGTCATCGCTTTCGCTTAGACAATGGCTCTTCGCACACTTCTGTCCATGGATTTTTTCTTCCGTACGTAGTATTTCCGCCTTTGACCTTTTTGATAACTTTGCGATTGGTTATATGGTCAACTGCGTAAGCCGTTTGGAAAATGTCTGGATTTGTTGATCGTCTGCCTGAACTCCTCTGCAACGCACAAGTAATCAAGTATTATTATAATATTTCGTACAGTAAGTGAGCATTGCAGCCGCGCCAGAGCAAATACGAAACCATAGTGTAACCTACAGTTATGGACTACAGCTTGAAGCTCTCAATACCATTAATTCGATCATTATTCTGCTCGGCAATCCGCAAAGATGTTTCGATTTTTGTTATTGTGGTATTTAGATGGACATTTTGTAAACCAAACCCAGATATGCTTAAGCCAATAGTCATGCTAGTACCGGTACCTCAAGAAATACTCAACCGTACTAATGTTAACGTAAGAAAGGCACAGAATTGCATCAAAGTACATTACGTCGTTAAGCACTATATTCTTACCACATTTCCAAAAAACGCTTCCAGCACATCTTGGCTGAAAGTTTTGAAGCAAACCTTGGAAGCACCATTGCATAAGAGGTGCTTTGCCAAGCGCACATAATTTCTTGAAGTGAAGACCAAACCCTCGAGTGTAGGCAAAGCAATTATACGCTTCGATTCCCGTTTGTGGAAGCTTTCAATTTCGCACTATGAAAAAATACGCTATTCATTAGGCCTACTGTACAAAGTACAGTACATTAAAAGCTTTAGTATTTTTCTTGAAGATTTAGTCCGCATTCATAGCACAGATGCAGCCACGGACAATAAGCGTCGTCATTTAACCATGTGTCATTATTATGAAACCCGCTATGTGTTATTGACTTACCTTCCAGTCCAATAGATATGTGACAAATTCATCTTCAAGCCACCTCAAACGCTCATCTTCCACCGAACATACAGGGTTACGCATTCCGCAATTCATAATTTCAAACCACCTGCAATTATATCAGCAGTTTCAGCACCCAGTAACACGCCACAGATAAAAAATAAAAAACCATGGACATTTGATTTTCGTCGGGGCGTTGTTCGTTAGACAGGCCGCAACTAAAAAAAAACTAATAATTTGGAGAGAAACCAAGCAATAACTGTTGCTTGGATTTATGTCGTACAAATTATACTGCCAAACTGACATTTGTGAGGAAATTGCTACGAGCCTGCTTTCAATTTTGCGCGTGCCATTGCAGTGTTTCGAAGTCCAAGACTTTTTGTTAGTGGCCCAATAAATTTAAATTTTTAATTCATTTTCAGGTACGCTTACACTAGCGCAGTTGAGATCGAAATTATAGTTTGTTTTATTTTGTTTCGATTGCTCGAGTCGTCGCTCGCGATTTCAATATAATAAAACAAACTATCTTTTCGATCTAAACTACGCTAATGTAAACGCACCTTTACTCATAAGCAATCTCCATGTCGTGCATACCTTGCGAATAGTAAAACGTATTCGGCAGTTCCTTGAGACGTTGGTACCAATTCCAGACATTTTCCAACACCCCAGCTCAAAACCTCTTTCGCTAAGGACACTTTCATCTATAAAAAAACTTCGATCACAAATACAGAAAGCAATTACCGCAGCTTAGAAATTCACCATTGATAAATGAATGTTCTGCTTTCTTCGCCAATCAAAAGATAGCTGGTAGGCTATGTGCAGCAAAATGCCAAAAATGATAATACTTGAAACAAGACAGTGCAATGTATTATACTAGACAGCTGGTTTTGAGACTAAAAATGTACATTTTGGGCTTACAGTGCTTTCGATTTATACTAGTAATGTAAAAGCTCACCTTTGAATAGCTATTCAAAAATACACTGTCGACTGTTAAGGCGCGTTTACACATTGGTGAAGCTACGCGCAGGTTCTTGTTTGTTTCTTTGTGCCGGGTTCAGCGATTCGCAAGAGTTTCAGTGAAGTTAAGTGAAGTGAAGTGCAGTGCACCAAGTAGCTACAAAGCCACTTTTGAGCCTAGGTGCGCGCGGTTTATAGGTCGACTACTACTAACGAAAATAGGTCCAGAGGGCTTGAGAGATCAAAGTGTTTATGTGCAGGGAGTTTGTAGGTGGTTAACAGGCAAGTTTTGCTACGAATAGTTTATCCAAGATTTGCAGTTTGATCTAAGTCAAATATTTTAGTTTTTTTGCTGTTGGTTGACTAATGGTAGAGTAACCGCTAGTGTACAAAGCCTAGTAAAGTAGTAGACTAATTTGGGCAAGGATAGGCTTTTATAAAAACGGTAGACTACTGGTATTTTTATGCTTAAATGGGCCTGTACTAGTTTACTGGACTATGCTCTTTTTTGGACTGTTGCCACCAAACACAGGGTACCGGTAAGTGACTTGCCACCCAACCTAAGCCAGTAGGCCGCCTGTCTGTAGCAAAGAGTTGGGTGCTGGGTGGGGGTAGGATCAGCCATTAGTACTGAGTATGGACAGTTGCTATTGTGACATTGTATCGGTACCGGTAGGTTAACAGTATTGATGGATGAAAGGTAACTTTTCCCCAAGGGCTACTTATCGTACCGGTAGTTCTTATCATGGGTACCGATAACCAACTGCCCAACCTTGTTTTATAATTTAGGGCCACAGGGTCAGAGAAACAAAATTGTTTATCTGTTGAGGTACTAGTATAGACTGGTATATAGGCCTATCTAAGTAGTAAACAAGCAAGTTTGGCTAAGCATATTTTATTCCAAGATTCATAGTTTAGACAACTGGTATGTCATATGTACCGGTATATTTTAATTTTTTAAAGTCAGTTGACAGGATGACTAGTACCGGTATATACGGTACCGGTAAATGCCTATGCCTATCTGTGGTCGTATAACTGCTAGTGACTATGTGTAAAAAACTATCAGTCGGGTAATGATAGGCTTTTCAAAACACCAATATTAGGACTGATAGACTGCACTGAGAAGTCCAGTTGCAGTTGAATGATTAACAAATATAGGTTTACCGGCACGGTACTGTACTGGTTGGCTTTGCTTAATGTTAACAGTTTTTTGTGCAATTTTCAATATTTTTACTCAATATAGTATCTGACAGTGACCAATTGTTGTTTTCATTTTAAGGTTCACTACCGGTATATTGCATTATTATCTATATTGCTGTAGGCCTAGTTGTTTGCATTTCATATCACTGTGTCATTCAAAAGGAATCACGCTGATAATTGGAAAAAACTTTCAATTCTTGAAGTGTTGAAATATCCATTCATACATGATGTGACAAAAGAAGCATACCGAAACAAATAGTTTCGCCAAATTGCTTCGAAAAGCATTTCCCCAGTGTGTGGTTGTCCGATTAAAGGTATTGCAATGAGCTATGCAGGCCTACATTTTTGATTTTGATCTGCACAGTACCTGTGATATTGGCGCATAATCCTACACCCTATATACTTTGCTTTCTTTTGCTTTTTAAGTTGTGCCATCTGCTTTCGTTAAAGTATCAGTACTTCTTACAATTTTTTTTGTAAAATAGTATATACCGTAATAAATTACGTTATGCTGTTACACAAATTAAGGTGCTTCAATAAAATAAGCTGTGCTTGTTAGATGTTTCAATTTCTGCAATGTATATGTGTGTTACCAAAATTGTGTGATTGTTTTGTTCATCTTGGTAAAAACTTGTCAAACTGAGATTTTAGACATTAAAAAATGCTCAATCAATCAATGGATAAAAAAACAATAAAATTTGACTGCTTGTAAAAACATTATTGTTTAAACGATGCTTGCTTCCAATACCGTGCATCCAAACGTCTGCTTTGTAATGCCTAAATCATGCCAGAAGCATGGTTAATGAGTGTGCTTGCATAACTTCTCATTAACGTTGTAACCATGACTACTCCTGCAGAGTGCAGAAATGTGTGGAAGAATTTGCGCACCAAATTCAACAAGGAGAAGGAGAGGTTAGACAAAAGCTGATCTGGCGATAGTTTCACACCATAGCGGAAATGGAATCTGTATGAAATTATGTCTTTTATCCAGCCTCATATACACTACAGAAGGTAAGTTCAAAACAGTTATACAACAACTTTTTTATCAATACATGTTATAAAAACTGTACCGATAAGTGGTAATAGTTTATTGCTTGTCTGAAGTCATGTTTACAGTAGTGGTACATGTATATATTGAATTGAATAATAATTTTTGTCAGTGGTCCTGGAGAGTTTCGATCTTAGTTTGACATTTTTACTAGCCTGATTGCAACTTGCTTGTGTTTGGTGTTAAGGGCGTCTCATGGTCTATGCTAACTGCTAAAGGTTTGCGTTTAGTTACGATTAATAGTGTTTTGATAGCAATCGACAAGAAAAGCAAGTTTTCTTGTTTTCACCGTATTTATGTAGTGTTTGGATATTGCTGTCTCGGTATCGTGCAGTTGTTATGCGCATAGATGGATATGCTGTGACGTAACGGCTAACAATTAATTAGTTTCTTTATTTTAACCTCCTTTCACAAAAAATTGAATATTCATCCGAGTTTTGCTGGTGATGTTTTGCTTTTCTAATTTGCTACATGTTAGGATTTCCTCCAGCAGTAATGATCATTGAGAAGCATTTTATCCAAAATTGCCGCAGCACAGATGTAGCACAGTTTAACTAAAATAAACTTGCTATAATGTTTGTTGTTTGAAGCGATGCTGCCCTCGAATTACTTCGCCACTTCGCTAATGGAATTGAAGCAAGCTATATGTCAGTTTAGTAAAGTTAGATTTGGGCAAAATTAGTTTACCAGATGTTACTCATTGCTTTACCGTTTTGTTATTTTGTTTTGAAGTGGGATTCTATACCAATGACATGCTGCGTTGACTGAAAGCAATATTATAGACGAGCATAGAATTTTAATACTGAATGCAAATTTTTCATTATCAGAAAATGTTTGAGGTGGTTGGTAAGTGAATTTTTTTTTTTTGCGCAGCATATCTTTCAACATGGTTGATGTAGACAACCAAAAAGTAGATTGGAGACAATTATTGGAAGAAGAAGATTCTATACCAAGTTCTTCTCAATGGATGTCACCCCAGTCCCTGAGCCATTCAGAATCAGTATGTACACTGTACAGCACCAGATGTTTCCGAACACAGTAGCCCAGATGCAGTCCAGTTTCAGGAACCCAGCAGATCAGAGTTACAAAGCAAAAAGTGGAGTCGAGTTAAATCTTTGGATACCGGTATGTGTCGTTTGTATACAAGTTGAATAGTGATATAGGATACCTGCGATATTATGCAATAGTGATATACCTGCGATATTGAAGTTTTCATTCTTAAAACTTTTGACTTTTTTATTATTTTTGCTCTCCTATTTTCTAGGAGACAAAATACCTGCAATTTTAAATTAAAGCTCTCATTCTTAAAACTGTTGACTTTTTTATTATTTTTGCTCTCCTATTTGATCGGTCATTGGTTGTCCAAACAATTCATTCGTGTTTTATGCAGGTCCAAAATTTTTAAGAAAGCAAAAGAAAGTTGATGAAAGCGAATGCGAAGAAGACGTTGTTACCTCTAAGCTAAATTTTTTTTTTTGGAAAGCAGCAGAACTAAAGGTACAAATGTTCGAATATTGTTGATACTAAAATGTACAAGCAACTTCATTTATTTGGTTTGTGTTTTAAAATACCAAACTTGTATTTATATAAAAATGCAAAAGGTTTTAAAATGGTATTTAAAAGTGGTGTTTGTGTGTATCGATATTTAAAAATGGAAAAGTTTGTAATTACCATAACTTAATACAGTAGGCTACCAGCGCTTTGTATATAGGTGAAAAGCGTCCATTTGGTAGCAGAAAGACTGGATTTTATTTTCGGTGGGATCATACTAAATACTTCAAAAATTGTATTCGCAGCTTCCCGCTAGACGCTACACAATGTGTATTTAGAACACCCGCTGTCTCCAGCTTTCACTTTTAATACAGTATGCTAAAATGAGATATAAGGTTTAAAATTACACAGGATTTAATTTTCATGTCAATACTGCAAAAATAGCCGCACTTAACACTGATTTTTATTTGCTTATGCAGAAAATGTCAATGATCCAACTTTTCATTTTATTTTTTAGTATGGCTCAAGAGGCAATAAAATTGCTGGATTCAATAAGATTGCTATTACAAACGAAAGTTATGCAAGCAAGTATCGCTTCGGCTGAGGAAGCGCGGACGACATTGCAAAAATGAAGATGCAAGTTGTTATAGCAATCTTTTTTTATTTTGGTGTTTCAGTCGCGTGACTGCGAGGATTTCTCCGACATTAAATTCAAGCCGTTCAGAGTTACTGGTCCTCCGATGATGATTAATTCAAGTATAGGCTACCAAAGCAACAATTTGCGTTGTGTTCCTTAAAAACCAAACGAATCCTGCAATATTAGGCCTAATTAGCAAAATTTACTGATTTTGCTATGAATGACGTTTTTCGTTTCTGGAAAACAAACCGTCAAATTGTGTTGCATGGAACTGCTGTCTTTAATTTCACTTATTGTGTTTATGTTTTTGATATCTGCCGAACAAGCTACCGGGCAAACGTACTGCTGTTCTAATGTCCTTGTCTCAAAACATGCTGATTGCGGTCATCGGGAGAACTGCAGTTTTGCATAATCGTTAAGAGAGATTTCGCATAAGCTCATTTATTGCCGTTTATTTTCACATTATTTGCGTGCTCGCTTTGCCCACAACATTTATATCGGGACGAAAGCCGGTGAAGCGGCCATCTGCCGTGGCTAAGTATCTGCAGTAACAATGTATTTTTGATCATAAGTTTATGTGGTGTTACGCAAAAAGCTGCTCTTGTACAACATACAGTTCAGATGGCCGAGTGGTATTAGCGTCCGCCTCGGGAGCTGTAGACTTGAGTTTGATTCCAAGTCGGGTCAAACCAATGACTTAAAAATTGGTATTCACAGCTTCCCTGCTTGATGCTCAGTATTAAAGGGACAGTGTGAAGAACAAGCCGGCAAGTTCACTTGTTGTGCCGTTAGGAAGGGCACTTAGCAAGATTTCCCCATCTTAGTGTGGTAGACAGATGGCCGGCAACTCCTAAGCGAGCTCGTTATAGCGCATTGATCGCTTTATACTAATATTTGCCGCTGCATAGGGCGTATTTAAAAAGTTATTGTGTTTTTAATGGTAACTTATGAAATAAACAAACAGAATGGCAGAACATATGTAGTGCAATGTTATGGTTGGGGAAGGTGGAGAAAGCATATGATTTTTGGTAATATAGAACCTGTTTTGGAGGATACATAATGTCAAAGTTGAGTTGTGCTCTAATATGAAAGGTTTTCGTGGAAATGAAATAAAGGGCCCTATTTGTAGTGGAAATTGAAAGGAGGCTGCAACCATTGCTACTTTTGGCACTGTCAAGAAACTAACTTTACTCCCGAGTTGAAGCAAAGCGAAAATGAAATTTGGATTAGAAGAGGGGGTAAACGGTCCGTCTGAAGGATGAAAACGAATGGTGCGGGCTTCACTTTTTTAATTTTTTGAAGTAAATGAAGTAAGACAAGTATTTCACTTTTTTTTCATCCTGTGTCACTCTGCACTGCGTTTCGCGGATTTATAAAACAAAAAATCTTTACGGTCTCTTGTTGGAAACAGAAGGCTAATTTAGTAATCTTCATTGTAATTCCTTTTACGTAGAATGGGGTTAAATAACCCAACAGCTTCGCTGTTTTCGTGCTCTTCCTTCAAGGCTACGCTTCGATTTTGGTTTATCTGTTATTTTTATTTTGCTGGTAGAGAAGAACAGACCTCTCAAATCTAAGATCAAACTGAGTATTTATTTGCGGAAAACACATGCCAATATGTCATAAACTTGATTTAATTTCTTCATTTTTATTCTCCTATCACGAGAAAGCGGCGGAGGCGCTATGCTTAGAACGAATCCACATTCGCTTTGGAGTTGCCTTTGTTGCCGAGTTTTACGGTTAAATTTTGATACAACCGATCAGATAGCCGAGTGTTATAGAGCGTCTGCTTCTGGATCGGTAGACTTGAGGTTCAATTACGAGTTTGGTCAACCAATGACTTTAAAAATTGGTATTCACAGCTTCCCTGCTAGACGCTCAGCATTAAAGGGACAGTGTGAAGAACAAACCGGCAAGTTTACTTGTAGTGCTTATAGGGAAGGCACTTAGCGGGATTCCCCCATCTTAGTGTGGTAGACAGACGGCCGGCAACTCCTAAGCGAGCTCGTACAGCGCCTCGTCGCTTTCTCGTGATAGGAGGATATTATGCCAATAATGAACGAATGCTTCTGACTTTATTTTGCTGCTTGCCAGGTTCCACCAAGCAGAGATAATTATCGTGAAGCATCTTATCCAAGGACGCAACAACGAGACTAGGTTGGGAGTTGAACCATTAACCTTGCGATCATAGTCATCGTGAAAACGACGCATCAAACCACTGCGCCACGCTGCCGGCAGAATTGATTAGTTGTTGGTGGTTGCTACCAGCAACGAAACACAACCAAAATCAGCGAAGCACTTCACTAATGTGTAAACAGTCACTTGCGCTGCGCGCTACTTAACTTCACTTCACTGCGCCTAGCTGAACTTATGTGTAAACGCGGCCTTAGCCGACACTGCTGCGCCAACATTGAGCTTTGCTGGTTCGTGAAAAGCTGGGTAATATCAGACCATAATATATCTCTGCCATTTTTGTGCAAATATTTTGTTCCTCCCGGTTTTGAAGAATACAGGGAATTTCTGGCAGTCTGTAATAAAAAGTTGCTTACCTGTGCTAAATTAACTTCTACACAACTTAATATTTATGAAGTGGTGATGAACAATCAAAAACGAAAGAGAAAAAGTACTGTTTATACGTGAAACTTAGTAGCGATTAACGGTAACGGGAAAAACTACTACATAGGCATATCAATGAAATTACCTTGAGAAGGTGTGATGGATCCGAGCATAGAAGGATGTCACGATCTTCAGCAAATGGATTAGGAGCAGTGTAATGGTTATGCAAAATATCTTCATTGTTACCGGCACTAATTAGCTTCATGAATTTGCGATTACTCGGATGGCCATCGCATATAACCGCTAAAATCGACGCTCCTCTAATTTCACATTCGCGAACAGCTTCCCAAAAAAGAAGAGATATGCGGTATGAAGGAGTACTGGAAGTAGGGTACCACGAAATGGGAATCGAAATTTCGTGATTTGAAGATCGCAAGTAAAATACTGCAGGAAACAGAGTCGTTCAACTGATTTGCGATATATTTCAAACCTAATCGACTTACCTAGAATGTGTGTAGCAAGAGCGGCAGCAGTATTGGCTCCATCGCAATAATCTACAAACCCAACCAATTTCCCATTTTTAACAACCAGGTTTTCTTTTACTAAAAATGAGTAGTCTTTATTAGAAACAAAAAGTACTATGACCCAAACAAGAACGGTAATCCATGCTTAGAAGCTCTTCTGTTAAAATAATTATATTTAAAGCTGATAAAGACTACAGCAATTATTGAAAAATGTACATACAGAAAAGCAAACAAACAAATTTTTCGAAGTATCGTGGCTGTTGGCTATAGTATAACGTTTTGCATCTTAAAATGACCAGGGAAGCAGTTCCGTTCGTATTAGCTCTACACGCTTGCACTGCACAAGTCAGTAAGAGTACAGATAGTGGTATACAAATATAGTAACTTCTTTGGAAGCAATAAAGATTCTTGCTGGAAGACTTCAAGTGGAAGACATTCAATATTTTCATGAAAGCTAATATCTAAAGCTAAAAAATCTGATGCTAAAACATCTAAAAAATCAAGAAAGCTAAAAAATCTGATGCTAAAACATCTAAAAAATCAAGAAAGCTAAAAAATCTGATGCTAATAGACTTTCAGCTCATTTTCTACAATTCCTAACTACGACTAACTTTTCATCTCATCTAAAGTCAAGTAACATTGCAGCTTTTTGTCGTTGCATCTGCTAGTTACGCGGGATATTTCATCAAGAGCACTTGGATTCAACCCCGGCTGCGGTGAGATACCATTTCTGAAACATTGCAATAAACATCTAGTGACAGAATTCTACCACGGTTTAATCAACAGCAACAGAAAATGAAGCAAACAAAAATATAACCAGTAGTAAAAACTTCCGATATTAATTTTTCATAGTAACGTTATCGTTAGTCATAAATTTTCTGACTTACCTATACCTGTCTATTGTTTGACGTGTTGGTAAAGCAAGCACGCCACTGGTGGTCAAGTGCTGGTAAGCAGCAGGCGATCGACTGTATAATTCAATGCACCACCGCAATGAATCTGGATGATACCTGAAAAAACGTCTTTATTTGCTGCGAATCCCTGTGCTATGCGGTACTTACTGCAGAAGAAAATATGCAATTTTGCAACTACTAGCACAAACAAAAAATGGAAAGACTACTAATGAATAATTGTTGCTTAATATGCATTATAAAATCTGTAATAAATGTTTCACCTGCGTCGACGAGGTGGCATGTTTGCATGTTCTTTTTGCTCTTGAAGAAACAGCTTCTGCCAGGAATTCAACAAATCACCGTCGTCACAAAAAACAGTCACAGTCTGCCCAAGAAATAGCAACATCAGTGATGTAATCTAATAGAGATTGCAACTGAAAAGTGCGGAATAAAATCTCATTTCAACATAAATTTTAAATAAATAGATGTACAAACTTCAAACACACACTGGCATTAGTCAGAGCAGATATTCAGAACAAACTTCTGAAGTATAAAAAGAACTGTAAAGACCAATAACATATACGCCTACTGTTTCGGTATCACTTTTTTGATTGCACATCTCATTTGACATAGCTGGCATTTGCTCATCATCTTCTGCTACAGCACTGTGATTACAAATCTACAACAAAATGCGAATTATCTAACCTTCAGCCGATACAATCGACACTGTTCTGGACTGTGTATCTAAGTTCTGACCAAAACTAAACAGCTCAAAAACGTCTTACAAGAACAAATCAATGCAAAGCAATAAGCAAATATTGATCTAACAAAGCAGTTTAAAAACGCTAAATATTCACAACAACCTAACATACTTACGTTCTGGTCATTGACAGGACTGTGACGAACATCAATACACAGTGATTGTTCCAATTTAGCACAAAGACTGCACTGACTTGATTCGCGATCTTTACAATCTACAGCGAATGGAAAATTAATTTTCATGGACGAAATAAAGCAGTAACTCACTAAATGCAAATAAACCAAAATATGTGTACGCAAAAAATACTTACATATCGTACAACTCAACGAATGGAAAGTATTACGAACAATCACTTTAGAACCTTCCCACAATAAAATAGGGTGAGAGACGCTTTGTGGAATATCGTTGCTGGCAACTCCATGGCAGATTGGTAAATTTTCTAACTTACCTAAACATGAAGCTTACAAATTATAGGACTGCATAAAAACTTCTACTTTGTTACTTTCAGATGTGGCTTTTTTCTGTTGCTCACTTTAATCAATATAATCTTTCTACAACAAAACATATCTAACTGGCAAAACAAGAACATACTCTTATAAACTTACTTAAGAAATCATGTAATGTGGTGGCATGTAATGTAGTAAATTGCAGAGCTGAAAACTGCACACGCCAACCATATAGTTCAAATGTTTCAATGATGACATCTGTGTTGAAAGTAACCCTGAACAAAAAATGTACTACACATTACTCCATGAAATCGCAGTAACTTGACGTTCAACATGGGATTATAGTGAACACTACGAAACCAATCAAAAAGCAAACTCTGATAGAATAATTGTCAAACCTTGAAGCCAGTATCACTATCACATAAATGTAAAAGCTTAAACCAACTTACTTAAATCTGGGAATGAGAATATTCTGTTCTTGTCTAATAATTTGCAAACAAGTTGTTGAACTAATAATTTTCCACTTTTCTAAAATAATGAAGATATAAGAGTTTTACATTATCTGATAGTATAGTTCAGATTCACGTAAGAGCCATTTGACCAAACAACAAATGTATAGGCCTACAATAATATGCAATAGTAGTAAGTTTGCAAGTTATAGGAAAATATACCCTAAGAAAATTTCGAAAATGTCCAAACCAGTCTCTCAATGAGCATGCAATGATTTGCCATAAACTTGAACATACATAAAACAGTACCGGTATCATATTACAATGATCAACCATCATATGCATGTAGCACAGGTATAGACCTTGATTTACATTGTACAAAAAAGTGAAATAAATTGACATTAACTTCAAACGTTTTCTTGTTGTGAAATGATGCCAAAGTACCGGTACCTTTTAATGTTGGGTTTAACTTTTCGTATGACTGCAGCACATCTTTAAGCTTTCTGTGATATACTTTTGGTATATCAATTCTCTCAGTTGGGGCCTTGCGACTGGATAGTTGAAAAGAGGAACTCTGTTTTGGCAAATTTTTGCAAGGCATAGCTCCAGATTTTAAAGCTTTTATCTTTCCTTTATGAATTATGTCTTCCTCCTTAAAATGGATTTCACATATTCCCGCTCTAAAACAATATTTTACTTACTATCATAAGTATTAAGCCAGTTGGGCTGTAAAAATTATTGACTTTGATTTTAACATGAGCTCTACATCGTTTAACACATAAATTTAATTGTTCTTTGTTTAATTTTATATCAATAACTGCTTAATGCCTTTTTTCACTGCCAAACAGTTAGAATAAGGGTTAGTCTGTTAGTGAGGAAAACATAAAAGGCAGTGGCTCCGTCTACAGGCCCGTAACTATAAGCTCTTTGTTTCTTTTATTATCCCTTGACGCTCTCCCGGATGTACGAGAGCGTAACGAAGTAATAAAATAAACCAAAGAGATAAAGTTACGGGCCCGTAGACGGAGCCAATTCGAACAAAAAAAGCTTTTGGCCAACATGCATTATTGTGGCCAGCTTAAACAAAGAAGAGTGAAGTCTGCTGATTTCATTTTGTAAATATATTATCACCACTATCTCTGACTACTTATTTTTAATTAACATGAATAACTAAAACACTTGTAAAGAATAGTCTATTTGTTTTAACAAAAACTTGAACACAATAAAACAATTTGCTTATATGTCAATACAAATTTAATTTATGATTTACCTCTCTTTCTGTAGCAATAAACTGATGTTGTCTAAACCAGATTTAGCATCACGCATTGATAGTATGAACTTGGTCAATAATTGTCTGTAGCTTCTCTCATTTTCATTTCTTGCTAAATCCGGCCGAAGTATAGCGAAAATTGCCCTTTTTTCAGATGATCTGAATCTGGTGTAAGTACAGCCAGGAATAGCACAGTTATTTATTCCTACCATTATCAGATTACTATGAAACAACCTACAATATCCGTAATTTTAAAAATAAACCAAGTTGAAACACGATGATTACTGGTACCATACCAGTATCTAACATAAACATGATGATTACTGGTACCGGTATCTATCCTACAGGTACCGGTACATTGAATTTTGTTCAGGCTAAGCATAATGCATATGGTTGGCCTACCATTACTGTATAGGGCCTAATCCTGTAATCTATAACATCTGTAACTGCAGCTATCTGGCTATTCTCTTTTAACTTTTGGCCCATAGAAACATACCGCTACTGGTACCGTACAGGTATATAACACAGTACGGTATACCAGTAGGTAGGCTACACACACAATCTATCAAGTATCAACCATTTTACCATGATGGCAACTGCCAGACTAGGCCTATTTCTACCGTATACTGGTACCGGTATATGGTATACCACCACTTAGAGATCAGCCAGGGCTCTATGAAATTAAGCCACAGTCTACTGGTCCATGCTGCATACACTAGCCTAAGCTTGTATTACTGTTCTCTAAACTACTACTGTGCTCTAAACTACTACTGTGCTACCGGTACCATCAGTAGCCCAATATATGAATAAGCATAAGTTTAGACTGTTACAGTACGGTACCGGTAGACTTTGATTGTGGTGTAACTTTAGGATGCCTAGCCTAACGCTTTATGGGCAATCATCTTGTAACAGACCAATGACATGACTAATACTAGATACATTTCTGCTTTAAGAAACAGTGTTTTTATACAGATCAAAGACAAACTATAGACGAACTAACCAGTCTAAGCACAGCTTTGCAGCAGACTTCAGCCACAACTACGGTACCGCATATCGAATTTTGAATCACCTCATTGAAGCGTGTCGGTTAAATAAAGAAACAAAAATGAGAAAGAGTTTGCTAACCCCTAAAGAGAACTCTGGTAGCGCGGAGGATGAAACAAACAGAGAATAAAAATACGTCAGTGAATTCTTGACAAAATTTAGTCCTGGCACCAGTGTTCCCTCTAGGATTTTGACTTGTGCAAATTTGCCCAAATGATACATTCATTAAAATTTTTGCTTAAAGATTTCACTACTTTGAGAACCCCTTTTACACCTTTTTTGCATTAAATCTGCTTTTCCAAGATATAAGCTACTGTCTTGCATTAAAATATCCAAGTTTTTTGTTTAAGCTTTTTAGTTTTGCATTTTATAATATTAATTTCTGGTTCAAAATCAGTAAAATTTGCCCAAAAATTTTGCATTTTTTGCAAATTTCTCACTCAAGGGAACACTACCCGGCACTAAAGGACGTTAGTAGTTATAACAGGTTATAAAGCGCCGTAAAACCACACATTATTTCATTTCAATTTTCGGTTAAGCAAACACGATTTTCACTTCTTATCTAAAATAACCCAGATGGTAATAGCTAAAGGAGATCATGGTCGGCTGATTAAAACTTCTGAATCCAAAGTTCCAATAGAAAACTGAATCCAAAATTCCAATGTGAAAAACTTGCAAGTCCTAACTAGCCTATCTACTGGTATCGGTAGTCTAAATCATGCAACAGTACAAGGATGCAATCATCAACATTACATACACTTTTTCAGCATTAGTGATGAATCGTAAAATCAAGTGTTTTTAAGATTATTTAATTCAGTGGTTCTCAAACTGAGGATGCAGTTCCCTTGGGGTTCGCAAAGCAGTTTCAGGGGGGCTGCAAAGAGGTTGTTAATTTCTGATAAATCATCCAACTGAATTGTGCTCGATTGGACATCTGCGGATGACTTTTTTTTACTCTTCACTTGATTTTGCGTGGAAAATTAAACATCTGCAAACATGATGACCTTTTTTTTGCTCTTCGCTTGATTTTGTGTGGAAATTTACTGTATGCATAAAAATGTACAGATATAGGATCGTGAGTGATAGCAAAAAAATCTTTGGCGACCGTAAAGTCAAAATTTTAAAAAAGTTGGGAAACCACTGATTTAATTGGAACTGTACAGTGTATTAAGTACGGTACCAGTAGCCTGATTGCTCAGTTGATGCTGGTACTGGGTATGTGATGTAATTTTCAGTTTGTTTTCACCTGTTCACGAGATATTTCATACGGTATAATTTTGTGTTTAGCCTAGGAAAAACTTATTTGCTAGTACTGGTGACATTTATTCTGTCAGCTGTACTCAGTACAGTACTAATCTGCTAATGTGTAGTTTTGGTGGGTTTTACAGCTTTAGGCCCATGGTTCTTGATTCTAATGTCTTCATCATTATCAATTTTTTGATGTCATAGCCTAGGCTGGCTAAAAACAGTAATTATGAGATCAATAAATTGATTATGATGTAGAGCCAAGAACCGTTGGACTAAAGCCCTCTAAAATTAGACAGGCAGTTAAGGAAGTGTCTATTTTGTCGTTAAACAGCACAATATATACTGATTGGCTAATTTTCTCAAAATCGACAGTCGAGTGTGCACTGTGCATATAGACGCAAGCCAATCAGCAGTCACTGGTTGTTCTTTTTTTGCCAAAATATGTCAGGCATTTGTTCGAAATTACTCAAAAAATTTTGGACATTTTGAATTTAATGCGGCACATTTGATTTTGTGGTTGCAACCGAATTTTACTGAAGTTGACTGGCTAATTATGCGGGCTCATGGTCAACTCTATTGGTGGTAAATTGGCAATTTTCCCTTCAGATTGCAACTTAACCAATAACGCAACTTCTAGTTTTAATGCATTTAAACTTTGATGAAAAGCAAATAAAAAATCAATTTCATGGAATAAAGTCTGCTACAATGCGCTAAAGCAGACGCGACTTCCATTCCTTTCCAAACTTGTTTATCGTGCATGCTCCATTTGTGATTGAACTTTAAGTTTTGCATTCAATGTTTCCCAGATAATCTTTAGGGTATCGATATATTATGTAGGATATACGCCAGGAGTGGCCAATTGCCTTCCATTGGGATCACCTCAAAAATTTATTTAAAACTCACGATCGACCAGCTAGCAAGCAAATTACAAGTTTTTTTTTCCCATAATTTTTACACTGTAATGGACTTCTAAGTTTAGCAGGATTTTGTCTAGAGTAAGCTGTCCGTGTCTAGAATAACCTGTCCGTGTAAGGCAATAAAAGACGCAGACGGCTTACTCTTGATGAGGCTTGTTTAGCATATATTACCAACCTCATAAACAGTGTCTACAAGTTCAAGCTAACTCAAAAGCCCTATAAAGCAGGTAAGAGAAAGACTAAGAGAATACAAAATTTACTTTTGTTAAGTCAATGAGATATTGGGGTCACTATGTCTTTCACCAACATTTGATACTCAGGTTTGTATCCTGACTGAGACAACATTAAACAATTGCTCAAGTGACAGTCCCTTAAAACAAATTGGATTTATGAGCATTATGTATGTCCCTTGCTTTTCTTCAAAAAGAAAAATTTTTGTTATACTTAGCATGACGTGTCATAAAGTGCCTTTGGTGCATGTATCGTTTACCATTGCACAGAAATAGGTAAGCTCCCATTCTTCATAAGCGTGATAATATCTTTTCTTCTTTAGAGCGCTGATTGTAGTTAATTTTGGCTAGGGTTAAGTTAAAATATATGCACGAAACCAATGTTCCTTTACTGTCCAAGAACAAGTGACTTATACCTTATGATACTTACATAAAAACCACTGCCAATTCGTAGGAAATATTTTAACAGAAGCAGCTATGAAACTATGATAAAATTGTATATACTTTATAGTGACTAGTCAATGTGAGTGCTTTCGACCTTTCAACAAGCGACTAAGCTCATAATTGTCACGAAATGATGGGCATTTTTTGCGTTTGTTCACGTAGCAATGCTCTGTTTGAAATTCTTATTTCAGCAACATTTTGTAAAAATGTAGTTCAGGAATCTTATTTAAACCTCACAAAATCACACCCGATCGACTGGCTGAGGCTAGGTGATCAACTTGTTGGCCACCCCTGATATACGCCTTCAATTTTATCCATTTTTTTGATATCTTCATAGCTTAATGACTTCTATTAAATTGACTTTGATCCGGCATATTTATTAAGTGCCTCTAATTAAAATTCGTCAACGTTAAATCAGTTAAAAGTGTCGGTTGTTTTTGATGCTTTGGGAATCCTGTGGACAATGTGGCAAAATTTCAAAGCGATGCCATATCGGCTTCCGGAACGCATCCAAAATTTCAGACATGCGCTTGAACTCTCTTTCCAAATACAGAAAAAAGTATTTTCTCTTTGTCAAAAAATTGACAGCCCAAAGCTGCAAAGTGACCCTCTAACATAACTTCAATTATTTGTTATTGTTATTAGAAGTTTTCACGACATGATTCAACAAGTTTTTTGAAACGTTTTCTTCAGAGATGATACATGTAATAAAGCAGCCAAATATTTTTCAGACATTTTGTCTGAAATGACGTAAAAGTTTTCGGTCATTTCGTAAAATAATTAGTCAATGACCAAAAAATGTCCAAAAAAATGCAGAACAGTCATGAGGCATGCATATGGACGCCTATAGTTTGCCAGTAACAGCAAAATAAACACTGCCAGTACTGAGTAACACAATATGCATGGTATTGTATGTTATATATCTGTGAAGTTGGTTTCTCCATTCATTTTCATAATGATACTGGTACGGCAGTACCCATTAAATTTTAGTACCAATCTCAATTTAATACATTGCTTTAGTAGTGTAGCATATTTCCTTTCTTATTAGCATATTTGGTTCATTTTGAAGTTGTTCACTTTTGCTATATGTAACGGTACTGTAAATTGCTTTGCTGTTCTTGTTTATATTTATATATATTTAGTGGCAATCCTTCTATCACGAGAAAGCGATCAATGCGCTGTACGAGCTGGCTTAGGAATTGCCAGCCATCTGTCTACCACACCAAGATGGGGGAATCCCGCTAAATGCCTTTCCCAATGGCACAACAAGCAAAATTGCTGGCTTATTCTCTACACTGTCCCATTTACAGCTGAGTGTCAAGCAGGGAAGTTGTGAATACCAATTTTAAAGTCATTGGTTTTGACCCGACTCGGAATCAAACCCGAGTCTACAGCTGTTGAGTCTGTTGAGGTGGCAGCTGACTCAATAACCTTTGACCACTGCGTCTTTTGGATGCCTCTTCACCAAGCAGTTGTATTGCGTTACTAGACAAAAAATAAACTGAACTAAGATAATGCCGATATTGATTTATGGCCTTGCTATTCAGGTTAAGCCAGATATTGAACCTGATTGTTTATATACCGGTGCAGTTTTAGTAAAGAAAATTGTAAAAATGTCTGTGGATTTTAATTCCATTGCAATAGGATGTGCAATGACTGCAGCTACACATCCATTCACTTATGCTAAAGTGTTGGTCCAGGTGAGTGGAACTTTTTAGGTCAAACACTAGACATTACCCACCATAAAATAGGCTCATCTCTGCACTTTCTGCCCACTAAGCTCAGATACTGTATGCTTACAGCTGTGGTTTGCATTACTCTGAACATTGTTGCAATTCAAATTCTTTGCTCTTGTTCAGTTCAAGTCGTTCCAAAAGCCGATGGACTTTCTGCATCATATTATGGTTTTGATGTCATTAACTCTTGTTTAATTATGACATCAAAAACTTGTTTGTGATGCGAAAAGCTCTTGGGCTTTTGCAACCGCTTGAACCAAATCATACATGTGAAATCCGTATAATATTTGTTTGATAGTAGACTTGAGCAAATGACCTAGTTTTGTTTCACATGAATGTATGCACGAAATTGGGCTGTGCATGACTTTTGCTGTCCAAACTAGCAGTTATTGTCTTCAGGTCTTTTCTGAAAGATTTAATTTAACTTTTTTCCAATTTCAGCTTGGTCATGAACCTCTCGAACCTGTATTGAGACGAAACGTGTATTTTCGCAAACAGTGGCAATATCCAAGTGTTTTTCAATATTGTGAGTTTTACATCAAGTTTCTAATTTTGCTTGCTTGTGGTTGTTAAATTATGAGTGGTTTTGTTTGTTGAATCTCGTTTTAAGTAGAAGTTAGTTTGAAAAATGCTGCTTAAGATCATGCTTTGCACTTGGGTTTGCATTGTCAATATTTGTGGGGTCAGAAACAAATGGCTATATGCTACCTTCTTTCCTGAATGATCAGATGGATTACAATATAAGAAAATTCCCAAGTGGTAATAGAGGGTGCTATTTTGTTATTCTCCTGGCAGAGTATTTTTCTTTGGCGATTATTACATGATAGTAACTCTAACTTTGTCGAAACTGTTAGTTGTAATGGTATGATTTTCAACTTTGTGTGTGTTTATATCCCGGTAATGTGTGGCAACAAGTGTTGGTCATGAAAAAGCCTGTCACATGCTGTTAAGACTTATGAAACTTCAGGGTTAGAGCAATATGTGTCAAGTTCTTCTGGCCCAGAATTAAAATTTATGTCTACTTTAAATAAATTACGTATTTGGTACCGGTATGCTATTAGTTGTGAGTTGTGAGAATGCATAATTATGTATATGTACAAAAAGTACTGATTCAGATGGCTGATAGTAGTACTCACATTGACTTCCTTGTTTCAACAGTGAAACACATTCAAAAAACTGATGGCTCTCTTGGTTTATATCGTGGTCTGTTTCCTCGAATTTGGGCCAATGCAACTACGTCAATAACTTACAGTCTTGTATCCAAGGTAAGCGTTCAGATGTGTTGCGTTAGCCACTTCGTCTTTTGAATATGTGATTGTGAATGTTCTGTGGGTTTTAGCATTGATGATCGCTTTTGCTTGAAATAAAACTATTGTAATCCACATTTTCTATTCATTAATATCCTGCTACTATAAGTAGTTTAGATCGTGAGCTTTGATTTTACTAAGGTCTAATTTTGGCATGACATTTTACATGTGTAAAATTTTTTGCGTAGCAATCAGTTTTATGATGTGTATAGCCAGTGGAAAAAAGTGCTTTTTGACGCATTTAGAGCTACATATGGCAGTAGCTAGTCTCCCTGGCCTGTGGTTATGCTTGTTGTTTTTTATTAAACCAGCAAATATTTTGATATAGATATTTATGAAGTATTTTTGTATTTTTTTACAGGCCCTATCAAGTAAAGACAAAGTAAGATTTTTATTTTTTTTAAATCAAGTTTTGTTCTTAAAAATGAAATGTAGACCTTATTCTGTGCAAACTTTTCACTACTTGGCAACTATTTTTCTATGCTTGCTTCGCGAGCTCGTTTATGACACTTTGATTGCTTTCTCGTGACTGGATGTTCATTATGTGTGTAACTAAATACAAAAAATAATGCAAGTAGTATGCAAAACCTCTGTTTTGAAATGCCTGGAGCTTAAGTGCAAATGCAAAATCAGTGGCACCAGTTTGTGTACCTTTAGAGTAAATCTAGATCCAGTCATTAGACCATGTTCTGAAATCGATGCAAGGTAGATTGTACTGCGAGTCTTCAATTGGATGAGATTCATTGGTCATTTTGGTTAGGGAAGTTAATTTAGAGAAAGAGCCGAATGTTCATGGAGGCAATAAGGGTGGATACCACAAGGCTTCCGGTTTGTTTTAATGAACCATGATGGCTAGCCCGAGGAAAGTAAAAGATCTTCAAGGATGAAGATATAGTTGAAGTTTCGACTGATTGAGTGTCGTAAGCCTATAAGCAGAAACAGGTTCTCTTAGGGATATATCAGCAACATAGAATAATTAATGTCACGTGAAGAACAATGTGCATCTGCAACGGAAGGGCATGTCAAAAGCTATTATTATTACTAAATACTTTTCTCTTGTGTTATGTCCTCATTGCCAGTTGGAGACAGCTATTTTTCTAAGTGTAAGAACTGCTTTATTAGGAAGTTAAACAGACTCGAAATCAATCAACAATAATTTATGTTTTGAAGCAAATCGCTCAAGAAGAAGACCAGCCACCTTCGTTGCCATTTAAAACAGTTTGCGAAAAGGTATAGAGATGTTTCTCAATTCTTATATTGTTTGTTCTATTGGATAGGTAATGAGCAAACTTTAAACTGAAATTACTAGGATTACCTGCTCCTGAAACACAATTATTTTAATGTGATTAGGTTGAACACTTTTACCTGAGGTGTTTGGAAAAAATATTCAATTAGCGGTACTCAATGTTGCCTAGCTCATTCTTTTGACAGTAGCGGAATATACGCTGGTCAGTTCCAATGTGCTGCTAAAATGAACGTTTATTCACGCAGTTCACCAGGTTTAATGTTTGTGTGATCATACACAAAATATTAAGGCGGTTTATTGTCACCATAGATCGGGTGAAGTGATGCTACGAGAAACTATAAAGCGTAGCTTCACCTACTCCACTGTAGATGTTTTCAGTAAGCCCGTCTTGAATCAAGTACAAGAATCTATTGCCCGCAAAGAAAAAATCAAATCTTGGTCGTACTCGCGGTATTGCGCCGAATCGTGTACGAATTACGGGGCACAGCGGTGGCGAGCCGTTGGTGACAGTGTCCGATTTGACGGTCCCGGGAATGAAACCGAAGACCTCCTGCGCTGATAGCGATGCCTTCCACCATTACGTCAACTGGCATGTAGATTGCCACATATTCTGCTTTATTTTATGTTATGTGCTTATGTAAAAGCCCCTGGTGTTGCTCGTAGCACATTGGTCATTTTGACTCTTTGTAAAATGTTATCAACCTTTGTAGACGTCAAAGGAAATGGCTGCTAGGTGTGCTGCTGTGATCATATCTCAACCTTTTCACGGTGAGTGTTGGCTTAGATTTTGTTATATCGACGTTCGTAAGACTGGTAATCTTCATTTTGCTACAGTCGTTGCTATACGTTCTATGGCTCAATTCGTCGGTCACGAAACTATATACGACACTATGCATGGCGCCTTTGTTGAAATTTACACGGAAGATGGTGTTATTGGATTTTTCGCGTGAGTTTTTTGACATGAGTGTTTCTGATTTTTGATGCCTCGTAAAGTGCCGCTGCCTCCACGACTGTCAGAAGTTACTGCGATAAAATCTTGCGCAGAGCACGTCAAAAGTTATTATTCTGTCACAGACGTTTTAACTTTCTGTCGCTTAGCAGGATATGATTTCAATTACTTTCGACAACTAGTTGTGACTGCGAAATAACGTGTCAATTTTTTTCACGTTTATCTTCTGACAAGTTTCTTAATTAAAATTCTGCAAGCTCAAATAATATTAAAGAAATTGGAATCCTGAATCCTGCTGAAGGTTCATTCCGGATTGCCCCTTCGTTTTTATATTTTATATGAATTTCTTTTTTTTTTATGTGCATTTAAGCTCTTAAAGCGTAGATTTCTTAGCCTTCGGTTGTGTTTGTTATTTTGTTGTATTTGGTCGCAAATTTATCCTTCTTTCGCGAGAAAGCGATTAAAGCGCTGTCACGCGCTCGCTTAGAAGTTGCCGGCCACCTGTAGACCACACCAATGGGGTAATCTCGCTAAGCGCTAAATTATGACATTTCAGGGACGGTCAAAACAAGAAAACTAGCCGGCTTGTTCTCCGCACTGTCCCTTTAATGCTGAGCGTCTAGCAGGGAAGTTGTGAATACCAATGTTAAAAGTGATTGGTTTGACTTGAATCGGAATCAAACCCGAGTGTACAGCTCCAGTGGCGAACGCTCTTACCTTTCGGCCGTCAGAGTTGTTCACTGTTTAGGGCTAAGTTTCCTGTACCAATTACGGTTCTCCGAAGTTTATCTATCGTTTGATTTTCAAAGATATAAAACATATCGCGGCGTGGCGCAGTTAGTTAAAGCTTCATTCTCACGACTGCCGAGGTCGTCAGACTGTAGTTCAATTCCCATCTAAGCTTCGCTTTTGCATTAGGAGATTTACGATGGTTACTGCTTGATTTATCAGGAAAAAAGTCAGCCAGAAAGCTTTAGATTTATTGCAATCCTTTAGCTAATGCAGATCTTCCTATGCATAATGCATATCGTTTCTTTATTTCGCGGCAGAGAGAAAAACATATAATCAACATTTTGCTTCAACGTGTTTATTTTATTAAGTACAAATCAACCATTTGTATTACGATTCACCGAGTTGCTTGTAGCAGATACAAAAAAGTTAGTGTTATAAAGTATTTTGTACTGGTTTAGCGATAGATATGACTTTAAGATTATGAACAACTCTCAGGTTAAGATAACAATAACGCTTCACTTTTATTTTCAGCGGAATCGCTCCGAGGTTATTAAGTGAAATCATCAGCCTGTGGATGTGCAACCTGCTAACATACGCAGTCAACACTTATATTATTACCGATTCCGTAAGTTGCAAATATGGATCAATTTTTGCAAATGAAATTATGATGTAACTTGATTTCGTTAGCCTCGGTTAGCGTAGGCTACTGCTACAGCGTTCGGCTTTCGATTGAAATGGTTGTTATACATTTTAAATTGGTTGGATAAGATGTTATTTAAAAGCAAGCCTGTTACCGTAGTTTTTGAAAATCTAAATCGTACGTCGTGTCACTAACGGCTGGCCACCTTGTGAAGTTGTTTCGGAGCTGTGTTGCCCAGGTGTTATCTGCGGGAGTGCATCCCACCACTTCTTGCACGCTTCGGCATAGTACGGTTAGTACAGAGAAAACTTGATTTTATTTTGAGGTATTCTTTGGTTGGACTTTCCAGCTGGTGCAACTGATTGGTTTAAAGTGAGATTTCTGTACGGATTTTACAAAATCTCCTGTTAGCGCGTAACATTATTGTGACTGAAAACGATAAGCCTAAGTATCCGCTTAATTTGAGCGGTAATATTCTCTCCTCATTCAGTCTTGCTCTTGTGCTTAAGTTGTATCCTTGCGATCAGATGATCTAGGTCAGACAGGCATTAGACTTTGTTGTTTTTTGGTTGTAGTATGATTAAAAACATGAAAAATTGCAATTGCAACTCCACTGATTAGTGATTATATTTTCTAGAGCGATTTGAAAGACCTGCGTGACTACACACACATGATAATGGGCTACATCTCCCAAACAGCGACCTATCCTCTTTCAGTTACCAGCACTATTATGGCTGCAAATGGCGCAAAGATAGCAGCCGGTCGACTACCGCATATTCCAGTATACGATAGTTGGTTAGCTTGTCTAAAAGATCTTCATAAAATGGTAAGTTTTTCTGTTGAACTTGTGATACTCTGCCGAGCAAAATATTGTCGTGGAGTATTTTTATCAATGTACGTAATGAGCTTAGTTTTACCCTGACATACATATTACATCATGTGCTAGAAATGAGCAGTTGGAGTTGGTGTCGAAGTTTTTCCTGCGTAGAGGAAGTTGCGGTCCAAAGTTACGTGAGCTGGTATGGAATAACACTAGAAGCATACTTGATCCTAAGTGGTAGGCTTTGGACCTTTTTCTGGAAAATCAAGACTCTAGGTTTATCCTGAAGAAAAACTGATTTCTAGTATTTCGAACTGAGGGTGAGACCCTGACATTAACAACTGTGATTTGTTCGATGATTTAGCTAATGTAATTATTCGATAGCTTCACTGACAGCCAGAATGGATCAATTACAGCAAAATAGATCAGTAATGGTTACATGTTACTCGCATGAGTTGAATTACATTCCAATTACCTATACTAAAAACTAGAATAAGCTCAATACAAATGTAATTGTGTGAAAAATTACAATTGATTGCATCCAGTACAGTTGTAAGCGATCCAACTGCAGTAATAACTGCTGATAGCACATAAATGAATAAGGTACTCGTGTCAGTGGTAAGTTTATTTTTGTAACCTTTGTTTTTTTTTCCAGGGTCAAACCAGTCGTGGCTCTAGTATGTTTTTTCGTAAAGCTGTTGCACATGCATATGCCGCAGGTTCTGTCATGCCTGTCCCTGCTCCTTCTTTTTCGTAATTCAGTCTCGTGTTCTGTAGTGCTTAATGATATGTCCAACTATTCTATGTTAATTGCTGTGCCTTTTCAAGCAACGCCGGATAATAATTAATCAATGAAGTATCAGCGTTTTTTAAACGTCGTTTTGAGACTTCTAGGTTCGATTCCATTTAGGTGCTTATAGAGTAAATTAGGCTATATTTTACGGGTTTGTTTATTTCGATCCCTTTATACGGTATTTCGTTCATATTTTTCGATGTTCAACAAATCAGCGAAGATTAACAAAATGTGGTTATCTGTGAATAAACCAAATTAATATATGCCCGAGATTTTCTTGTGCGGCTGTAGATGCTTTGTTATAAGCAAGTGCTTTTCATCAGCCCATATTTCTCAGCTCAGATGGCCGAGTGGTAAGAGCAGTGGGGTTGTAAGTACTTTTAAGTAGGGGGGGCGCTGAAATTTTTGTTGCCATACCAACGTCTGGGGGGCATAGCCCATACCTCTTTATCGCAATATACATCATGCGTATCATGCACTTTATTTCAGTAAAAGTCACTTGCAGACTACTTGATAACTCAGGCTTTCCTCTAGCTAGATCGTTGTAAATGTGTTGACCTCCTTTAAATGAACTTATTTATCCGTTCACAAACTCCTAGTCTCAGGCTCCTAGGCAGGAGCGTATTTAGGGGGGGGGGCATTGTGCCATGGCCCCCCTTTTGACTTTGCCTTTTAGTAAAAAAGAACAAAACTAATGGTGCCAAGTGACTGAAATATGCCAGATTCTTTTGATGGTTTCTGTAGGTTATGGCCAGGGGGTATATGATGAGGGGTACGCATCCACCCACCATTTTCAAAAATGTTTTTAATGCACACAACTTTTCCATAATTTACAACTTCTTCGATAGCAATACTGCCGTCATTTGGCAAAACCCATTATCTCCACTTTTGCACTTTTTGAGAAAATCAAACTTGTTTTAGTTTTCGGGTTTTTTTCGTAGATTTTTTTAATTTTTGGTTTGATAAAAGTGCTTGATCATAAAAGTTTAATGTTAATAATTTTAATCAATGAATCTATAAACAGCGTATGAATCTTGCGTTCGATTGTTATCCAAATTTGCATTAAACCCAATTAGCTATTACGTCACCATTATTATTGTTTCATATTGTTGCGCACAATTTTTTCACTCGTGAGATGAAGATTTTTGAGAAATGCATTAAACTTTGTTTATGACGCAATAACGAAATTAACAATTACAAGTGGTGTTAACAGGTTTTGCCAGATAATTTTTAAAATTTTTGACAATTTTTTGTACAGAAGTGGAGTTGATGGGTTTTGCCACCACAGATAACTCGAAATCGGTTTGGAGTACAAACTTGATATTTGCCCACAAGACGGACATTGGAGCAGCGATTGAAAAAATGCAAAAAAAACGAAATTTCAAAATTTTGGGAGTTAATGGGTTTTGCCAAATGACGGCAGAATATGCCCTACGCCATAAGCACGCATAATCGAAAATGTGGAACAAAATGCATCATATTTGGCAAAGCGCTCAGAATTATGGTCAAACAATGTAAACGAAATTTCCCTGAAAATTATTGATAAAGGACTAAAATAGCCATTACAGTATGCGAATTTTTCGGGGTAGCATCCCTCCGGACCCCTAAATCAGCTTCAAATTTGTTCTGCTGAAAAGAATACACATCAAAACAATGTGGACATTTTGGCCCCCCTTAAAATTTCTCGCTACGCCACTGCTCCTGTAGGATAAGCTAGCTAATTCTAATTTGATATTTTGTTTCGCTGTTATTAGCCCAAAAGTTTCTTTTAAAAATGGAGAAAATGTAATTGAGACATCGTAGTAAAGTTGATAAGAGCTTTGTGCTCAAAGTTACCCGGAAATCCAACAGTTTTAGCGATTTTGTTCACCTTTGTCACAAAGTTACATAAGTTGGTACGTTGGTTTGAAGGTATCAATGAAGAAAAGAAACGGTTAACAAGTGACGCCATATGAGCCATCGTTGAAGTGCAATAGGGTGTACTGTAGTTATAAATTGTGGAAAAGGGCTGAAGGGAGGCTCAAAATTTTTATGGAGGGGGCTTAAAAAAATATAGGGGATGCTTCAGCCCCTACCTTCTAACGCCCTTGGGTAAGAGCGTCCGCCTCTGGAGCTGTAGACTCGGGTTTATTCCGAGTCGGGTCACACCAATGACTTTGAAATTGGTATTCACAGCTTCCCTGCTTGACGTTCAGCATTAAAAGGACAGTGTAGAGAATAAGCCGGTAAGTTTACTTGTGCCGTTGGGAAAAGCACTTCGCGGGAATGCCCTATCTTAGTATGGTAGACAGGTGGCCAGCAACTCCTAAGCGAGTTCGTAACAGCGCTTTGATCGCTTTCTCTTGATAAAAGGATAAATATGTAACTATTATGCTTAAGACAAGATTTATTTCACGAGCTGGTAAAAACAAAACAGGCTGATACGTACGAAAGTGCTTCAACACACACACTACCAGGCTAGGAAAAACCCGAAAGTTATGTAGTCAGGTGCTTCCTATTCGTTTTGATTAATTTGTAAAAAGTGTCAAAGCAGAAACACAAAAAATAAGAGAAAAAAAACGAAAAGCAGTTAAAAAAGTTGAAAAAAAATATGCATAAAATGACGATATTGAACACAATTATGTGGTTTAATTAATTACAACAGTCAAATCAATACTTTAGTCAAATCAATAAGTTGCATGAGCAGAGGTGAAATTGGTCCGGAGCTTTGCCCCAAACTTCTCCACTACCACCGGAGCGCGAGCTCCGACAGTTCCCGGGACAACGAATGTTACTGGATCGACCAACCGAATCACTCTGTGATGCTAAGTAATCGTCGCACTAATATCCCTGTCTTTCACATCACGACCGCAAGGCTTTTATATGTGCATTATTTGCTAAAACCGCAATTTTAGACCTGTCGATCATACTACGTATATGATGTTAAAATGCTTTGTGAATGGGAGTTAAGTAGAACGAATACTGGGCTACCAGACGTAGATCTACTGCTCTCTTGCTCAACGGCAAGGACTAAGAAGTGAGTGGTTGAGGTACTTATATGTGTGACCAGCGTATTGCATGAAACAGAAGGGTTTATTTATTGGTCTTAACACAAAAATAACAGGATTTTTTTTATGTAGCAGTAATGTAAAGCACTAAAGATATGGTTAAAGTGGGATATGTGATGAAGCAATTGGAATATGCGAAGTCTTAATCACTAACGCTGGCGTTTTTGCCTTTAAATTCTCAGCTTCTTTTCTGAATTCAGCTTAAATTCTAAATTCTCAGCTTCTTGATCTCAAAAAATTCTTAGCTTCTTGATATCATGCTCCATAACCATAATCCAGAGTGTGCTCATTGTGCTGAGCATAAAATGAACGAGTAGGAAGTTGTGATAGAAAACATAATTCCGTGTCAAGATTTCGTCACCAGTATCGCGATTATTATAAACAGTTATTTTTAGCCGCTCAAAAATGCTCATCACCGAATAAAACATGGTCGTACAGAAATACTATTAGTTTTTTGAAAAAGATTCAGTTAACCTAAGTTGTGAGTTTCTGCTTTCCTACCGATATGCACTGCCAAGCCATGATATGTTGCTTGATAGCTTCGCCGCGTCATATTGCCTGAAGACAGACAATTTCGACCCTCGTGATTATTGCTTCTACTGTTTTTTTTTTGTTATGTTCGGAGTTGATTCTCACGGAGACTGAGTTCGATACTCCGTCAAGTCATACCAAAGACTTTAAAAATGGTATCCACAGCTACTCAGCTTAGCGCTCGGCATTATGGGTAGGCTAGTGTGGAGAATGAAATTGGTTAAAACATGCCTTGTCCTATGAATTACTTCAGTCCTGGCGCTACAAGACCTTGGTAGTTATAAAGCGCCTAAAAACCAGGGCGTCGAACCGAACCGGAACGTAAACCGAAAACCCGTATTAACCGCTTCCTTTTATTGAACCCGAACCGAACCGTAACCTTTATAATTTAATAGAGGCGAACCTAACCCGAAGCTGAACCCAAGGTCACCAAAACTCTTGAACCTTAACCGGATGTGAACCGTTAAAATAGTTTTTGTCTAACCTGAACCCAGAGCGGAGCGTCTGTTTTGGACTGGGCTATTAATTTTGGACTAAAAATGCATTTGCTACGTTAAATCCTGTGCGTTCTTAAGAAGATTTTTCTTGAAGAATAATTGTTATGGTAGCTATAACTGCAGTTACGGACATCTGAAGTTAATCTGAGGTTGTTTCGGCCTCTGAGGACATTGCTTGTGAGCTACAGTAGCTTCTTAAAAAGTACAGTCAGCCTCAATACAGCGACTATTTTTGAAAAAAATGCGTACGTGGCTGTTGTACCAGAACAAAAGTCGAATTGACGGTTTTAAATTTTTGAACCCAAACCTAATTTGAACCCTTAAACTTTTGCTTCTGCGAACCTGAACCGAACCTGAACCCGATAAATCAAAATATTTTTAATTTTAACCGGAACTGAACCTTCAAAATTAAACGTCGAAAAACCTGACCCGGAGCTAAACCGCTAAAAATGAATTTTGCGGAATCCAAACCAAAACCGGAGCGATATTTCCAGCGGTTCGATGCTCTGCTAAAAACAATATAGTATTTCATTTCGTTCTCTGCAAACCGGAGAGCTACGGCGCTTCTAACTTACCAATTTCACCACTGTGCATAAGAAACAAAAAAATGAAGAAAAAAAAAAATTTATTCACAATCAGCAAAAGCACTTAAGGTCACAAGAAAATACCAAGGTGAACTCTGAGTGCTAGCGTAACAGGTGCTAGACGCAGAAAATTTAATTTCCAAGGTTCGTGATGTTTGTTTTTTGAATAGTTTTGGGTCTAAAATTTTTTAATGTCTCATCATGAAAGCGGTTGTGGAAGCTAATATTTGTCAATTTAAATTTCGATCTCACAACAAAATCAGGAAGCATCTAGACTAGAAAACCTTAGGGTTCTTCGATGCTTCCTGGTCTTGCTAAATTTCATTGTTTTATTCTGTGAGTGCTTATTAAGTTTACGTCAAGGCGAATCAACAATAAATTCTGTTCTGTTAATTAAAAAGATTTTATGTACTTTTGAAAGAAAACCAGCTGCAGTTTTTCACTGAGTCATCAAATAGGGTTGGGAATCCATACTCAACTAAGTAAAGAAATAATCGATATTCGATAGTTTACCAAAAAGTAAAGAATAATCGATTTCGATTGTAGTTCAAAAAGTAAAGAATAAAAAATATTGTAATCGATATTCGATATTATACTGAGTGATTTTAACTGGGCGTCGAACCGAACCAGATCGTAAACCGGAAACCCATATTAACCGCTTTCTTTCATTGAACCCGAACCGTAACCTATTTGATTTAATAGACGAAAATCGAAACTGAACCCAAAGTTATCAAAATTCTTAAACCTTAACCAGATTTGAACCGTTAAAATGATTTTTGTTTAACCTAAACCTTGTCCAACCTAACGTCTGTGGAAGTTATGTTGCGAAAAACCTTAAACCGGAGGTAAACCGCTAAAAATAAATTTTGCGGAACCTGATCTTAAACCGGAGCGATATTTCAAGCGGTTTGATGCAGTGGTGAAAGTAAGCCGGAACGGTCCGGTACGCCGTTCCGGTAAAAGATTTTCTGCCGGAACGCCGTACCGGTAAAAAAAAATTTAAATCCAGCTTACAGCACTTTCAACAAGTCAAATCATCAAAAAACAAAAATTTCAAGGATGGGCTCACTTTTATTCAATAAATTTATTTTTGTATAGAATTAATTTGAAAACTTTTCATTAAAATCAAAATTCTTTGATGCGAACAGCCTTTTGTTGAAAGTGCCCGTAAGCTAAATAACGGAGTTTGTTTAAGGGTTACGTCTGCAGCTCAAAAAAATCCCCAAGTTTTGCAGGACCCACCTAGACTAGCCGTTTTCTTTTACAAAAGTTTGGCCACATTCACGTGGAAATTGGTATTTTTATGAGAGGATTTAGGCCTATTTGGATTAAGGCAGCAGAGATGGAAAAATTTACTCAGTCAGTAGGCCTACCATCAGGGGCGTAGCCAGCGGAATATTTAGGGGGCCAAATTGCAATAGGCCAAGAACTTCAAAACCAAGACGTCAGGCTCACGCTGTCTTTCCGTATTTCGATTTTCGCCTCAAGTTATTCGCATTTACTTTGTTTAGGGACAGAGGCGCCGTGCAGTCAAAAAATTTGTAGAGGCCCGTGTAACAACTTAAACAGATACTGATCACAAGTTTACAAACTGTGTAAAAGCCGCATTTAGCATTGAGTACCGGTAACATCACGAAAAAAGAAAGTTTGGAGAAGATACCAAAATATGTCGCTATGCCCCAATTTTTGGATAACAAATCAAAATTTATTTTCACAACTTAAACCGCTCCTTAATTATGGACATTATGCGCAGTCAGTGTGGCCCCACGATTTAACAAAGGGGGAGAACATTGCTGGGGGGTTGGGGGCGAAGCCCCAAGCGCTATAGGCAAGGGGGTCTGGGGGCGGAGCTTCCAGCCGTCAACGGATTTTTACGGTTTTCACAAAAAAAAACACTCGTTTCAGCACACTCTCTTATCAAAAGAGGATATACCGGTGTCGTGCAGTAAGTCCAGTCACTATTATAGTGTCAGACAATACAAAAATGTTTTAGTAGTCCATGTCTAAAAGCAGAAGTTGGGCTAAAATAAATAAAAGGAGGCTGCAATCATTATTAGTTTAGACGCATTTGATAGGATCACGTGTATAGGTGTGTTCTATAGGCTATAATCTTTAACAACGCATGTAAAATGTTTCCTAAATTCTAACTACAGATTAAGAAACTAACTTTGCTCTCGAGTCGAAGTGATTGATTGAAGCAACAGTTAAAAAACAAAAATTGGAATTTGTAGCATAAGAAAGAGGGGAAGTATGGGGTTAAGGCGCGTTTATCGATACGCAACACGCGATGACGCGAGTAACATTATGATGTAAGTGAATGTAGAAGGATTTTGCAGGTTTTCGCGAGATCGGTGAACACTAATATAAAACAAACAAGGTTCGAAAAATTTTTGTCGCGTATCGCGTTGCCGCGTGTCGCGTATCGGTAAACGCACCTTTAGTTTGAAGGATAAAAACGAAATGGCACTGGCTAAATTTTAATTTTTTAATTTTCAACTTTTTAAATTGTAAAAAGCGACACATCCCAGAAAATTTAGGGGGGGCGCGGGATCTTTTTTCCCAATGGCACGACGCCACTGTTTACCGATGAATATGGAGGTAATTATTTACTGTAGACCTAGGCGGGCAATCCTTGTTCGCTAATAGCTACCCTAATACTAATCAAACTGCCTTCTGCACGGCATTATATAAGAAAATCCAACGATTTTGTCACCGTATGGTACGCACGAACAAGACACACGTAGAACAACAAACACAACGAAAAAGTCCTTATTCTTCTTATTTTTAATTGAACATTCTTTTTTTTGCTCCCATATTCGATTTCCTTTTTGTGACGCAGTCTTGCTTTTTCTCTGTACTTACACTTAAATATTTGATCTCATTGCGCTATTGTGATGCAATAATGCTTAACAAGCGCTTTTTGTTGAGAAGATATGTCGAAATTCAAATGGCGCAAAACTTAGCTGCAAATGAAAAAATCGTAAAGATAAGGAAGCTTTTGAAACCAAGTTTACGGTATTTCATAAGAATGGTTTAATTACACTTCAGATTAAGCTTCGTCAAAAATGGGGCCCAGTGCCCCGGTGCCCATCCTCCTGGCTACGCCACTGCCTACCACTATGAGCCTTTATGAAATTTTTTAAAATAATTGAGTGCTTGATTTGGATTATGTGGTTATGTTCTTGATTGAAAATGTGTCGCTACGTTTGTGGTTATAATCTTGGAATAATGAGTCAAAAGTAGATTTTGGGAATATTTTGTACGTATACCCCCCCCCCCCCCTTGCTCAAATATCTTTTTCAAGTTTGGAGTCAAAAATAGTTCTACGGCAAACCTTTTACTCTCCAAAATGCAGGCAACAGTACTACAGGGCATTGTTTTGAGTCTCAGATTAGCAATTCATTCTGATCCAGAGACGAATTGGTTATTTGCGTTTTAACCATTCACGGATTATCTGAAATTTCATAGTTCGTTAAAATCTAAAGTTTTGGGTATGATCAAGGCGTTTAGGTTTTTGAGACTGGATAAGTGGATTCCTGAGACTCATTTGCCTCTTTTTATCAGCAACTACAAAAATTTTTTTTACTTTCACTATACTGTTCTGGGCTTCTGGCGCAGCACCGGTAAGAAAATTTTTCTACTTTCACCACTGTTTCGATGCCGTGGATTTTAGTTATTTCAAAATACTGCGAACCTAGGTTGACACCAAATGCACTTTGCAGGCCTACTGATACTCGCCAGAATCACAAATTTTGTCAGATGCTTTAAGTTTCTCAACTTTGTGGCAACTTTTCCATTTTGGCTTTGCAATTTGCTTTTGTCCATGATTAAAAGAGAAATACGATAGTTTTAGTGATACAGGTTTCCGGAATATTATTGCGAACGTCAGCGCGAATTGATTGAAATGACAAAAGCAATGATGCTGATCAAACATTTTAAGCAAATAGATGGTTAAGCATTTAAACCAGGGGTATCCAAACTTTTTTTACCGAGGGCCACATTCAGAATAATGCACCAAAGTCCGGGCCAGTCGCTAAAGAAAAGGCACATACGACTCCTCTCTCATGTATTGATGTTAGCACATGGATTAGACTGCGTTTTCTGACTGAATATATAGAAAAATCATGGCATCAAAATTGTTCTTTATTTTCTGTTTATAACGCGCAACGAACTGGAAAAATTGAGAATTATCAGAGAAAAGAAGAAAGGTAATAATTGCTCCAAAGAGAAGCGGGCGATGTGTTTGGGAATGCGTTTTGCAAGCGCATTCACTGGAATCCTTTGTGTGTCAGCGATCAACCTCACACGAAAATGCTGAATTGACAATTCGACTTAGTTTATTTCACGAACTTTTCAAATCGTAAAATAATCTTGTTATTTTTGCAAGGTTCCATTTTGTAAAGAGGCTAACGGGCCATATCACATTGCATTTTTAGAATTAGACGCGGGCCAAAAAAAGGACAGCGCGGGCCGGATTTGGCCCGCGCTGTTAACCGGGCTTGCATACCGGGCTTACCGGGCTTGCATGCTGTGTAAAACATGTTTCGACCGTGCGAGTACTTGCAATTTCGCATTAAATGTTTTACTTGGAACTGGGTTAGCGCTTTGCGCACTGTCTTCTTCGTATATATTCAAATTCTATTAAATCCAGAAATACGCCTCTATTTTTAATTAGTATTATTAAAAATATTTCCAGTTTATTTGCGATTTCAGAAGAGATGATTTCCTAAGCCATGTAATAGCTAGTAAGTGTGTGAGATTCGCGTTAACGTGGTAAGCCCAGGCAATCCACATGTTTTTTTTTCAGCATAAGTCAGAAATTACAGGCAGCTACCCTGCGGACGTCCCGAATGATAAAAAACCAAAGGTTACTTCCGGAACGTAGCGGAAAATCCTACTCGAGGGCGCGCACCTTTCTCGTGCGAGGAGTAGATCTATCTATCCTGCTGACGTATGAATAAGTTATAGTATTACATGATTACATCATCTATGAAATGTTTTACGAGAAAATATAACGTGCAAAAGCAGCCATCAGTAGTAGAGTGGAGTGAAAAAAACTTCTTGTTTTAAATCAATTTTTTCGGGATCAGAAAAGTGGGCATTTGGTCCAAAAACATGTTTAAACGTGGTTTTGCATGGTTGCAGGCAAAAATGACCGTGCTACCTCCCTTTAGTCATAGTGGTTTGTCAGACCTAGATTTTGCTAAATTTGTCATAACTTTTTAATTTCAAAGAGTAGAAAGCTGAAAATTACATTAAAAGTTGCAGAATATCCTAGTTTATATCTGCTCTAACAAAACTTTTGCTTCAATTTTGGTCAGAAAAAAAAGTTATTAGTGAAAAACACATTTTTATCAGTTTTTTTATTTTCAATCAGATATTATACAGTTGTTAATTTGTCATGATGGCAATTAAACAAACATTTTTGTCTTTGACCTTTTAAATGTGTCAGAAGCCATTGTGTACCTTGTTACGATTGAAAAAGACTTCCCAATTTCATAGCATACGCACATTGCTTCTAGCTAACTTTTCATCTAAACCAAAAGTGAGGCCACAAAATATGAACAATAAAAAAAAAATGAAACAGAGCGCTACACGATGAAGGTTTGATCAATCTTGATTTAAAACTTAATGTAATTTTACAATATCAAATCTTTAATGCAGCTGCAATTTACCAAGATTTCCAAAGCATCTGCTAAAAAAGCAAAATGATGCATCCTCAATCGCCGAATATTCTACACAGTTGAATTCTTGGTACGTTTACCATTTTTTTTAAAACCTACATATTCTTTGCCCTTGCTGTGTGTGATGAAAATTTAAGATGACTGAATTAGTCCACATTTTACTACGAATGCCGTAGTATCATTAAATTATAAATTAAGTAGCCATAATAATGCAACTGTTAGTGCATTTATAATGAACATTTTTATTGCGGGACTAAACATTTTCGGCCTTTGATCTGGCCCTCATCAGAAAAATAAAATAAAAGCATATATTAACTCGAAAAGTTCAGAATGAAATGAAATGTTAAAAAAAAAATCAGAAAGCAGTTAATGCATGAACGTAATAATAACACAAATAATGACATGACAATTCCGGTATTATGCAAATCATACAACACAGTACGATCATAAGTCTACAGTATTTATACATAGGCTACAGTGTATTATAGGCTACAGCCGTCTAGTACCATTGCACGTGAACGATGTGGATTAGAGCACATTATACAACACAGTACGATCATAGGTCTACAGTATTTATACATAGGCTACAGTGTATCATAGGCTACAGGTTAAAATCATAGGTTAAAATCCGCCGCTATCAACAGAAGAAGTGTCTATACTCGTGATTTTTCCAATTTCGAACCTACGTTGTTTACTACCTACCTGGAGCAACAGCTTGAATTTTTTGATTATTCTAACAAGTCTACCGTAAACGAAAAGTTGAAACAGTTCAAGCTGCTGCTCCAAAACTCCGTAAATGAATTCGCTCCACTAAAAAAAGCTTCTAGAAAAGAAGTTAAATTAAAACAAAAGCCCTGGTTGTCAAAGTCGTTGCTAAAGTCTATAAAGTATAAAAACAAACTATTTAGACAAGTTTTGAGTAACAACTTTCAAGATACTAGACTTGTAAAAAATTACAAAGTTTATCGAAATTTTTTAAATAGGACAATTGAAAATGCCAAGCGAAATTATTATAATGAAACGTGCATCAAGAATCAGTATAACCAACAAAATTTATGGAAAACTGTTTACGAGATTGTAAATGGCAAAAAATGCTCTTCTTCAGCGCCTACTAATTTAAGAACCAACAAAGGGAATCTTGCTGCTGATCCTCAAGAAATAGCGGAAACGTTCAATGATTTTTTTGTCAATGTCGGTGTTGAAATGACTGAAAAAATAGATTCGGTTGATAGCGTCTCATCATATACTACACCGCAAATTGGTGTAAACAATTCAATTTTTTTCTCGCCGTCCACTACAGAGGAAGTAGTCTCAATCATCAACACGTTAAAGGATAAAAAAGCAATTAGAAATTGTGACATTGAAACTAGATTTATAAAACTTGCCAAAATTCCAATTGCCAAATTTCTTAGCAAAATTTTTAATTCTTGTCTAGAACTTGGGATTTTTCCTGACGATCTTAAAATTGCAGAAGTGATTCCAGTTTTTAAGAAGGGTGATCCTGCCGAAGCAACTAACTATCGACCAATTTCGATTTTTTCACAATTTAGTAAAATTTTTGAAAAATTATTATTTATTCGTATAATCAACTATCTTGAAAAATATGACTTACTCTCAAAAGATCAATATGGATTTCGGAAAAATTCATCTACGGTACATGCTATGACTAATATTCACAACGGCTTGATGACTAACATTGATAAAGGATTATATAACTGTTGCCTCTTTCTAGATTTATCTAAAGCGTTTGACATAGTCGACCACCAGATTTTATTGAGAAAGCTTGAGTATAAGTTTGGGATACGAGGCTGCGCGTTAGAAGTAATGAAAAGCTATTTAAACAATCGTTTCCAATACTCTAAAATTAACAAATCTACCTCCACTTTATCCCAAATAAACTGTGGTGTCCCTCAAAGCTCCTCCTTGGGCCCTCTTCTTTTTCTATTATACATAAATGATCTACCTTTAGCATCAAATTTCTCTACTACTCTGTTTGCTGACGATACGTATTTGAATATGTCCGATAACAATTTAAATTCTCTAGAAAAAAGAGTTAATGATGAATTAGTAAAAATTGAACGATGGTTCAAAAAAAACAAACCATCCCTTAACTATAAGAAGTCTTGTTATATTTTAGTCAATAAGCAGCCTCAAATAACAATCAACGAAAAATTTAGAATTAATATTAATGATAATCCTATACTTAGGACACACTCAGCCAAATACCTAGGATTGTTCATTGATGAAAATCTTAGCTGGTCATCTCATGTTAAAGAGTTGTCACTGCAGCTTGCAAAATGTTCTGGAATATTTTATAAACTAAGAAGTTATGTTACTGAAGATGTCTTGCGCATGGTGTATCACAGTCTTGTTTACAGTAGGTTACAATACGGCATAATTATATGGGCCACTGGTACCACAACTTTATTGCAAGAAATTCGTGTTTTACAGAACAATATTATTCGCATCCTAACTTACAACAAAAAATTCAGCCACGTAACTCCTTTATACAAAAAATTGAAATTGTTAAAATTTGATGATATTTACAAACTTGAATTGGCAAAATTTATGTACTTGCTACAGCAAAGTAGTCTCCCATCTGGCATCTTCGACAAATTTACCAAAATTGAACAAATTCATGGTTATAATACTAGACAAGCAAGTGAATTAATTTATTACGTTCCTAAATTTTCAAAATCAATCTCGCAAAATCATATTTTATTCCGAGCTACAAAATTATGGAGAGAATTAAACAAAAATTTTAAATCTATGGGCTGGATTAACTTCAAGAAAAGTTACAAAATATCGTTTTTGGAAAATTATTAATCTTAACACATTTTTACTCTTCTAATTGGCCGATTTGATTTCTACCGGCTTTATATGTAAAATTAATCGATCTGACGTTGCTGTGCGAATTACTCTAAACTTATAATATCGCTCATTAAAACACCTTTATCACTATTATTGACCCAATGGTTTAAATTATCCGTTAATCTCCTTCACTCACAAAAACTATCACAATGCAACCCAACCAGGAGATATCTTGACTCGATAACCGAAAGGTTTTTCGATACCTCCTGGCCATTATAATGGAATGTAAATAATTTTGTTGTCTGTGAGTGGCGTCTGTGTGCTTATTATAATGGCAAATAAAATTACTACTACTACTACTACTACTACTACAGCCGTCTAGTACCATTGCACGTGAACGATAAGGATTAGAGCACATTATACAACACAGTACGATCATAGGTCTACAGTATTTATACATAGGCTACAGTGTATTATAGGCTACAGCCGTCTAGTACCATTGCACGTGAACGATGTGGATTAGAGCACATAGCATGATGTCCTAAACGTAATTTGGATACTGCTGTTCCAAAAGCCGAGGACCACTCTTGCGCTACTTCTGTTGAGAGCAGTCCCAGACTTTATAGTCATCACGGGGGTGTAGTGTGTAGTAGCACCTAATATGTCTTTGCTACCTCTGTTCTGTGTATGCACACCGTCATTGCCATGCAGGACCATTCGGTTTTTACATTTCATCAATTTATTGAGGATCCATAAAAATAGAAGACAGCTTATGTAATCACAATACCTCTATGTGCTAACAATTGGCAACAATTCTGTCTGTTTTTTACCCGTATTCAAAATTTCATTTAAGCCTTGAGTATGTCAAGGAGAAGGTTAGCTTTGAGATATATTGTTCTATAGAGGTGAAAAGCTGGAGATTTAGCGATTATTCTGAGTTTTTTTAAGGGGTGGGGGATGCTATGCTGCACTGATGAGACCTAATAAGGTCGAAACGCGTCTGCAGCTGCAAAACGGGTTAGTTAAAGTACAGAAACTGGTTGGGAGATTAGCTATAGGTTGGGTCAAAAGGATTTTCATGGCGTGGAGTTGCTATTTCCCTGCGGAGTAATTTCATTTTCTAAGTTTGACCATAGACCATCAGATCAAGCTGATTTTCTGAACTTTAGAAGTTTATGATCGTACATCTTCAACATCAGCCAGAGTAAGTTGTTTTTATGGTTCTCAAAACTTCAAGATATCTTATTGTGACCACGATGTCATCTTGCGTGGTGATGTAAATCACTTCATGTTTTCAATGTTGCCTTGTTAACATAGCGTAGTTTGTGGAATTAAGTAGACAGTTTTAATCGGTCGTCCCTCTTTTTGATTCCTGTCATGCTGCACTGATGAGATTTTTCGAAACAGTTGTAGTCTTCGCAATTGCACAGGCTGCAGTTGTCTGTATTATCACAATTAGGCTACAGTGTATAAACAATAAAACAATATAAATTAATGGTTACGATGACGGAATACATTCAAAACACATTTAGCAGAATCGACGAACCTCCTCCATAAAGTTGGTTATTTTATGAGCACAAACTTAAAATGGCAGAATAATTTGAATTATTAAGCTAGAGGTTAGGTTATAGCCTGAACTAATAAGTGCATAATTGTAAATAGTCGTAGTAGTAGTAGTAGTCTTTTTATTGTCACAATTTTTAACAAGATATACAGAAAAAGAAAACAAACAATGTGAAGTGACGAGGAGGCGCGAAAGACCGTGGAAATGCAACTCATCCGGTTGCTCGGTCGTCAAGTCTGCACGCTCCTCATTGCCATAACGTGGCAAAAAAATACAAAAAACAACATGTGGCGAAAACTCAATGCACAAAAAAAGAAAAAAAAATTTAAAATATATAATAATAAATGATTGTACAGGACATACGAACAATAGTTTAAATATACCACAGCAAGTAAAAGTACGGTATACAAGGCTACATAAAAATATTTATTACAGATGCTGAGAATTTAGAAAATGTTGTTTTAATAGTTTGGATAAACTTTTCAAATTGATATTGGCGGAAACTTTTTCTTTAAATAATTTAAGGAGGATGTTCCAGATTTTTACTCCCATTGTTTTCACGGATTGTTTCGATTTGGCAAATGAAAAACGTTGAGGGTGATAATTATCACTAAGAGCATGTCTGGTAGGGTAGGAATGAACTGAGGACACTTTCCTAAACTTTAGAAAGTTATTGTCTGTTTCAGAAAAATTGCTTGCATGAACATTGTTCATAAATTTTGCAGTTTGCAATTTATAAATACCTTCAATTTTTAAGAAATAGGCTGCTAACTTACCAGCACCTAACTAACTGGTCCACTAGGTTAGAGCAGGGTTGGGAAAAATCGATTGTAATCAATATTCGATTGCGATATTCTTAACTTTTTTTTCATCGAATGCACAGGAACCTTTACTTTTTTCAATGAGTATCGAATATGGCCTTGTCTTTACTTTTGTTTTTTTTCTGCGCTATTTGATATTCCATATTCGATTTTTTTTTTCAAATTACTTTGTCTCACTTTAGTAAATTTAAAATATTCGTCGGTATGTCATTATCTTGTTTTTGCAGATAATTTTTTTTGTGCCAAAAAAAATTTTAATAGCAAGTTGCTTTGCATCAATAATATCATATACTATGTCCATCGTTCGTCTGTAAGTTACCGCGTGAATGTGAGGTCATCACAAAAAAATGCTTGGCGTACACCGCTAAAGGCTCAGTGTAATATCGAATATCGATTGCAATATTCTTTATTCTTTACTTTTTTGAACTACCATCGAAATCGATTATTTCTTTACTTTTTGGTGAGCTATCGAGTATCGATTATTTCTTTACTTTTTTGGGTATGGATTCCCAACCCTGTGCAAGAGCAAGTCTGCCTACACAGCCATTGAAAGGATTGATATAAGCTTCAAGAGATAGCTATATGCTTTAGCTACAACAAGTAGGTCGAACATTTTATGTTAGTAAAGTAGCCTACATACTGTAGTATGCACTAGTTCTCAGTAGCTAATGTGGAGGATAAAATTTGTCCTGCTCAAATCTATTTAACTGCATCATGTAGGCTATATGTATTAATTACACTGTTTTAACGTTATTCATTACTACTATGCGACAGCCAGTGGTGTACGCAGGATTTTTCAATGGGGTTTTCAGTGACGTCACATCGTGATGATGTAAAATACGACGTAGTACTACGTCATCACGATGTGACGTCATTGGCAGTGTCAATTTAAATGTTTAACGTTCATAATAATTTTTCATCAAACCGGACGGTTATAGCGTAGTGTTACAGATGTCGCTATCGATGCGGAAGGTTTGGGGTTCAATTCCCAGGCCGGTCAAATCAGACACAGTGTAGCCAACGTCTCGCCACTGCTGCGACGTTTCTTCGGACCTGTGTTGCCCAAGCGCTAAGACGCGGGGTCGGACCCCGCCATTCGCTACCACGCTTCGGTACTGCAGCGAGTTTAATGAAAGGAGTGCAGTGAAGATTTGATTTGATTTTAAAAAAAATTTTTGTGCCGCCATAGCTACTGCAGAGACATCGTATTTAAGGAAACTACTACTTACCAACTGCTGCGCAGCAGCAGCATCAATGACAAAAATGCAGTTCAAGCAAAACACATCAGAAAAGTTGGACTACCAGTATTGTTGCATATCGCATTGTAATGAAAGCTTCGCGAGATTAAATTAGAAAGTTGGACCGAACAGAAAAAACATGATAGCGATTTCGGCAAGCTCTGCACGAAGAAAAGTCGGTTTGTTTTATTCATTTATTTATTATTTATTTATTTATTCGATAATGCATCAAAAATCAAATCAAATCAAATCTTCATTATACTCGCCGTAATACGCCGAAGCGTGTAACGAGTTGCGGGGCCCATCTCCGCGGCTTAGCGCCTGGGCTACACAGCTCCGAAGAAACGTCACAACGGTGGCGAGTCGTTGGCGACACTGTGCCGATTTGACCGGCCCGGGAATCGAACCCCAGACCTCCCGCACCGATAGCCTGCGCTTTGCGACTGAGCTAACGGCCGGTTCGATAATGCATTTTAAACTCGAAATAAATGGCAAGGTAAACAAAATGAACACCAAACACATTATCAGGGAAATTAAGTAAGAATTAATTTTTTAAGTAAGTTTCAAAGTTAGTTTTAAACAGTATTTATGTGAAGTTTTGTATTAGTGTGAAGTTTTAAGTATGTTTCAAATCAAGTTTTTAAGTAAGTTTCAAAATTAAATAGAAATTAATTTTTTCTGCAATTGTCAAGGGGGGTGACTTCCGGCCCCCTCCCTTGCATACGCCACTAGGGGTCATCTCCGCGGCTTAGCGACTGGGGAACACAGAAACGTAGCAGCATTGGCGAGCTGTTGGCGACACTGTGCCGATTTGACCGGCCCGGGAATCAAGCCCCAGACCTTCCGCACCGATAGTCTGTGCGCTTGACCACTAAGTTAACGACAGGTACCGGCCCAGAAATTGAACGCAAAACCTCCCGAGCCGATAGCGATGTCTTTGGTTAACCCCAACTGGCTGGTTTGATTAACTCAAGGTTGTGACATCGCAAGCGGAACATCCGCCCACGTTGCATCCATTCTCTTCCAAGAATACCTCCTGCGCTGGAACGTTGTGTTGTCCAAAGTCCGTAGAACTCACGCAATTTTTTCAGGATAATTTTTTATCATGGAAAACAAGATTGCTCACTACCATTAGGCTTTTCTAAAAGGTAAAAGGTAAAGGTACGGGACAGCGGGTGCAAGCACACATTGTTTAGGCCATTTTCAATTGTCGGCCCATTACAAATTTCAATCACGAATGATTGAACGCTGTTAAAGGACATAACATGACGAACAACACATACACAAAACCCTTCGCACTTCCGCTTGTGCCGAGCGCCTGGCGCGAAAGCTGCGAATACTATTTTTAAAGTCTTTAATGTGATCCGACTGGGAATAAAACCCCAGTCTACCGGCTACCAAGTGGACGCTCTTAACCGATACACCAAGCGCCGGTATTTTGCAGAGCTGGGCACTCGGTACTTTAAAATTAACGACTATATCGGTACCGATACTTTGCTTAAAAAGTACTGTCGGTACCGATAACGGTACATTTCTAAAAAAGTAACGACGATATAAAAACTTTTTCATTCGTGAGTGAGCCGTATGAGCTTGTGTTTAAACTGACGTTTCAAGCTGCAATAAGGGGCACATAGGAATTGGCCAAGTGGTTGGTGCATTGGACTCATGACTTAGCTTTGCGGATTCCTCGCATTGAAATTGTGTTCGCATTGCGGCGAAGAGTTTGTTCAAGTAATAGCTAGCATAGTCCGCTATCACATCATCAGGCTTGTGATTTTGCGAAAATGGTTGTACTCAACACTTGTTTGCTTTATTTCATTCACGCCTTATGCAGTTGGGTAACTGGACAAATTCAACACTGTTTGGCTGTACCTTGATGAGTGTCAAAGTTTTCGTTGAAGTAGTCACAGCACTTTTACTTAATGCGAGCAATGTTGGTTTATCAGTCGTTTTACTTTTTAAGTTGCTAAAAAGCTGCCATTCATAAGTAAGGACTAAGTTGTAACTTCTAAATTTTAACTTATCAACAAGTGTGACTTCAATTGATTTATGTGCAATACCTTGTGCGAGGTCTCATGCGAAACAATGCAGCCATTAATTTTTGCGCAGATTGTTAAGCACTGTAATCGCAAGCGAGATGATTTTGCTGCAGACTTGTGTAGCATTGTGCCGGCCGATTAGCTCAGCTGCTAAGCCCACCCTATCGGTGCGGGAGGTGTGAGGTTCGATTGTCAGGTCGGCCAAATCGTCACAGTGTCGCCAACGGCTCGCCACCGTTGCGACGTTTGTTCGGAGCTGTGTAGCCCAAGCGCTGCGCCGCGGAGGTGGGCTCCGCCTTTCGTTACACGCTTGGGCGTAATATGGCGAGTATAATGAAAATTTTGATTTTTTGTGCAGCATTATCACTGTACACGTGAAGAAATTTATAGATCATAGTTTTATTGAGATTTCGATGAGTGTAATACAGAAATGTAAAAAGTCGTTACAATATTACTATGGCTTCCCGAAAAGGGAAGCAATATTGTTTTTACTTGGCCATTTGTGCACTTTTTGACACTTCCAGCAGCTGTAGCTGCTAAACTTCTGTTCCATATCAAAAGTGACCTAGAGTTCAAATGTGTGTCCCACCTAGGTCTACACCTTGGTTACCCTAACTTTCCCCGACAGCCCCCCACTTTCTAGAAAAAAAATATTTTGTTTCCGAAAAACTCTTTTTTTTATGGCTTCCCGAAAAGGGAAGCCATATTGTTTTTACTTGGCCATTTGTGCACTTTTTGACACTTCCAGCAGCTGTAGTTGCTAAACTTCTGTTCCAATTCAAAAGTGACCTAGAGTTCAAATGTGTGTCTCACCCAGGTCTACACCTTGGTCGCCCTAACTTTCCCCGACAGCCCCTCACTTTCTAGATAAAAAATATTTTGTTTCCGAAAAATTCTTTTTTTTTTCTTTTTTTTTTTTTTTCAACACCAAATTTTGTGCAGCCTAAGGCTTTTGAACCGCTGATGCTAGAGACTTGAAATATTCAGGAATGGTAGATCTTATTGGGAACTTGTGCCTAACAGCTTTTGGGGGGTGGCGGTCGTCAGGTTAAAGGTCAAAGGTCAAAAATCCAAATTTACCACAACCTAATAACTTTTGAATGACATTAGGTGGGACCTTCAAACTTTCACAGTATATGCATATCAATGTGGTGAACAAAAATATGCACAACAACGATCTGTTTGTGACGTCACTTAGGGTCAATAGTCAAATCAACGAATCTTAACAGATTTTTGTGCAGCCTAAGGCTTTTGAACCGTTTATGCTAGAGACCTGAAATTGTCAGGAATGATAGACCTCCATGTGAACTTGTGCCTGACAACTTTTGGGGGGTGGCGGTCGACAGGTTAAAGGTCAAACGTCAATCAAGTAAAATGATAAAAATTTTGATTAAACGCTAATAACTTGTGAATGGCAGCTGGTAGGACCTTCAAGTTTACGGAGTGGATGCATCTCAACCAGGGTACAAAAGCACCAACAGCGATTAGTTTTGCGTGACGTTACTTGGGGTTAAAGGTCAAATAAGCAAATATGTCGTTTGGCGTATAACTATTGATGGAAAACACATAGAAACTTGAAATGTATAGGGTCGGTGTGTCTTGATATGTTCTTGCAATGTACCAACTATAAACGTTCTATGTCACGTGACTCGGGGTCAAAGGTCAAAAAAATCGAAAAGTGTTGCCAATCTTGTGCAGCCTAAGGTTTTTGAACCGCTGATGCTAAAGACTTGAAATGTTCAGGGATGGTAGATCCTATTGGGAACTTGTGCCTAACAGCTTTTGGGCGGTGGCGGTGGTCAGGTTAAAGGTCAAAGGTCAAAAATCCAAATTTACCAAAACCCAATAAATTTTGAATGACATGAGGTAGGACCTTCAAAGTTTCACAATATATGCATATCAATGTGGGAAACAAAACTTTGCACATCAATGATTTGTTTGTGACGTCACTTAGGGTCAAAGGTCAAATGAACAAATCTCAACAGATTTTTGTGCAGCCTAAGGCTTTTGAACCGCTGATGTTAGAAACTTGAAATTCTCAGGGATGGTAGACCTCCATGTGAACTTGTGTCTAACAGCTTTTGGGGGGTGGCGGTCGACAGGTTAAAGGTCAAACGTCAATCAAATAAAATGAAAAAAATTTGATCAAACGCTAATGACTTGTGAATGGCAACTGGTAGGACCTTCAAGTTTATGTAGTACATGCATCTCAACCAGGGTACAAAAAGACCAACAGTGATTAGTTTTGCGTGACGTCACTTGGGGTCAAAGGTCAAATAAGCAAATATGTCGTTTCGCGTATAACTGTTGATTGAAAACACATAAGAACTTGAAATGTGTAGGGTTTGTGTGTTTTGGTATGTCCTTGCAGTGTACCAACTATAAACGTTCTATGTCACGTGACTCGGGGTCAAAGATCAAAAAACCGAAAAGTGTTGGCAATATTGTGCAGTCTAAGGTTTTTGAACCGCTGATGCTAAAGACTTGAAATGTTCAGGGACGGTAGATATCAATGTGAACTTGTGTCTCACAACTTTTGGGGGGCGGCGGTTGGCAGGTTAAAGGTCAAAGGTCAAAAAACCAAATTTACCAAAACCTAATAACTTTTGAATGACTACAGGTAGGACCTTCAAGTTTTCACAGTATATGCATATCAATGTGCGGAACAATTATATGCACAACAATGATTCGTTTGTGTTGTCACTTAGGGTCAAAGATCAATCCAGTGAATCTTAACAGATTTTTGTGCAGCCTTAGGTTTTTGAACTGCTGATGCTAGAGACTTGAAATTCTCAGGGATGGTAGACCTCCATGTGAACTTGTGCCTAACAAATTTTGGGGGGTGGCAGTCAACAGGTTAAAAGTCAAACGTCAATCAAGTAAAATGATCAAAAATTTGATCAAACGCTAATAACTTGTGAATGGCAACTGGTAGGACCTTCAAGTTTACGGAGCAGATGCATTTCAATGAAAGTACAAAAGCACCAACAATGATTAGTTTTGCGTGGCGTCACTTGGGGTCAAAGGTCAAATAAGCCACCATGTTGTTTGGCATATAACTAATGCTTGAAAACACATAAGACCTTGAAATTAATACAGTTGGTGTGTCTTGGTATGTCCTTGCAGTGTACCAACTATGAACGCTCTACGTCACGTGACTCGGGATCAATGGTCAAAAAAACGAAAAGTGTTGCCAATCTTGCGCAGCCTAAGGTTTTTGAACCGCTGATGCTAGAGACTTGAAATGTTCAGGGATGATAGACCTTGACGTAAACTTGTGTCTCACAAATTTTGGGGGGTGGCAGTCAAGTGGTTTCGGGTCAAAGGTTAATAAAAGAAAAGTATTCACAAGCTTATAACTGGTAAATGGCAACAGCTAGGACCTTCAAAATATCGGAGGATATTAATCTCAATGTGGATAACAAAAATATCAATATAATGAAGGGTTACTCTAAAACGCCTGAGTTGGAGTCAAACGTAAAAAACGTGAAAGTTCAGGAAACCTCATGAAAGTCAAGCAAATTTGTGTAATCCGTTAGAGGGCAGTAGAGTAACATGTTTTTGAGCTATTTTAGCTGGAAACTTTTTCTTTCGTGAGTGAGCCGTATGAGCTTGTGTTTAAACTGACGTTTCAAGCAGCAATAAGGGGCACATAGGAATTGGCCAAGTGGTTGGTGCATTGGACTAATGACTTAGCTTAGCGGATTCCTCGCATTGAAACTGTGTTCGCATTACGGCGAAGAGTTTGTTAGAGTAATTGCTAGCATAGTCCGCTATCAGATCATCAGGCTTGTGGTTTCGCGAAATTGGTTGTAATCAGCACTTGTTTGCTTTATTTCATTCACGCCTTATGCAGTTGGGTAACGGACAAATTCAACACTGTTTGGCTGTACCTTGATGAGTGTCAAAGTTTTCGTTGAAGTAGTCACAGCACTTTTACTTAATGCGAGCAATGTTGGTTTATCAGTCGTTTTACTTTTGAAGTAGCTAGAAGGTTGCCATTCATAAGTAAGTACTAAGTTGTAACTTCTAAGTTTCAACTTATCAACAAGTGTGACTTCAATTGATTTATGTGCAATAACTTGAGCGAAGTTTTAAGCGAAATATTGCAGCCATTAATTTTTGCGCAGATTGTTAAGCACTGTAATCGCTGCTTTAAAAGTGAGTTTTATGCCGCGATTTGTTGCCCTTAGAATCGAACACAAGCTCGATGATTTAATTTCGTTTTGTGTGAATGCAGTCGTCCTTGCAGCTGCACAAATCCTTCAAGAATCATGGCGTTTACTGTTCGAATTTACTGCAAGACTTGCCAGCTTGTTTGAAATGTCAGACAAACAAAATGATTTTGCTGCAGACTTGTGTAGCATTGTGCCGGCGGATTAGCTCAGTTGCTAAGCCCATCCTATCGCTGCGGGAGGTGTGAGGTTCGATTGCCGGGTCGGCCAAGTCGTCACAGTGTCGCCAACGGCTCGCCACCGTTGCGACGTTTGTTCGGAGCTGTGTGGCCCAAGCGCTGCGCCGCGTAAGTGGGCTCCGCCACTCGTTACACGCTTGGGCGTAATATGGCGAGTATAATGAAGTTTTGAGTTTTTGTGCAGCATTATCACTGTACACGTGAAGAAAGTTATAGATAATAGTTTTATTGAGATTTCGATGACTGTATTACAGAAATGTAAAAAGTCGTTACAATATTATTAAGTTTATGGAGCGCAGGCTGCAGGAAATTAAACTTACTTCATGTGTGATAATGCCCATCTATACTTTGCACGGATTTGTTGTCTTATTAAGTTGTAAAAGCGAAGTCACTCTGCTGTTCCCTTAGACGTTTGGGTCCCTAGTAAGCTTGATCAGGAAGCCATAAGCGGGTGCTTGTTTTTATGGCTTCCCGAAAAGGGAAGCCATATTGTTTTTACTTGGCCATTTGTGCACTTTTTGACATTTCCAGCAGCTGTAGTTGCTAAACTACTGTTCCAATTCAAAAGTGACCTAGAGTTCAAATGTGTGTCCTTTCAGGTCTACACCTTGGTCGCCCTAACTTTCCCCGACAGCCCCCCACTTTCTAGATAAAAAATATTTTGTTTCCGAAAAATTCTTTTTTTTTTCTTTTTTTTTTTTCAACACCAAATTTTGTGCAGCCTAAGGCTTTTGAACCGCTCATGCTAGAGACTTGAAATTTTCAGGGATGATAGATCTTATTATGGCTTCCCAAAAAGGGAAGCAATATTGTTTTTACTTGGCCATTTGTGCACTTTTTGACACTTCCAGCAGCTGTAGCTGCTAAACTTCTGTTCCAATTCAAAAGTGACCTAGAGTTCAAATGTGTGTCTCACCCAGGTCTACACCTTGGTCGCCTTAACTTTCCCCGACAGCCCCCCACTTTCTAGATAAAAAAAATTTTGTTTCCGAAAAAAAATTTTTTTTTTCTTTTTTTTTTTTTCAACACCAAATTTTGCTTTTGAACCGCTGATGCTAAAGACTTGAAATTTTCAGGGATGGTAGATCTTATTGGGAACTTGTGCCTAACAGCTTTTGGGGGGTGGCGGTCATCAGGTTAAAGGTCAAATGTCAAAAAACCAAATTTACCAAAACCTAATAACTTTTGAATGGCATTAGGTAGGACCTTCAAATTTTTACAGTATATGCATATCAATGTGGGAAACAAATATATGCATAACAATGACCTGTTTGTGACGTCACTTAGGGTCAATAGTCAAATCAACGAATCTTAACAGATTTTTGTGCAGCTTAAGGCTTTTGAACCGCTGATGCTAGAGACCTGAAATTCTCAGGGATGGTAGACCTCCATGTGAACTTGTGCCTAACAGTTTTTGGGGGGTGGCGGTCATAAGGTTAAAGGTCAAACGTCAATCAAGTAAACTGATCAAAATTCTGATCAAACGCTAATAACTTGTGAATGGCAGCTGGTAGGACCTTCAAGTTTACGGAGCGGATGCATCTCAACCAGGGTACAAAAGCACCAGCAATGGTTAGTTTTGCGTGACGTCACTTGGGGTCAAAGGTCAAATACGCAAATATGTCGTTTGGCGTATAACTATTGATGGAAAACACAAAAGAACTTGAAATTAATAGGGTTAGTGTGTCTTGATATGTCCTTGCAGTGTACCAACTATAAACGTTCTATGTCACGTGACTCGGGGTCAAAGGTCAAAAAAATCGAAAAGTGTTGCCAATCTTGCGCAGCCTAAGGTTTTTGAACCGCTGATGCTAGAGACTTGAAATGTTCAGGGATGGTAGATCCTATTGGGAAGTTATGCCCAACAACTTTTGGGGGTTGGCGGTGGTCAGGTTAAAGGTCAAAGGTCAAAAAACCAAATTTACCAAAACCCAATAACTTTTGAATGACTTCAGGTAGGACCTTTACATTTTCACAGTATATGCATATCATAGTGGGGAACAAATATATGCACAACAATGACCTTTTCGTGACGTCACTTAGGGTCAAAGATCAAATCAACGAACCTCAGCAGTTTTTTGTGCAGCCTTAGGCTTTTGAACCGCTGATGCTAGAGATTTGAAATTCCCAGGGATGATAGATCTCCATGTGAACTTGTGCCTAACAACTTTTGGGGGGTGGCGGTCAACAGGTTAAAGGTCAAACGTCAATCAAATAAATTGACAAATAGTTTGATCAAACCCTAATAACTTGTGAATGACAGCTAGTAGGACCTTCAAATTTACGGAGCAGATGCATCTCAACCAGGGTACAAAAGCACCAGCAATGATTAGTTTTGCGTGACGTCACTTGGGGTCAAAGGTCAAATAAGCAAATATGTCGTTTGGCGTATAACTATTGATTGAAAACACATAAGAACTTGAAATTGATAGGATTGGTGTGTCTTGATATGTCCTTGCAGTGTACCAACCATGAACGCTCTATGTCACGTGACTCGGGATCAAAAGTCAAAAAAAACAATAAATGTTGCCAATCTTGCGCAGTCTAGGGCATTTGAACCGCTGATGCTAGAGGCTTGAAATGTTCAGGGATGATAGACCTCGATGTAAACTTGTGTCTCACAACTTGCGGGGGGTGGCAGTCAAGTGGTTTGGGGTCAAAGGTCAATAATGGGAAAATGTTCACAAGCTCATAACTGTTAAATGACAACAGCTAGGACCTTCAAATTATTGTAGGATATTGATCTCAATGTGGATAACAAAAATATCAATATAATGAAGGGTTACTCCAGAGCGTCTGACTTGAAGTCAAAAGCAAAAACGTGAAAGTTCAGGAAACCTCATGAAAGTCAAGCAAATTTGTGTAATCCGTTAGAGGGCAGTAGAGTAACATGTTTTTGAGCTATTTTCCTTTAAAATTTTTTCACTCGTGAGTGAGCTGTATGAGTTTGTGGTTAAACTGACGTTTTAAGCAGCAATAAGGGGCACATGGGAATTGGCCAAGTGGTTGGTGCATTGGACTCATGACTTAGCTTTGCGGATTCCTCGCATTGAAACTGTGTTCGCATTGCGGCGAAGAGTTTGTTAAAGCAATAGCTAGCATAGTCCGCTATCACATCATCAGGCTTGTGGTTTCGCGAAATTGGTTGTAATTAGCACTTGTTTGCTTCATTTCATTCACGCCTTATGCAGTTGGGTAACTGGACAAATTTAAAACAATTTGGCTGTACCTTGATGAGTGTCAAAGTTTTCGCTGAAGCAGTCACAGCACTTTTACTTAATGCGAGCAATGTTGGTTTATCAGTCGTTTTACTTTTTAAGTTGCTAAAAAGCTGCTCTTTATAAGTAAGTACTAAGTTGGAACTTCTAAGTTTCAACTTATCAACAAGTGTGACTTCAATTGATTTATGTGCAATATCTTGGGCGAAGTCTTATGCGAAATATTGCAGCCATTAATTTTTGCGCAGATTGTTAAGCACTGTAATCGCTGCTTTAAAAGTGAGTTTTATGCCGCGATTTGTTGCCCTTAGAATCGAACACAAGCTCGATGATTTAATTTCGTTTTGTGTGAATGCAGTCGTCCTTGCAGCTGCACAAATCCTTCAAGAATCATTGCGTTTTTTGTTTGAGTTTACTGCAAGACTTGTCAGCTTGTTTGAAATATCAGACAAGCAAGATGATTTTGCTGCAGACTTGTGTAGCATTGTGCCGGCCGATTAGCTCAGTTGCTAAGCCCACCCTATCGGTGCAGGAGGTGTGAGGTTCGATTGTCAGGTCGGCCAAATCGTCACAGTGTCGCCAACGGCTCGCCACCGTTGCGACGTTTGTTCGGAGCTGTGTGGCCCAAGCGCTGCGCCGCGTAGGTGGGCTCCGCCACTCGTTACACGCTTGGGCGTAATACGGCAAGTATAATGAAGATTTGAGTTTTTGTGCAGCATTATCACTGTACACGTGAAGAAAGTTATAGATAATAGTTTTATTGAGATTTCGATGAGTGTATTACAGAAATGTAAAAAGTCGTTACAATATTATTAAGTTTATGGAGCGCAGGCTGCAGGAAATTAAACTTACTTCATGTGTGATAATGCCCACCTATACTTTGCACGGATTTGTTGTCTTATTAAGTTGTAAAAGCGAAGTCACTCTGCTGTTCCCTTAGACGTTTGGGTCCCTAGTAAACTTGATCGGGAAGCCATAAGCGGGTGCTTGCAGCTGCCATCTAGTTACAACTATTTTCTTAGTAATGAAATACCGGTAAGAGGAGCCGATGTAAGTGTATATATACGAAATACAACTGGATAAATGGTAGCCTTGAAGACTTACTAAATAAACGCTGTAAAAACCAATTCTACGGCTAGTTTCGCGGTTTGACCGCTCATCAGGTAAACTCAGGTTTTTGAAACCAGGACCTTGTGATTGAGAGTTTTACCTCTCCAATAAAATTGCATTGAAAACGCTGTCAGCCCGGTGGCCGAGTGATTGGAGAAGTAAAACTCTCAATCACAAGGTCCTGGTTTCAAAAACTTTAGTCTACCTGATGAGCGGTCAAACCGCAAAACTAGTCGTAGAATTGGTTTTTACAGCGCTTATTTAGTAAGTCTTCAAGGCCTACCGTTTATCCAACTATGTTTTTGTTAAATATAGCTGCCTGACTCTCTTCTCTTAATCAGCATCAACTCTTTAGTCTAGATCAACGAATATATTAATGAATAACGACTGCGGTTGATGTTATGAACAAGTACTTCAATCAATACGCTATATGACGTCATAAACACCATCAACATCCCCCTCAATCACAATAAGATACAAAACATAAAAATTCAAAACATTATATGCAACAACATCCCCCAAAGTTACGACAACAAATTAAACCAAAAAGAAAAACACACAAAATTCTAGGCCTAGGTTTCAATACAGAATATAGTTTTGGAAATGTGCCGGGGTCCTATGGGTCCTATGTGGACGTGTCGAAAGGGTTTCATCACGTATGGTGGGTTGAGCAGAGATGTTGTCGGATTCATCGATACCCGGCATCGGAAACCATGATGCCGAAGAATGAAACTCCCTAGCTTCACGTTGATTTGCTTTTCTCATATGTACACGGTTTCGTTTGAATGTTACCCCACGTGGAGTTTCTATGACAAATGTTCTCGATCCCAATTGTCGTATGATTTTTCCACTGTCCCAATGCTGCTTATGTGGACTCTGAAAATAAACAATATCACTAACATCAACAATAGGCAGTGTTTTGGCATGCGCATCATAAGAATGCTTAACCGCAACTCTGCGACGAACTCGTTTTTTTGTATTTAAGTTAGCAGAGGTCTTCGTGATCATGGGTATGACTGACCTAGTTTTTCGTCCAAACATTAGCTCAGCAGGACTGCAGTTGACGTCTTGTCGTGGAGTATTACGCAATTCTAATAACGCAATATATTGATCTTCATTTTTTCCTTCTGTGCGTTTCAGCATATTTTTGACACTTTTTACTGCAGCCTCTGCCTTGCCATTCTCACGCTGGTGTCCTGGCGATGACGTTATATGATCAATAAACCAAGTGTTGCAAAACCGTTGAAAATATTATGATACAAATTGTGATCCGCAATCGGAAACAATAATTTTAGGTATGCCATTGCGAGAGAAAATCTTTCTTAAACAATTAACGATTTTCACAGTGGTGGTTGATTGTAGAAGATCAACCTCAATAAAGTTCGAGTAGTAGTCAACACACACTAAATATGTCTTGCCCTGGTATTCAAATAAGTCGACACCGCACTTCTCCCATGGATAACTGCCTTCCGCATGTTGTTTCAGGGGTTCTCTTTGATTGTTAGGTTTCAGTCGCTGACATTCGTGACAGTTTTCCGCTAACTGCTTGATGTCAGTTGTCATTCCGAGCCAAAAAACAGTGGCACGAGCTCTGCGAAGCATGCTGTCTAAGCCCAAATGAGCGGAATGTAGCTGCTGCAGTATTTCTTTGCGAAGTGATTTTGGAATCAGTATTCGTTCTCCTTTTAAGATAAGACCATCTTCACAACTTAATGTGTCTCGCAATGCAAAATACGGCTGTACATTTTCAGGGGTTTCATCTTTGCATTCTGGCCAACCATTCAAAATGGTGTGTAATAAGCTTTGCACTTCATCATCTTGGTTGCTTGCCCGCTTGATAGTCTCTAATCGTTTGTCAGCAATCATTTCAAACGCATCAACGTTCATTATGCGTGGAGATTCTTGTCTGTCCGTCGCTTCTGGATACGCACGACTGAGTGTGTCTGCAAGGTGGAGGGCCGTTCCAGGAACATACTGAAATGTTATGTCGTAGCGATTTAATCGCATGATTAAAGCTTGCAGTCTTTTAGGTGCTTGACTAAGAGGCTTGCGCAAAATCATGTCTAGGGGTTTGTGATCAATGCACACTGTCACCGTTCGTCCGTAGGTATATTGATCAAATCGTTCAAGACCATATACTATAGCCAAAGTTTCTTTTTCGATTTGGGTCCAGTTTTGTTCAGCTGGAGTTAGAGCGCGAGACGCGTATTCGAGTGGTCGTCCGTTTTGCATCAGTACTGCTCCGATTCCGCTCTTGCTACTGTCAACCTGCAAAACAAGATTTTCGCTATCCTCAAAATATGCTAAAACTGGTGGGTGTGCAATTTTTTTCTTAATAGTATTGAAAGCGTTTGTACATTCATCAGTCCACTGCCACTTGACATTTTTGTGAGTTAATCTTCGAAAGGGTTCCAGGTCTGAGGCTAGATTAGGCATGAATCGGGATAGATATTGGATCATACCGCAAAATCGTTTCACCCCAGCTACATCAGAAGGTGTCGGCATTTGTTCAATCGCTTCAACTTTGCGAGGGTCAGCTTTAATCCCATTGTTTGTAATTATATGCCCCATAAAAGTGATTTGAGTCTTTCTTAGATCAGCTTTTTCTTTGTTGAGTTTGATTGATTGTTCTTCGCATCGCTGTTGCAGATCCGCTAGATTTTTATCATGGCTGGCAAGCGCTTCTGCACTAGTTTTTCCGCAACCCAGCACAACAATATCGTCAGCCACGGCAAATACACCTTTTAGTCCTGACAAAGCGGTAATTATTTTTTTTTGAAATATTTCGCTACTAACTTTAAGGCCGAAAGGTAGACGGTTCCATTTGTAGCGACCGAAAGGTGTTATCATTGTGGTTAGCTTGCTAGACTTTTCGTCCAATGTCACATGCCAATAAGCTTGTTTGATGTCAAGTTTCGAAAAAATTTTTGCCTCACTCAGTTCAGGTAATATGTCATCAAGGACAGGTAGCTTGTACTGTTCGCGTTGGAGAGCTTTATTTAAAGGCTGCGGGTCGATGCATATGCGAAGGTCTCCATTCGGCTTTTTGACAATAGCCATTTGGCTTACCCATTCGGTGGGTTCGTCGACTGGTGAAATCACTTTACGACGTTCAAGGTCATCGAGGGTATTTTTAACATTTTGTCTAATAGCAATAGGTATATTTCTACAAGGCAATACTTTAGGCCTAACGGAGCGATCAACACACAAAGACGTAACACCCAAATTCCCCAAATCGTCATCAAAAACAATTTTCGCAATAAAACATTGTGCATTGACACTGATTAAGTTCATATCTTGTACCGTTTCGACACCCAGAAGACAATTAAGAGAATCGTTAACAACCATAAATTTTACAGCATGCGAGGTTGCGTTCTTAGGATTATAAACGTCAAGTATAGCTTCACCTTCCGGTTTTACGCTAGTTTTATTCCACATGGTCAGAGTTTTTTTCGTCGGAGATATTTGATGCGGTTTTACGAACCGTTTGTTGATAGTGTTAATCTCAGCGCCTGTGTCTTATTGAAAACGCACGTTTGTATCATTGACTATTAACAATGCAGTTAATTGCGACTTACCAACAGCATTCAATGAAAAGCTGTGCATATGCTCGCGTAGTTCAGTCACTGTACTATCATCAGGGTGTGGATCATCTTCTTCCTCTTGGTCAACTTGGTTAATTGTTCGCTTGCACTTGATGCTGAAATGATTTCGACCATGGCATCGTGAGCATTGCTTTCCGTATGCTGGGCAAAAAACTCGTCCGTATCTATGCTTCTTTCCACAGAACTTGCACTCTATGAGCGATTCACTTGTGGCTCTGGTAGGCTTTATTCGCTTGGTTGCGTTGTTAGTGAGTTTATGAACTTAATTGGCACTCTGTGGAGTCTGATAGTCAGCCCGCATTTCATGACACTGTTTGAGCGAAAGTTCAAATACTCGGCATATATCGATGGCTTTTTTTAAAGTGAGGTCTGTTTCTCTCATTAAGATTTCTTGGAGTTTGCTTGGTACCGTAAACACTATTTTATCTCTGATCATTCTATCAGAGTCGTCATATTCACAGGATGCTGCCCTGTTGCGAAGTTCGTTTAAGAAAGCGTCGAATGGCTCACACCAAGGTATATTCCAAAAACGGTAGGCTTCCATCACAAGATTCTTCTTCGGTTGACAATAATCACTCAATTTTTGAATCAATACATCTGGCGAATCTCTTTCCTCGTTTTCGCTGTAGGTAAAATGCTGGGCTAACTCAATAACTTTAGGACCGGCGCAGTGCAGTATTATTGCTTTCTGAGTTTTATCTGATTTGCTTTTGGCCCCGCTAGCTAGTAAATGAACTTCAATTTCTCGTCGCCATTTTTTAAAAGTATCGGCCAGATTCGAGGAGCACAGATCTAATGTTGGTGGTAGCCGCAGATTTAGCTCAACCATACTTGCAAAGTTAGTAGGCTACAACTGTATCCTCAGAAATTAACTGTTTTTTTTTCGTCTTTAGAGATGGACTGGCAATGTAGCACCAATTTAATATTTGCTTATCTTAACAGGTTATCGGATAGACGCAACTGTTTCCGCTGCCACCATGTTAAATATAGCTGCCTGACTCTCTTCTCTTAATCAGCATCTACTCGTTAGTCTAGATCAACGAATATATTAATGAATAACGACTGCGGTTGATGTTATGAACAAGTACTTCAATCAATACGCTATATGACGTCATAAACACCATCAACAGTTTTAAACACTATAAAAAGGGTTTTTAGATGCTTTTTTGTAAAACTGTCGAAATATACCCCCAAAAAATTTTATTCAGATTTTTAGTCACTTCACTACGTACCGGTAGGCCTACATAAATTTTAGAAGCCTAGTTACAAAACATATGGAACCCTTGCAAAATTAAGAAAAAAAATGTGTTCAGGTAGTTTTAGCGCTAAAGCTATGGTGTTCTTTTCCAGTTTTCTCTTTAAGGGTTAGCAGCAGACAATTTTTAGAATCTGTCCTAAATTGAGAAAGTGTTTAGTCAGAAGTGAGAAAGTGTATAATCGTTGTCAGTTTAAGATGACTAAAAAACCGTGTAGCATTTCTGGCAAAAATCAATTGAGGCAGTTAGTGATGGCTTTGAGATGAAGGTGGGTGCTTTAATGTACTGTGTGGAAAAGTCGGGTAGCATCTAGTACCGGGTATCAGCCCCCAGGTTTGGTTAGGGTTAAGTGGGGATTAGGTTTGGATAGGGTTAAATTTAGTTAGGGTGTGGCGTTTTGTTACGTTGCTATAAAGCCAAATAGTCAAAAGAACGATGTTTGTTGTGAGTATGCTTGTGGAGGTCTAGAGCCTTATATTGCTGCGGATTCAGATTGATACATAAGTCAATTAAAAGTGATTATTTTTGTGCTTGTGGTACCGGTGTGTAAGATGTTGTTGCCACAAGGGTTCGGTTCAGTTACAACCCTAATCCTAACCAAACCTAACCCTAACCAAATCTAGGAGCTGATACTAGACGTTACCCCAAAAGTCAATTTTACATGGCAAAGTCAAGAAAAATCTAAAAACACTTTAAAGTTGTTGGCAGACCAACTGAAATACTGGTAAGTAAAGAAAAGGAGAATATTTTAGTGAAAGCTATTGACTCAGTGGCAGGATGTGCTGTGTGGTGATTTGCTTGGGGAGCTGGAAATAAAAGAATTGGTGAAGAGCATGCTGGATGTGGACAAAGAAACATTGGAAAACTCTAATGTTTTTAGTAACTACAGACCTGGAAACAAATGGCTTAGGTGACTCATCAAGCGCAACAACCTCTCCATTGTTGAAAGAAAATGTGCTGAAAGAAAATTGAATTTGATTTGAGTCATAAAAAGGTTTAAGGACAAGATATTAACCAGGTAAAGCGCCATTGGAGTTATTTCATCAGTCTACAACATTTTGGCGCAAGACATTTGAGCGCAGACATTTTGGCGCAAGTACATTTGGGAGCGAAATACGTTGCAGCACACTTTTTACAATTATTTTTCTACTATTTTCAGAAAATTTTATAAACACTATTTTTATAAAAATTTAGCTTTGCAATCGTGTAAATATTTTTTTTCTAATTTTTTAATTACTGCAAGTAATAAGCGAACGAACCAATTGATATATACCGGTACTTTTGAAAATGTTGCAGGAAAAACTAATGCGAAGTCAAGGTCAAGTTACTGATAAGCAAAGACAAATTTCTATGTTTAAATAATTGTATAATTCAGAGGACTTTGCGATAAGCAGAATTATTTTGTGCAATAAAGAACAAACAAAGGTGTTGAATTCATGCAAAATATTTTTTGTTTGCGCTGATGTTTTTATTTACTTAACCTAAACTGCTTAATTGCTGCAGGAAATAAGTGAGCCATATAAGAAATGCATACTTACGGAAACGTAAGAAAAACTAATGGGTAGTCAACATTAAGTTACCGATAAGCAAAGACGTATTTCTATGTTTAATTAATTGTTTAATTCAAAGGACTTGGCGGTAATTATATTGCGTAATAAAGAACAAACCAAGGTGTTGCATTAATGCAAGATATTTTTTGTTTGCGCTGATGTTTTTATTTAACGTAAACTTCGTAATTGCTGCAGGAAACAAACTAGTCTAACAATAGATAAAGATTTATGAAAAAACAACAGATAAAGATTTACGAAGAATTATGCAACTAATTAAACATAAAAATATCATAAATTCATAAGTCTTTGCTTATCGGTAACTGAACCTTGAGTACACATTACTTTTTTTGCTTAAGTTTCGTAAGTAGACATCTCTTTAAAAACATCTGCGCAAACAAAAATATCTTGCATAAGTCTAAAACCTTCATTTGTTTTTTAATACTTAACATAATTATCGCAAAATCCTTCGAATTATGCAATTAGAAAATCATAGATTTAAGTCTTTACTCGTTGGTTAATTTAACCTTAACTACAAATTAGTTTTCTTGCTTAAGTTTTTGTAAATTATACATCAGTTGGTTCATTCAGTTATCACTTGTCGTAATTAAGAAATCAGAAAAAATTGAAACACTTACCAGCGCGGTAGCGAATATAAAATTCTTGTAAAAACGTTGTCAATGAAATTTTAAAAAAAGCACAAAGATGATTGTAAAAAGCGCCCTGCAATGCATTTCGCGCCCAAATGTCTTGCGCCCAAATGTCTTTGTGCCCTAATGTCCTCGCACCCAAATGTCTGTGCCCAGATATCTCACGCCCAAATGTCGAGTTTTGTTATTTCATTTGTATTTGTTAATACCCAAACAATCGCTAGGTTACCTCAAGTCTATCATCAAGTTTTTTTTGAAGATCAAAATGGGAGAAATTACTCTGTTGCAAATTTTTCCTTGCCAAGCCAATTCTGAAGAGTCAGTGCACTCCAAAATCAGCTAACATCTAGCAAGTTTATGTAATGGAAAAGTTTTTTTGGTAAAAACTCACTGCAACAAAAATAAAAATGTTGGCTTTGAATTTTCAGTTTCTGCTTATTCAGTGAAAAAATTGTGGGGTAACTTTGCACATAGTCACTTTAGGGTGCAACTTTCTCAAAAGTTATCAAAGGAGTTACAAAAGTTGTTAAGAGGAAAAAACTGTACAGAAGGAGATAAGTATTACATATGCATGTAATTTGAACCACAGCTTGATAACTTTTTGGTGTTATTAAAATTGCCGTGCTGTTTGTTTTTTTGCATTGCTTTTTGGGTGTTTTTCAAACATTTTTGCAGCTTGCTTACTCAGCAATTGCTTATTTTCGTTTTTTGTGCATATCAGTAGAATGAATTTTCAAATCAGAGTTTTCATGTGGCTGTTGTGCTGTTTGCTAAAGAGTATTGGTATCAGATGATATAGCCTGTGTGACTATGTGCAGCTTAATCACTGATGCTTATGATGCCACTTAAACTGAGTTGTTAATGCTATGTTACATTCGTTTTATCTTTGTTATTCAAGTATCTATTACGTGGAGAAGCTACATTAGACATTGTTGCCACTTAAAACATTAGTTGTGACTGTAGTTATGCTTCTTGTTCAGTTACTTGTGTTACATCAAAAATTATTGGAAAACTCACTATATCTATTCAACGACAATTTAAACAACATATCTGTGGAATGTTACCAAATACTAGGCATTACTTTCATCATTAATGGTATTTGAACATGGTTGAAATTGTGATTATTTATTTGTGCCAGGTTAATCCAAAACTGGGATGACTTTGCACAACAAACAAATCAAAAAAAAAAGATAAAAACTTATTTTGTCCAAATGGTTGTTTCTGATAAAAGATTTACCAAACACTTTCCCATTCAATCAACGTTTGTGGAAATAAATTCAACACTTCAAAAAAAAATGTTAAAAATGTGCAAAGTCACCCCAGTTGACGGTTTCTCAAGAAAGCAAAATAATATCGTTTGCTGTTGTTTTTTTCTGCTAACCTCCCATTAGACTACATGATGAGGATGATATAATGATGTTTGTAATGAAGATTTCAGTATTATAATGTACATTTGACTCTAGTTGGTCCTGCATTTTGTATTCGAGCAATGTGACTTTGTTTTATGTTTCCTGATTAAACTTTGTAGATTTAGTTTAAAAGATCTAATGTAGATTGAAATGGCAACTGTGGAGTTTATCAGCTTTTTATGCATTTTCATTTTATTTGCAAAATGTCTTGAAAATGCAAATCAAACTGATGCAACATCTACGCAATCTTTCAAAAACGTGCTCAAACTGGAATTGTCAATTACCGAAGATACCTGCAATACTTCAGATGTTGGTCAGTTTGACATAAATTGCCTTAACTGGATTTGGTTATCTGTTGGGTGTACAGAAGAAGGTTATTCTTATCCTGAATTGCTGCCACTTCAGGATCAAGAAATGTATTTCACTTCAACTTTACAGTAAGTTTTGAGTGATGGCTGGTTACTACTTCAATGGTTAGTTTTTTAGTTACTTTATTCGTTTCACATACACTTCACCGTTATTCTGTTTTTATTAAAAGATGTGATCACGAAAAGAAAAAAGCTTAACAGCGTTTCTATCTTGTTATCATTCATTCTTACAATCATCACACAAAACTTTACCATGTCGACTGTTTGAGATATGAATAGTTTATTGCAATCATTTTCAAAACAAGTTGATTAGCCAGTTGCTGAACCATTTTTATTCATGTCTCATTTCACTTCTTATTAAGAAGGGTGCTATTTTTGTTGTAGAATATGTAATTTTAGCATTACTGGTATTGTTTTTGCTATACAGTGAAGCATCATTCCTAAACTTTTTATTGAGCTGCAAGGCCTAAAAATTTGTAAGAAAAATTGTGCACTCCTGTGAGTAACATGTTATATCTGCCAATGTTTGATTGTCAAATAGTCCAACAAGTAGATGCTTATGCACCGGTATCGTATTTGTACTTGAGTCTATGGACCCTTGAAGCACCTTTGCAAACTCTTTCGGGGTTTATAGATCCCACATTAGGAGCTTCTGCTTTAAAACAATAAATGTGTGGACTCTAGTAGTAGGGGCTCATCACCAATAGACCGTCATTTTGAGCGTTGTTGGCCCATCACCAACAGAACATTAAACAATTTTTCAAAAGAGTGACATTGTAGGTTGAGTGACAAGCATGTCAGTGGGTAGATTTTTCCAACTTTCCGATTATATATGCCACCACTCTTTCCTCTTGAGTCATTCAATTTAGTTACAAATTCGATATTTTACAAAATCAATTTATATATGTATGTATGATAAATGTTCAGGTTTATTCAGCAGCGCTTTGAAAGTATTCAACTGAACTCGTTCGCTGGAATGCGTGATGCACAACTTGAATGCTTTGGGTTTGGTGAGTTGTTATTATACTTCATTATTCATTATACTATACAGTGTACCATGGCCTACCTCTGTTATCCATGCCTGGTTTCTTCTAGTAAATATGTGGTTCACTGGTTTAGTTCATCATTATCAGTACACCCTTGATTGCCTATGTGCAGATTAGAGATGTTGCGGACAAACTTGTCTGTAAGTAAGTAAGTAAGTAAATTTATTGATTTCCTTCAAATCATTATACCGGCGCTGCAGAACTTAATCTCATATTACATTTCGATTTGAAGGCAGGGAGCACCGAAGAACCAAACGGTTATCAAAGTCAAGGTGCTCCCTGACTTAGCAAGGCACAGTTAAACACAGCGAAAAAAAAAACACTAATTAATGGCGGTACAATTACAACACACAAAACACAAGAAAACAACACTATAATGACACGAAAATAATATTTATGTACAGAAAAATACATTCAACTTATTACACTCTTATAATTTCAGGAATGACAGTGAATTTTCATTGAGGCAAGGAACGACAGTAGATTTCCTAACAAGCACATCAGTCAAATATCAAATATTGCAGGATAAACGACACATAGATGAAATAATGAGTTGAACACATGGGAGTATTGTATCAGATTGCAGTTTAAATTATATGCACGTTTTATCAGAAAGACTGCTCCGTTCATCCCAATTTACGGTGCTGCTTTAGTATAGATCAATCAAAAGCTTTTTATAAATTTTTTTAAAAGAGTGCCGGTGTAGTTCTTTTAGTTCTGAATTAATTGATTGCCATAAAACAGATCCTTTGAAGGCCAGTTGATTTTGAGCAATTGTTTTATTAACGCGAGGTAAGAAAAAATTAGAACTTCTGGTACGTCTTGTTTCATAATGATGAAGTTTAGTTGTCCTGGTAAATAAATCAACAAATATTTTTGGCACTTTTTTGTAATTAATTTGATACATAAATTTGGCCAGTTCAAGCTTGTATATATCTTCTAACTTTAGAATATTAAGGTTTTTATACAGTGCGGTCATGGAGCTAAACGATTTACTAAATGTAATTGCTCTTATAATGTTGTTTAATCTTACCCTCAGTTTAGCCATATATTTTTTTGCAGCGCATCCCCAAGCAATAATACTGTATTGTATTCTGCTATAGACGAGACTGTAGTAAATCATATAAAGAGTTTCTTTGCTCACATAGTTACGCAAACGAAAAAAGATGCCTGTGAGTTTTGCAAGCTGTAATGATAAGTGGTTGGTATGAACGGACCAATTTAATTTTTTATCAATGAAAACCCCTAAGTATTTTACTGAATCTGTCCTTTCTAATACTGCTCCATTCAGTGCAATCTTGAATGGTTCATCAATTGATTTATGAGGTATTTTATTAATGATCATAAACTTAGTTTTAGAATAATTAACAGATAATTTATTGCGACAAAACCATTCATTTATATTCTTTAATTCTTCATTGACTCTACTTTCTATCTCTTTTAAATTGGTTTCTGAAAGCATTAAGTAAGTGTCATCAGCGAATAGTGATATATCGAATTTTGAACAGTTGGGTATATCGTTTGTATACATTAAAAAGAGTATAGGACCAAGACAAGACCCTTGTGGCACACCACATGATATTCTGGAATTGCTCGAAATACTGGTACTTACTTTTGTATATTGATATCTGTCACTTAAGTAGCTGCGAAAGAGTTCTTGAGTTTTACCTCGAATACCAAAAAATGATACATCTTTTTGAGTAAGATTTCATGGTCCACAGTATCGAATGCTTTGGATAAGTCCACAAATACGCAACAACTATACAAATTTTGATCTATGCTTTTAACCAATTTGTCATGTATATTGCTAATAGCCATGGTGGTTGAGTAATTTTTCCGAAATCCAAATTGGCGTTCATTTAAGAGCTCAAATTTTTCTATATACGATATCAACCTCTTGTAAAGTAATTTTTCGAATATTTTATCAAAATTTGAAAGCAGTGATATAGGCCTGTAATTGGTAGCTTTATTTGGGTCCCCACGTTTATAAATTGGCTTTATTTCCGCAACTTTAAGACTCATAGGATATATCCCTTCAGTAATGCACGCATTGAATAAATTGCTAATTCTAGGCGAAATAATAGTTTTAGCAAATTTAACAAATTTAGTTTTTACATCATGAACCCTTACGGCTTTTTTGTTATTAAGAGAATCGATGACAGAACTTACTTCATCAGGAGTTGAGGGTGATAAATACAATGAGTTGTTTATGCTCGATGTTGGCCAGGGAGTTGGATAAATTGACTCGACAGCGGATATCTTTTTCGCCATGTTTTTTCCAACGTTTGCAAAAAAGTTGTTAAGTGTTTCCGCTATTGTTGATGGCTCTGAGGCAATTTTACCATCATCATTCAACAAGTTACCTGGGGTGATGTCAGTGCGTGACTTTATATTAGCTATATCATTAATCGTTTTTCATAACTGATTAGGATCATTCTTGTTTAATGCAACCCTTTCATTGTAATAATTACGTTTGGCACGCTCAATTGTCCGATTCAATATATTTCGATACTTTTTATATTCCTTGAATAGCTGTTCATCTCTGTTTTTATGAAAACGGGCAAATAGATTATTCTTTCGTTGAATTGAACGAATTAGACCTTGGGTCAACCACGGTTTCATTTTCATTTTTTTTTCCTTTCTACTTGCTTTTTTTAGTGGGGCGTGTGTAGAAACAACAGAAGCAAAAACATGGATGAATTCCTCAAATTGTTTATCAATTGGATCCTTTTTGGAATCACTAATAAATGTTAGTCTTTCAGTTAGGTCTTCGAGAAAATCTTCAATTTGAAATCCCATCATATTTCGTATATACGTAATACTATTAGCTTTTTTCTTTTGAGGTTGCGCAGAAACGATTGCAAAAATAGGGTAGTGATCAGATAAGTCACACAATGCTATTCCACAAAGTAATTCATGTTGGACACAGTTAATGTATATATGATCAATCAGTGTTTTTGAAGACAGCGTGACACGAGTAGGTTTATTAATGACGCACTTGATACCGGAACTAATTAGGCTGTTAGCGTAACCCCGAATAGTGGTATCATTGCTTATGTTTTTTAAGTTTAAATTAAAATCACCAAGGATATAGAATTCTGAATTTTTATCATTTAAAGTACCAATTGCAACTTGCAATTCATAACCAAACTTTTTTACTACGTCGGCATTTTTTACAGAATGACGGTAAACCACTCCGATAACCAGGAGCTTGTGGTTGGTTTTTATTTTAATCCACATATTTTCAACCGTAGCCAAGTTAATATTTATATCACGTTTTAAATCATAATTAATTTCACTTTTGACGTAAAACCCAACTCCACCAGCGCAACTAGTACTAGCAGTATGTATAAAATTATAGCCCTGTATTTGAACATTACTTAAAGTACTATCGCGCTTTCATTTGGTTTCTGTTAGAGCAATAATGTCAGGCATTTTGTATAAATTAGATAAAAAAGTATGGAGGGCATCGAAATTCTTTTGCAAGCTTCGGATGTTTATATGAATCATAAATAAATCTTTCAACTTTCTACTTTTAATTTTGTTATTTAGTTCAGATGTGTCATAATATTCGCTATTACTGAACAGCACATCATTAATTTCAGTTTCGATATCGCAAGGTAAGCCACCAATTAAATCAGTCACCGTATCATTGCTTTCAAGGTGACTAAAACTGTCGCATTCGATACTGTTTCCAATTGCACTTTGAGAACACCGATGGTCAGCGTCGAAGTTTGCATGTTTATCAGTAGCGACTGTCTGGCTAATCGGCAATGCACAAGCAGATGCAAGCTTTGCATGACGAGTCATGCAACAATTACAATCATTAGATTTGCTACATTTTGAGCAGAGGCACTGCTTGCTAGCGTCACGAGATAATTGGTAATAATCCAAACTGCAATCTTTGGTCATGCGATTATCAAAATTTAAACTAATCTGAGTAGAATCCATTTTTGTTATTACAAATAAGAAAAGAAAAAAAAAAAAATTTAGTAAAGCAAATAAATTTCAATCTTGCATCTAGCGGTTACCCTCAGTGCCAGTTTCGCTATCATACTTATTAAAAAGCAGCGGTTTGTAACCTAGTTTATCAAATTTAATATCAATACCATGTTTGAAGAAGTCCTCAGGTGAGGTAAATGTGATCCAGTTTCCAACACCTTCATCTTTTTCATAGTTATCCAGCAATTTTCCCATTTCATTGGCACTTTTTTTCGCTCGTATTTTTCCGTTGTAGGTGTGGCACATTACGAATTTGTCTTTACATTCCTCTTTAATGTAGCGAAGTAGTTTGGCACGTAACGGGGTTAGGTCTTCGGTTATATACGCGGACTTCAGACTACCAGAATTCATATTTTTCAGCCCTTTTTTAGCAAATAATACTTCGTTTCGTTTTTTATATGATGTAAAGCGCACAATGATGGGCCTGGGCTTGGCGTTCAATGATTTCTTCTTCGCGCCTAATCGGTGAGCGTGCTGAATGTCACAGTTTTAGGTTAATATGTAGCGCCTGAGCCATTTCGAGTGCAATTTTTTCTCTGTCATCATGGTTATCCAATTGCTCAGGAACGGCATGAATACGTATATTTTCTCGTCTACCATACTGTTCTAGATCATCGCTCTTGAATAACTGTAAATTTACTGCTTGTTTTAACAGATGGTTTTCCATTTTTACAACATCAAGTTCCTTTCTTAACTCTTGAATTTCGTCAGCAAAATTTTTCACGGTGTTAAGTATGTCATTTAATTGCCTTCTGTCATTTTCATTAAACGAATCCTGGCTTACTTTATTGTAGCTTTTGTTATCTTTCTTTTTGGAACCACTCATTTGTTATATTCCTGCGTTAACTGAAATTTTGATTTCCCCTCAATCAGAAACACGTCCGAACTGTGCGCGTGCTAGCTAGAATCTGTAAGCTGTTATATTTCATTCATTTTTGTTGGCAAGCTGCGCTGCAACCACAATTTCTTGATCAATTTGCGCTGCACATTGCAATTTTTAAAGTGTTGTTAACATCACACTATAGTTGATATATTGCACCCAACCGAATTCTTTATTGGAGTATAGGAATATGATATGATGGAATTGAAAATAAATTTTTTCTTCAGAGTGCTAAGACTCATGTTGAACCATCCTTCTTCAAACATTTGCATTATTGGTGGTTATTCTACGTACCGGTATTCTTTTAATTTGAGCAAAAGATCCTGACACAAATTTACCTCAAGATACTTACACACCTTACACGCCAACACACACCTATATCTGCAAACAAATAAACAGAATTAATATCAGCATTAGCATAAAAAAGTACATAACTACATACTGTACAATATGTATGAAACTAAACACACGAGATGCTCTTCTTCCAGTTATTTAACAAATCTTTCAGATGTGGAATAGAGATGGTGATTGACAAATATTTACTGTGTTTGTATATAGGTACCTAGATAGAACAAAAAATCTGAAAATGAAACTCGCAAAGCATGCTATCTATCACATGTAAACATCTTAACAATTGCCCATCATTAGCAAGCTAAAAAAATAATCTCATATTAGATCTGCCACTCAAAAAATATTCTCACAAATGTGCTTACGTAGGTAGCTAGCTCAAAATTTAAATATATTGTATCTGCCATGCATGAAAACATTCTGACAAAAGTATTTACATAACTAGCTAGCTTAAAATTAAAAGACGATGTATTTGCCAAGCTTGAAACTATTTTCACACAAGTATTTACATAACTAGCTGGCTCAAAATTAAGAGACATTGTGTGGTATCTGCCATGTGAAAACATTCACCCACTTATTTACAAAAGTGAATACATGAGCCTGCTCAATAATTATATGTATTGGCTACTGTGAAAAGTTGTCACTAACAACTGTATTATTGTAGCACTGCTGAAGCATTTATTTTTAATGTTAAAACAGAAATCACACTACCGGTACAGTATCTTTTTATAGATGCCATTTTCTCCTACAGCCAATATAAACCGAACGGCTGAAGGATACAAATTTGGTGAAGCATTACCTTTAAAAAATTTAGGTATTTTATGAAAAAAGAGTTATTGAATTTTTCAATGTCTGATCTATGCATTATGTGCTACAGTTTAGTCACTGGTACTTAAGAATCAATATGATGCTTGTAATTATTTTAAAAAAAGCTATTTAAAAAGATCGTGACATCAAGTGATTCAGGAGCAAGTCGACTTCTACGCTCTTCCAAAACAGGCAAATGCACGTTGGGAAGATGCTGGTATTTCAAGATACCATCTACCTTGCTTTGCTAGTTTGGGATATGAAATTTTTTCCCCTTCCCAAAACTTTGAAGCCTCTTCCCAAAACCTCTTCCCAAAACTTTGAACATTTTTGTTGAATTACCCATTGTGGTTTGATGTTATCTTTATTGAGTACTGCTCTAGCCATAACTGTTCCAAAACTATAAAGTACCGGTAAATTGATCATTAACGTAAAAAAACTTTCAAGGCTTAAAAGCGTTTATGCTAAAAAATCAATCACGGGTTCCACGACTGTTTTCACAGCACAAAAAGGGGTCCGCTGAAACAAAAGGCGAGCATTATACCAATAAAATGAAAAAGCCTTCTCTGTTTTAAAATGGTTATAACTTCAGCAAATTTGTTCAAACAAGTCACTGTTTGGAGATGAGTTTAAGACAAGCCATATTTCAACAATCCAAAAAAATCATATTCTATTTTACGCATTTTTTTCATTGCTTCATCATTAACTGTAAAAATAAACTATTTACGTGTTTAAAACATGCTTTTAACTGTAGAAAAAAAAGTGAATATCCGCTGCCCGTTTAGCAAAATAAAATCATGAAGGAAAAATTTTATCCATTGTATCAACCAGTTGTACATCGCGTTCCCACAGAACTTTTTTTCATTCCTGCAAGTCACAACTTTGATCCTCACCTTTGGCCACAACTAGCGCAGCAAGAAAAGACTTATGTCTACGATATAAAATCCGAACCATATCTTCGAACACTTTTCTCCGTATATTCTGATGCTGAGATGAGTAAGTAAGGTGTTGATTCGAGAGGAGATCAAACATGTGACTAGCAGGAATGAAAAAAAGTTAAGTCTATCTCAACTCTACTTCTTTTTTTTTTATTATTTCTGTCGAGCTACTTGGAAGCAGAACAACCATAGTGAACCACCCACTGTTATGTTTTCTACCCTTGCAAGACCTAGCACCGAATGGTGTTATTAGCTGCGATGCTTCTGTTGCCTTTTTTGTCTGACCGTCGTTTTTATCGTCTTTTCTTTTTTCTTTAATTTTTTTCGAAATTTCTGCTCCCGACCCTGGGTGTTGCAACCATGCCCGCTCCTGTATTCTGTTAACTTCTCTTCTTCACTGGAAACGAAAAAGGTTCGAAAAGAACCAAAGTAGGCGCTACAAAACATGGGGTATTCTGTCATCAAAAAGACCTTCAGCAAAAGCTTCTTTGTCATCGAGAAGACCTTAGACGTTTTTTTTTTAACAACCTATACCTATATCATTCCCTTATTTGAAGCAGGGAAAAAAAAAAAAGTAAATAATTATCGTCCAGTATCTATACTAACCTGTCTTTTGAAAAAATTTGAAAAGTCAATTTATACACGCTTGGTCTCGTTCTTTCAAAAACATTCTGTCATAGCCGAAACACAATATGGCTTTCAAAATGACAAATCTGCTTCTCATGCTATATTAGATGTTCTTACGAACGCCTATGATAACATTTAGAGTAATGAATACACTGCCATAGTTTTATTAGATTTTGAAAAAGCTTTCGATACCGTGTGTCATTCCATATTATTGAATAAGCTAGAGCACTATGGAATTCGTGGAATTGCTCTAAAGCTGTTAAAATCATTTTTAACTAATCGTTCACAATTCGTTGCCGCCCAAAATTTACGCACCAACGACGCAGTTAATAGATTTGGTGTTCTGCAAGGGAGTAGCCTTGGCCCTTTATTATTCCTTATCTACATCAACGACATTCCTAACGCATTGTTCTTCATACCCAGATTATTTGCCGATGACACATGTCTGGTGATTCAAACATCTAACCCATCGTTACTGGAGAATAGCGTAAACCGAGAACTAATAAATGTCTACGAATGGACTAAAGCTAATAAAATAACCGGTTAGTCCTAAAAAAACGTCAGTTTTGATAATACCACCCAAGGCTACCAGTCCCCCACCTAACATACACCTAGTTTTTAATGGATCCATAATTCCAATCAATGAGTCGGTCAAATGTTTGGATACCACAATTGATAAAAAATTAAATTTTGAAATCCACATCAAACAATTGGAATCAAAAATTTCTAGATCTATCGGAATAATGACTAAACTTAAACACGTTTTACCTGCAAAAGCATTGTGCACGTTATATTACTCCATGATACACCCTCACTTGCTTTATGGCATCGCAATATGGGGCACGACATTCAAATCTTACTTAAAGCGTCTTTCCAGCCTTCAAAATCAAGCCATTAAACAAATTGCCGATTATCATTGGCAGAGCAACGCTAATCCCTGTTAGATTCAGCTTAACATATTAAAGTCAAATGACCTATATACCCACGAAATTGCTAAATTAATGTTCAAATACGCTCATAAAACCACTCCTATTGCATTTTCTTCCTTTTGTACTTCAGTCATTTCGATATACATACGAACAACACGGTTGGCCTCATACAGCAACAACCTGTATTTGCCAAGATGCAAAACAAACAAATTGCAAAGAAGTTTCAAATTTCAAGGGGTTAAAATTTGGAACTCTGTATCTAATGACCTAAGAAAACTCTCTTTCAATCAGTTTAAAATGAAATACAAAAAAATCTTACTTTTTAACTATTGAAGTTTCGCGCTTACAAAACTTTTTTTTTCTAATCTATTGTAGGACTGCATAATATTGGTGACAAATATGTTAATAAAAACCACTCAACACTCACAATAGGTCGATGCGATATTAATATTCCACACTTCATTAAATTTTATAAATTAGCCAAGAGATGCAGCAAATTCGTCTAGCACCCTACAAATGACTTAGGTGGCTGCTCGACTCGATGATCGAAAGGTCCCCTCGCAGCTTCCTGTTACAATTTCAACAACACTGCACATAACTTTAACGGTGTGCCTTTATGTTGTCTTGTTTTTTTTTGTGATTGATTTAACTTATGAAACGAAATAAACTTGAACTTGAACTACGTGCTGCGGAAGCGACCATGATTCTAACAAGCAGTACGGTACTGTTTCAAGAATGCAATGTAGGCTACAGCAAATACGACCACAACGCACGGCACAATATCAGTTGGTGCAGAGGGACTTATTACAAAAAAGTTCAGGCACGATAACAACAGATCAGTCACACAACGGGTTCGAATACAATTCAATACCAATTAGCACTGTTACAGCACATAACACAAGAAATTTCATGACAAAAAGCATTCAACTCATGCCAAAACCAACTACTTTGACAATAGCAATTCCAAACTTCAACTATATATATAAAATTTAAAATGTCACTGTCAATAAAAACCTTAAACTTGAGAACGAAGAAGATTTTGCTGAAGATATAGCTAAGGCCACTGTGGAAGCTTATGGATTCAGTAGTTATTTTAGTCAATACGATTGGTATATTCTTGTTTTCAATTTTTTTGATAGTAATTTATTCGGCAGTGATTATTTCTATGGGCCTGTACAGATAAGCTCTTTTTTTTTTTTTATTATCCCTTGCGCTCTTTCCAATTGTACAAGAGCGTAATGAAGCAATAAAATGAACCAAACAGACAAATGTCACGACCCGTAAAAATAGCCACTTCCAATTTTTTAGGCTATTTGAGTTTGGAATTGGGGTTCGCATGTGGGATTCAGGTTTGGATTCATAAAGTTTTTATAATTTTGCTTCATCATCTGATCATAGGCCTACTTGGCATAACAGGGCGAAATGACATTTAGGCCTATCTTGCCACATGCGGTAAAACAGCCAATGCCTAAAAAGAATTAACTATAATTGCTTACATGAAAATATTGTTTGCCACAAGTGTAGAATTTATAGCTTCATCTTGGCAAATATGAGGCGAGCATTATACCAATAAAATGAGGCGAGCACAATAAGGCGAGCATTATACCAATAAAATGAAAAAACCTTCTCTGTTTTAAAATGGTTATAACTTCAGCAAATTTGTTTAAACAAGTCACTGTTTGGAGATGAGTTGAAGACAAGCCATATTTCAACAATCCAAAAAAATCATATTCTATTTTACGCATTTTTTTCATTGCTTCATCATTAACTGTAAAAATAAACTATTTACGTGTTTAAAACATGCTTTTAACTGTAGAAAAAAAAGTGAATATCCGCTGCCCGTTTAGCAAAATAAAATCATGAAGGAAAATTTTTATCCATTGTATCAACCAGTTGTACATCGCGTTCCCACAGAACTTTTTTTCATTCCTGCAAGTCACAACTTTGATCCTCACCTTTGGCCACAACTAGCGCAGCAAGAAAAGAATTATGTCTACGATACAAAATCCGAACCATATCTTCGAACACTTTTCTCCGTATATTCTGATGCTGAGATGAGTAAGTAAGGTGTTGATTCGAGTGAGAAGCAAAGATGTGACTAGCAGGAATGAAAAAAAGTTAAGTCTATCTCAACTCTACTTCTTTTTTTTTATTATTTCTGTCGAGCTACTTGGAGGCAGAATAACCATAGTGAACCACTCACTGTTATGTTTTCTACCCTTGCAAGACCTAGCACCGAATGGTGTTAATAGTGTTAATAGCTAATGGTGTTATTAGCTGCGATGCTTCTGTTGCCTTTTTTGTCTGACCGTCGTTTTTATCTTTTCTTTTTTCTTTAATTTTTTTCGAAATTTCTGCTCCCGACCCTGGGTGTTGCAACCATGCCCGCTCCTGTATTCTGTTAACTTCTCTTCTTCACTGGAAACGAAAAAGGTTCGAAAAGAACCAAAGTAGGCGCTACAAAACATGGGGTATTCTGTCATCAAAAAGACCTTCAGCAAAAGCTTCTTTGTCATCGAGAAGACCTTAGACGTTTTTTTTTAACAACCTATACTTATATCATTCCCTTATTTGAAGCAGGGAAAAAAAAAAGAAGTAAATAATTATCGTCCAATATCTATACTAACCTGTCTTTTGAAAAAATTTGAAAAGTCAATTTATACACGCTTGGTCTCGTTCTTTCAAAAACATTCTGTCATAGCCGAAACACAATATGGCTTTCAAAATGACAAATCTGCTTCTCATGCTATATTAGATGTTCTTACGAACGCCTATGATAACATTTAAAGTAATGAATACACTGCCATAGTTTTATTAGATTTTAAAAAAGCTTTCGATACCGTGTGTCATTCCATATTATTGAATAAGCTAGAGCACTATGGAATTCGTGGAATTGCTCTAAAGCTGTTAAAATCATTTTTAACTAATCGTTCACAATTCGTTGCCGCCCAAAATTTACGCACCAACGACGCAGTTAATAGATTTGGTGTTCTGCAAGGGAGTAGCCTTGGCCCTTTATTATTCCTTATCTACATCAACGACATTCCTAACGCATTGTTCTTCATACCCAGATTATTTGCCGATGACACATGTCTGGTGATTCAAACATCTAACACATCGTTACTGGAGAATAGCGTAAACCGAGAACTAATAAATGTCTACGAATGGACTAAAGCTAATAAAATAACCGGTTAGTCCTAAAAAAACGTCAGTTTTGATAATACCACCCAAGGCTACCAGTCCCCCACCTAACATACACCTAGTTTTTAATGGATCCATAATTCCAATCAATGAGTCGGTCAAATGTTTGGATACCACAATTGATAAAAAATTAAATTTTGAAATCCACATCAAACAATTAGAATCAAAAATTTCTAGATCTATCGGAATAATGACTAAACTTAAACACGTTTTACCTGCAAAAGCATTGTGCACGTTATATTACTCCATGATACACCCTCACTTGCTTTATGGCATCGCAATATGGGGCACGACATTCAAATCTTACTTAAAGCGTCTTTCCAGCCTTCAAAATCAAGCCATTAAACAAATTGCCGATTATCATTGGCAGAGCAACGCTAATCCCTGTTAGATTCAGCTTAACATATTAAAGTCAAATGACCTATATACCCACGAAATTGCTAAATTAATGTTCAAATACGCTCATAAAACCACTCCTATTGCATTTTCTTCCTTTTGTACTTCAGTCATTTCGATATACATACGAACAACACGGTTGGCCTCATACAGCAACAACCTGTATTTGCCAAGATGCAAAACAAACAAATTGCAAAGAAGTTTCAAATTTCAAGGGGTTAAAATTTGGAACTCTGTATCTAATGACCTAAGAAAACTCTCTTTCAATCAGTTTAAAATGAAATACAAAAAAATCTTACTTTTTAACTATTGAAGTTTCGCGCTTACAAAACTTTTTTTTTCTAATCTATTGTAGGACTGCATAATATTGGTGACAAATATGTTAATAAAAACCACTCAACACTCACAATAGGTCGATGCGATATTAATATTCCACACTTCATTAAATTTTATAAATTAGCCAAGAGATGCAGCAAATTCGTCTAGCACCCTACAAATGACTTAGGTGGCTGCTCGACTCGATGATCGAAAGGTCCCCTCGCAGCTTCCTGTTACAATTTCAACAACACTGCACATAACTTTAACGGTGTGCCTTTATGTTGTCTTGTTTTTTTTTGTGATTGATTTAACTTATGAAACGAAATAAACTTGAACTTGAACTACGTGCTGCGGAAGCGACCATGATTCTAACAAGCAGTACGGTACTGTTTCAAGAATGCAATGTAGGCTACAGCAAATACGACCACAACGCACGGCACAATATCAGTTGGTGCAGAGGGACTTATTACAAAAAAGTTCAGGCACGATAACAACAGATCAGTCACACAACGGGTTCGAATACAATTCAATACCAATTAGCACTGTTACAGTACATAACACAAGAAATTTCATGACAAAAAGCATTCAACTCATGCCAAAACCAACTACTTTGACAATAGCAATTCCAAACTTCAACTATATATATAAAATTTAAAATGTCACTGTCAATAAAAACCTTAAACTTGAGAACGAAGAAGATTTTGCTGAAGATATAGCTAAGGCCACTGTGGAAGCTTATGGATTCAGTAGTTATTTTAGTCAATACGATTGGTATATTCTTGTTTTCAATTTTTTTGATAGTAATTTATTCGGCAGTGATTATTTCTATGGGCCTGTACAGATAAGCTCTTTGTTTTTTTTATTATCCCTTGCGCTCTTTCCAATTGTACAAGAGCGTAATGAAGCAATAAAATGAACCAAACAGACAAATGTCACGACCCGTAAAAATAGCCACTTCCAATTTTTTAGGCTATTTGAGTTTGGAATTGGGGTTCGCATGTGGGATTCAGGTTTGGATTCATAAAGTTTTTATAATTTTGCTTCATCATCTGATCATAGGCCTACTTGGCATAACAGGGCGAAATGACATTTAGGCCTATCTTGCCACATGCGGTAAAACAGCCAATGCCTAAAAAGAATTAACTATAATTGCTTACATGAAAATATTGTTTGCCACAAGTGTAGAATTTATAGCTTCATCTTGGCAAATATGAGGCGAGCATTATACCAATAAAATGAGGCGAGCACAATAAGGCGAGCATTATACCAATAAAATGAAAAAGCCTTCTCTGTTTTAAAATGGTTATAACTTCAGCAAATTTGTTTAAACAAGTCACTGTTTGGAGATGAGTTGAAGACAAGCCATATTTCAACAATCCAAAAAAATCATATTCTATTTTACGCATTTTTTTCATTGCTTCATCATTAACTGTAAAAATAAACTATTTACGTGTTTAAAACATGCTTTTAACTGTAGAAAAAAAAGTGAATATCCGCTGCCCGTTTAGCAAAATAAAATCATGAAGGAAAAATTTTATCCATTGTATCAACCAGTTGTACATCGCGATCCCACAGAACTTTTTTTCATTCCTGCAAGTCACAACTTTGATCCTCACCTTTGGCCACAACTAGCGCAGCAAGAAAAGAATTATGTCTACGATACAAAATCCGAACCATATCTTCGAACACTTTTCTCCGTATATTCTGATGCTGAGATGAGTAAGTAAGGTGTTGATTTGAGTGAGAAGCAAAGATGTGACTAGCAGGAATGAAAAAAAGTTAAGTCTATCTCAACTCTACTTCTTTTTTTTTATTATTTCTGTCGAGCTACTTGGAGGCAGAACAACCATAGTGAACCACTCACTGTTATGTTTTCTACCCTTGCAAGACCTAGCACCGAATGGTGTTAATAGTGTTAATAGCTAATGGTGTTATTAGCTGCGATGCTTCTGTTGCCTTTTTTGTCTGACCGTCGTTTTTATCGTCTTTTCTTTTTTCTTTAATTTTTTTCGAAATTTCTGCTCCCGACCCTGGGTGTTGCAACCATGCCCGCTCCTGTATTCTGTTAACTTCTCTTCTTCACTGGAAACGAAAAAGGTTCGAAAAGAACCAAAGTAGGCGCTACAAAACATGGGGTATTCTGTCATCAAAAAGACCTTCAGCAAAAGCTTCTTTGTCATCGAGAAGACCTTAGACGTTTTTTTTTAACAACCTATACTTATATCATTCCCTTATTTGAAGCAGGGAAAAAAAAAAGAAGTAAATAATTATCGTCCAATATCTATACTAACCTGTCTTTTGAAAAAATTTGAAAAGTCAATTTATACACGCTTGGTCTCGTTCTTTCAAAAACATTCTGTCATAGCCGAAACACAATATGGCTTTCAAAATGACAAATCTGCTTCTCATGCTATATTAGATGTTCTTACGAACGCCTATGATAACATTTAGAGTAATGAATACACTGCCATAGTTTTATTAGATTTTAAAAAAGCTTTCGATACCGTGTGTCATTCCATATTATTGAATAAGCTAGAGCACTATGGAATTCGTGGAATTGCTCTAAAGCTGTTAAAATCATTTTTAACTAATCGTTCACAATTCGTTGCCGCCCAAAATTTACGCACCAACGACGCAGTTAATAGATTTGGTGTTCTGCAAGGGAGTAGCCTTGGCCCTTTATTATTCCTTATCTACATCAACGACATTCCTAACGCATTGTTCTTCATACCCAGATTATTTGCCGATGACACATGTCTGGTGATTCAAACATCTAACACATCGTTACTGGAGAATAGCGTAAACCGAGAACTAATAAATGTCTACGAATGGACTAAAGCTAATAAAATAACCGGTTAGTCCTAAAAAAACGTCAGTTTTGATAATACCACCCAAGGCTACCAGTCCCCCACCTAACATACACCTAGTTTTTAATGGATCCATAATTCCAATCAATGAGTCGGTCAAATGTTTGGATACCACAATTGATAAAAAATTAAATTTTGAAATCCACATCAAACAATTAGAATCAAAAATTTCTAGATCTATCGGAATAATGACTAAACTTAAACACGTTTTACCTGCAAAAGCATTGTGCACGTTATATTACTCCATGATACACCCTCACTTGCTTTATGGCATCGCAATATGGGGCACGACATTCAAATCTTACTTAAAGCGTCTTTCCAGCCTTCAAAATCAAGCCATTAAACAAATTGCCGATTATCATTGGCAGAGCAACGCTAATCCCTGTTAGATTCAGCTTAACAAATTAAAGTCAAATGACCTATATACCCACGAAATTGCTAAATTAATGTTCAAATACGCTCATAAAACCACTCCTATTGCATTTTCTTCCTTTTGTACTTCAGTCATTTCGATATACATACGAACAACACGGTTGGCCTCATACAGCAACAACCTGTATTTGCCAAGATGCAAAACAAACAAATTGCAAAGAAGTTTCAAATTTCAAGGGGTTAAAATTTGGAACTCTGTATCTAATGACCTAAGAAAACTCTCTTTCAATCAGTTTAAAATGAAATACAAAAAAATCTTACTTTTTAACTATTGAAGTTTCGCGCTTACAAAACTTTTTTTTTCTAATCTATTGTAGGACTGCATAATATTGGTGACAAATATGTTAATAAAAACCACTCAACACTCACAATAGGTCGATGCGATATTAATATTCCACACTTCATTAAATTTTATAAATTAGCCAAGAGATGCAGCAAATTCGTCTAGCACCCTACAAATGACTTAGGTGGCTGCTCGACTCGATGATCGAAAGGTCCCCTCGCAGCTTCCTGTTACAATTTCAACAACACTGCACATAACTTTAACGGTGTGCCTTTATGTTGTCTTGTTTTTTTTTGTGATTGATTTAACTTATGAAACGAAATAAACTTGAACTTGAACTACGTGCTGCGGAAGCGACCATGATTCTAACAAGCAGTACGGTACTGTTTCAAGAATGCAATGTAGGCTACAGCAAATACGACCACAACGCACGGCACAATATCAGTTGGTGCAGAGGGACTTATTACAAAAAAGTTCAGGCACGATAACAACAGATCAGTCACACAACGGGTTCGAATACAATTCAATACCAATTAGCACTGTTACAGTACATAACACAAGAAATTTCATGACAAAAAGCATTCAACTCATGCCAAAACCAACTACTTTGACAATAGCAATTCCAAACTTCAACTATATATATAAAATTTAAAATGTCACTGTCAATAAAAACCTTAAACTTGAGAACGAAGAAGATTTTGCTGAAGATATAGCTAAGGCCACTGTGGAAGCTTATGGATTCAGTAGTTATTTTAGTCAATACGATTGGTATATTCTTGTTTTCAATTTTTTTGATAGTAATTTATTCGGCAGTGATTATTTCTATGGGCCTGTACAGATAAGCTCTTTGTTTTTTTTATTATCCCTTGCGCTCTTTCCAATTGTACAAGAGCGTAATGAAGCAATAAAATGAACCAAACAGATAAATGTCACGACCCGTAAAAATAGCCACTTCCAATTTTTTAGGCTATTTGAGTTTGGAATTGGGGTTCGCATGTGGGATTCAGGTTTGGATTCATAAAGTTTTTATAATTTTGCTTCATCATCTGATCATAGGCCTACTTGGCATAACAGGGCGAAATGACATTTAGGCCTATCTTGCCACATGCGGTAAAACAGCCAATGCCTAAAAAGAATTAACTATAATTGCTTACATGAAAATATTGTTTGCCACAAGTGTAGAATTTATAGCTTCATCTTGGCAAATATGAGGCGAGCATTATACCAATAAAATGAGGCGAGCACAATAAGGCGAGCATTATACCAATAAAATGAAAAAGCCTTCTCTGTTTTAAAATGGTTATAACTTCAGCAAATTTGTTTAAACAAGTCACTGTTTGGAGATGAGTTGAAGACAAGCCATATTTCAACAATCCAAAAAAATCATATTCTATTTTACGCATTTTTTTCATTGCTTCATCATTAACTGTAAAAATAAACTATTTACGTGTTTAAAACATGCTTTTAACTGTAGAAAAAAAAGTGAATATCCGCTGCCCGTTTAGCAAAATAAAATCATGAAGGAAAAATTTTATCCATTGTATCAACCAGTTGTACATCGCGTTCCCACAGAACTTTTTTTCATTCCTGCAAGTCACAACTTTGATCCTCACCTTTGGCCACAACTAGCGCAGCAAGAAAAGAATTATGTCTACGATACAAAATCCGAACCATATCTTCGAACACTTTTCTCCGTATATTCTGATGCTGAGATGAGTAAGTAAGGTGTTGATTTGAGTGAGAAGCAAAGATGTGACTAGCAGGAATGAAAAAAAGTTAAGTCTATCTCAACTCTACTTCTTTTTTTTTATTATTTCTGTCGAGCTACTTGGAGGCAGAACAACCATAGTGAACCACTCACTGTTATGTTTTCTACCCTTGCAAGACCTAGCACCGAATGGTGTTAATAGTGTTAATAGCTAATGGTGTTATTAGCTGCGATGCTTCTGTTGCCTTTTTTGTCTGACCGTCGTTTTTATCGTCTTTTCTTTTTTCTTTAATTTTTTTCGAAATTTCTGCTCCCGACCCTGGGTGTTGCAACCATGCCCGCTCCTGTATTCTGTTAACTTCTCTTCTTCACTGGAAACGAAAAAGGTTCGAAAAGAACCAAAGTAGGCGCTACAAAACATGGGGTATTCTGTCATCAAAAAGACCTTCAGCAAAAGCTTCTTTGTCATCGAGAAGACCTTAGACGTTTTTTTTTAACAACCTATACTTATATCATTCCCTTATTTGAAGCAGGGAAAAAAAAAAGAAGTAAATAATTATCGTCCAATATCTATACTAACCTGTCTTTTGAAAAAATTTGAAAAGTCAATTTATACACGCTTGGTCTCGTTCTTTCAAAAACATTCTGTCATAGCCGAAACACAATATGGCTTTCAAAATGACAAATCTGCTTCTCATGCTATATTAGATGTTCTTACGAACGCCTATGATAACATTTAGAGTAATGAATACACTGCCATAGTTTTATTAGATTTTGAAAAAGCTTTCGATACCGTGTGTCATTCCATATTATTGAATAAGCTAGAGCACTATGGAATTCGTGGAATTGCTCTAAAGCTGTTAAAATCATTTTTAACTAATCGTTCACAATTCGTTGCCGCCCAAAATTTACGCACCAACGACGCAGTTAATAGATTTGGTGTTCTGCAAGGGAGTAGCCTTGGCCCTTTATTATTCCTTATCTACATCAACGACATTCCTAACGCATTGTTCTTCATACCCAGATTATTTGCCGATGACACATGTCTGGTGATTCAAACATCTAACACATCGTTACTGGAGAATAGCGTAAACCGAGAACTAATAAATGTCTACGAATGGACTAAAGCTAATAAAATAACCGGTTAGTCCTAAAAAAACGTCAGTTTTGATAATACCACCCAAGGCTACCAGTCCCCCACCTAACATACACCTAGTTTTTAATGGATCCATAATTCCAATCAATGAGTCGGTCAAATGTTTGGATACCACAATTGATAAAAAATTAAATTTTGAAATCCACATCAAACAATTAGAATCAAAAATTTCTAGATCTATCGGAATAATGACTAAACTTAAACACGTTTTACCTGCAAAAGCATTGTGCACGTTATATTACTCCATGATACACCCTCACTTGCTTTATGGCATCGCAATATGGGGCACGACATTCAAATCTTACTTAAAGCGTCTTTCCAGCCTTCAAAATCAAGCCATTAAACAAATTGCCGATTATCATTGGCAGAGCAACGCTAATCCCTGTTAGATTCAGCTTAACATATTAAAGTCAAATGACCTATATACCCACGAAATTGCTAAATTAATGTTCAAATACGCTCATAAAACCACTCCTATTGCATTTTCTTCCTTTTGTACTTCAGTCATTTCGATATACATACGAACAACACGGTTGGCCTCATACAGCAACAACCTGTATTTGCCAAGATGCAAAACAAACAAATTGCAAAGAAGTTTCAAATTTCAAGGGGTTAAAATTTGGAACTCTGTATCTAATGACCTAAGAAAACTCTCTTTCAATCAGTTTAAAATGAAATACAAAAAAATCTTACTTTTTAACTATTGAAGTTTCGCGCTTACAAAACTTTTTTTTTCTAATCTATTGTAGGACTGCATAATATTGGTGACAAATATGTTAATAAAAACCACTCAACACTCACAATAGGTCGATGCGATATTAATATTCCACACTTCATTAAATTTTATAAATTAGCCAAGAGATGCAGCAAATTCGTCTAGCACCCTACAAATGACTTAGGTGGCTGCTCGACTCGATGATCGAAAGGTCCCCTCGCAGCTTCCTGTTACAATTTCAACAACACTGCACATAACTTTAACGGTGTGCCTTTATGTTGTCTTGTTTTTTTTTGTGATTGATTTAACTTATGAAACGAAATAAACTTGAACTTGAACTACGTGCTGCGGAAGCGACCATGATTCTAACAAGCAGTACGGTACTGTTTCAAGAATGCAATGTAGGCTACAGCAAATACGACCACAACGCACGGCACAATATCAGTTGGTGCAGAGGGACTTATTACAAAAAAGTTCAGGCACGATAACAACAGATCAGTCACACAACGGGTTCGAATACAATTCAATACCAATTAGCACTGTTACAGTACATAACACAAGAAATTTCATGACAAAAAGCATTCAACTCATGCCAAAACCAACTACTTTGACAATAGCAATTCCAAACTTCAACTATATATATAAAATTTAAAATGTCACTGTCAATAAAAACCTTAAACTTGAGAACGAAGAAGATTTTGCTGAAGATATAGCTAAGGCCACTGTGGAAGCTTATGGATTCAGTAGTTATTTTAGTCAATACGATTGGTATATTCTTGTTTTCAATTTTTTTGATAGTAATTTATTCGGCAGTGATTATTTCTATGGGCCTGTACAGATAAGCTCTTTGTTTTTTTTATTATCCCTTGCGCTCTTTCCAATTGTACAAGAGCGTAATGAAGCAATAAAATGAACCAAACAGACAAATGTCACGACCCGTAAAAATAGCCACTTCCAATTTTTTAGGCTATTTGAGTTTGGAATTGGGGTTCGCATGTGGGATTCAGGTTTGGATTCATAAAGTTTTTATAATTTTGCTTCATCATCTGATCATAGGCCTACTTGGCATAACAGGGCGAAATGACATTTAGGCCTATCTTGCCACATGCGGTAAAACAGCCAATGCCTAAAAAGAATTAACTATAATTGCTTACATGAAAATATTGTTTGCCACAAGTGTAGAATTTATAGCTTCATCTTGGCAAATATGAGGCGAGCATTATACCAATAAAATGAGGCGAGCACAATAAGGCGAGCATTATACCAATAAAATGAAAAAGCCTTCTCTGTTTTAAAATGGTTATAACTTCAGCAAATTTGTTTAAACAAGTCACTGTTTGGAGATGAGTTGAAGACAAGCCATATTTCAACAATCCAAAAAAATCATATTCTATTTTACGCATTTTTTTCATTGCTTCATCATTAACTGTAAAAATAAACTATTTACGTGTTTAAAACATGCTTTTAACTGTAGAAAAAAAAGTGAATATCCGCTGCCCGTTTAGCAAAATAAAATCATGAAGGAAAAATTTTATCCATTGTATCAACCAGTTGTACATCGCGTTCCCACAGAACTTTTTTTCATTCCTGCAAGTCACAACTTTGATCCTCACCTTTGGCCACAACTAGCGCAGCAAGAAAAGAATTATGTCTACGATACAAAATCCGAACCATATCTTCGAACACTTTTCTCCGTATATTCTGATGCTGAGATGAGTAAGTAAGGTGTTGATTTGAGTGAGAAGCAAAGATGTGACTAGCAGGAATGAAAAAAAGTTAAGTCTATCGCAACTCTACTTCTTTTTTTTTATTATTTCTGTCGAGCTACTTGGAGGCAGAACAACCATAGTGAACCACTCACTGTTATGTTTTCTACCCTTGCAAGACCTAGCACCGAATGGTGTTAATAGTGTTAATAGCTAATGGTGTTATTAGCTGCGATGCTTCTGTTGCCTTTTTTGTCTGACCGTCGTTTTTATCGTCTTTTCTTTTTTCTTTAATTTTTTTCGAAATTTCTGCTCCCGACCCTGGGTGTTGCAACCATGCCCGCTCCTGTATTCTGTTAACTTCTCTTCTTCACTGGAAACGAAAAAGGTTCGAAAAGAACCAAAGTAGGCGCTACAAAACATGGGGTATTCTGTCATCAAAAAGACCTTCAGCAAAAGCTTCTTTGTCATCGAGAAGACCTTAGACGTTTTTTTTTAACAACCTATACTTATATCATTCCCTTATTTGAAGCAGGGAAAAAAAAAAAAGTAAATAATTATCGTCCAATATCTATACTAACCTGTCTTTTGAAAAAATTTGAAAAGTCAATTTATACACGCTTGGTCTCGTTCTTTCAAAAACATTCTGTCATAGCCGAAACACAATATGGCTTTCAAAATGACAAATCTGCTTCTCATGCTATATTAGATGTTCTTACGAACGCCTATGATAACATTTAGAGTAATGAATACACTGCCATAGTTTTATTAGATTTTGAAAAAGCTTTCGATACCGTGTGTCATTCCATATTATTGAATAAGCTAGAGCACTATGGAATTCGTGGAATTGCTCTAAAGCTGTTAAAATCATTTTTAACTAATCGTTCACAATTCGTTGCCGCCCAAAATTTACGCACCAACGACGCAGTTAATAGATTTGGTGTTCTGCAAGGGAGTAGCCTTGGCCCTTTATTATTCCTTATCTACATCAACGACATTCCTAACGCATTGTTCTTCATACCCAGATTATTTGCCGATGACACATGTCTGGTGATTCAAACATCTAACACATCGTTACTGGAGAATAGCGTAAACCGAGAACTAATAAATGTCTACGAATGGACTAAAGCTAATAAAATAACCGGTTAGTCCTAAAAAAACGTCAGTTTTGATAATACCACCCAAGGCTACCAGTCCCCCACCTAACATACACCTAGTTTTTAATGGATCCATAATTCCAATCAATGAGTCGGTCAAATGTTTGGATACCACAATTGATAAAAAATTAAATTTTGAAATCCACATCAAACAATTAGAATCAAAAATTTCTAGATCTATCGGAATAATGACTAAACTTAAACACGTTTTACCTGCAAAAGCATTGTGCACGTTATATTACTCCATGATACACCCTCACTTGCTTTATGGCATCGCAATATGGGGCACGACATTCAAATCTTACTTAAAGCGTCTTTCCAGCCTTCAAAATCAAGCCATTAAACAAATTGCCGATTATCATTGGCAGAGCAACGCTAATCCCTGTTAGATTCAGCTTAACATATTAAAGTCAAATGACCTATATACCCACGAAATTGCTAAATTAATGTTCAAATACGCTCATAAAACCACTCCTATTGCATTTTCTTCCTTTTGTACTTCAGTCATTTCGATATACATACGAACAACACGGTTGGCCTCATACAGCAACAACCTGTATTTGCCAAGATGCAAAACAAACAAATTGCAAAGAAGTTTCAAATTTCAAGGGGTTAAAATTTGGAACTCTGTATCTAATGACCTAAGAAAACTCTCTTTCAATCAGTTTAAAATGAAATACAAAAAAATCTTACTTTTTAACTATTGAAGTTTCGCGCTTACAAAACTTTTTTTTTCTAATCTATTGTAGGACTGCATAATATTGGTGACAAATATGTTAATAAAAACCACTCAACACTCACAATAGGTCGATGCGATATTAATATTCCACACTTCATTAAATTTTATAAATTAGCCAAGAGATGCAGCAAATTCGTCTAGCACCCTACAAATGACTTAGGTGGCTGCTCGACTCGATGATCGAAAGGTCCCCTCGCAGCTTCCTGTTACAATTTCAACAACACTGCACATAACTTTAACGGTGTGCCTTTATGTTGTCTTGTTTTTTTTTGTGATTGATTTAACTTATGAAACGAAATAAACTTGAACTTGAACTACGTGCTGCGGAAGCGACCATGATTCTAACAAGCAGTACGGTACTGTTTCAAGAATGCAATGTAGGCTACAGCAAATACGACCACAACGCACGGCACAATATCAGTTGGTGCAGAGGGACTTATTACAAAAAAGTTCAGGCACGATAACAACAGATCAGTCACACAACGGGTTCGAATACAATTCAATACCAATTAGCACTGTTACAGTACATAACACAAGAAATTTCATGACAAAAAGCATTCAACTCATGCCAAAACCAACTACTTTGACAATAGCAATTCCAAACTTCAACTATATATATAAAATTTAAAATGTCACTGTCAATAAAAACCTTAAACTTGAGAACGAAGAAGATTTTGCTGAAGATATAGCTAAGGCCACTGTGGAAGCTTATGGATTCAGTAGTTATTTTAGTCAATACGATTGGTATATTCTTGTTTTCAATTTTTTTGATAGTAATTTATTCGGCAGTGATTATTTCTATGGGCCTGTACAGATAAGCTCTTTGTTTTTTTTATTATCCCTTGCGCTCTTTCCAATTGTACAAGAGCGTAATGAAGCAATAAAATGAACCAAACAGACAAATGTCACGACCCGTAAAAATAGCCACTTCCAATTTTTTAGGCTATTTGAGTTTGGAATTGGGGTTCGCATGTGGGATTCAGGTTTGGATTCATAAAGTTTTTATAATTTTGCTTCATCATCTGATCATAGGCCTACTTGGCATAACAGGGCGAAATGACATTTAGGCCTATCTTGCCACATGCGGTAAAACAGCCAATGCCTAAAAAGAATTAACTATAATTGCTTACATGAAAATATTGTTTGCCACAAGTGTAGAATTTATAGCTTCATCTTGGCAAATATGAGGCGAGCATTATACCAATAAAATGAGGCGAGCACAATAAGGCGAGCATTATACCAATAAAATGAAAAAGCCTTCTCTGTTTTAAAATGGTTATAACTTCAGCAAATTTGTTTAAACAAGTCACTGTTTGGAGATGAGTTGAAGACAAGCCATATTTCAACAATCCAAAAAAATCATATTCTATTTTACGCATTTTTTTCATTGCTTCATCATTAACTGTAAAAATAAACTATTTACGTGTTTAAAACATGCTTTTAACTGTAGAAAAAAAAGTGAATATCCGCTGCCCGTTTAGCAAAATAAAATCATGAAGGAAAAATTTTATCCATTGTATCAACCAGTTGTACATCGCGTTCCCACAGAACTTTTTTTCATTCCTGCAAGTCACAACTTTGATCCTCACCTTTGGCCACAACTAGCGCAGCAAGAAAAGAATTATGTCTACGATACAAAATCCGAACCATATCTTCGAACACTTTTCTCCGTATATTCTGATGCTGAGATGAGTAAGTAAGGTGTTGATTTGAGTGAGAAGCAAAGATGTGACTAGCAGGAATGAAAAAAAGTTAAGTCTATCTCAACTCTACTTCTTTTTTTTTATTATTTCTGTCGAGCTACTTGGAGGCAGAACAACCATAGTGAACCACTCACTGTTATGTTTTCTACCCTTGCAAGACCTAGCACTGAATGGTGTTAATAGTGTTAATAGCTAATGGTGTTATTAGCTGCGATGCTTCTGTTGCCTTTTTTGTCTGACCGTCGTTTTTATCGTCTTTTCTTTTTTCTTTAATTTTTTTCGAAATTTCTGCTCCCGACCCTGGGTGTTGCAACCATGCCCGCTCCTGTATTCTGTTAACTTCTCTTCTTCACTGGAAACGAAAAAGGTTCGAAAAGAACCAAAGTAGGCGCTACAAAACATGGGGTATTCTGTCATCAAAAAGACCTTCAGCAAAAGCTTCTTTGTCATCGAGAAGACCTTAGACGTTTTTTTTTAACAACCTATGCTTATATCATTCCCTTATTTGAAGCAGGGAAAAAAAAAAAAAGTAAATAATTATCGTCCAATATCTATACTAACCTGTCTTTTGAAAAAATTTGAAAAGTCAATTTATACACGCTTGGTCTCGTTCTTTCAAAAACATTCTGTCATAGCCGAAACACAATATGGCTTTCAAAATGACAAATCTGCTTCTCATGCTATATTAGATGTTCTTACGAACGCCTATGATAACATTTAAAGTAATGAATACACTGCCATAGTTTTATTAGATTTTAAAAAAGCTTTCGATACCGTGTGTCATTCCATATTATTGAATAAGCTAGAGCACTATGGAATTCGTGGAATTGCTCTAAAGCTGTTAAAATCATTTTTAACTAATCGTTCACAATTCGTTGCCGCCCAAAATTTACGCACCAACGACGCAGTTAATAGATTTGGTGTTCTGCAAGGGAGTAGCCTTGGCCCTTTATTATTCCTTATCTACATCAACGACATTCCTAACGCATTGTTCTTCATACCCAGATTATTTGCCGATGACACATGTCTGGTGATTCAAACATCTAACACATCGTTACTGGAGAATAGCGTAAACCGAGAACTAATAAATGTCTACGAATGGACTAAAGCTAATAAAATAACCGGTTAGTCCTAAAAAAACGTCAGTTTTGATAATACCACCCAAGGCTACCAGTCCCCCACCTAACATACACCTAGTTTTTAATGGATCCATAATTCCAATCAATGAGTCGGTCAAATGTTTGGATACCACAATTGATAAAAAATTAAATTTTGAAATCCACATCAAACAATTAGAATCAAAAATTTCTAGATCTATTGGAATAATGACTAAACTTAAACACGTTTTACCTGCAAAAGCATTGTGCACGTTATATTACTCCATGATACACCCTCACTTGCTTTATGGCATCGCAATATGGGGCACGACATTCAAATCTTACTTAAAGCGTCTTTCCAGCCTTCAAAATCAAGCCATTAAACAAATTGCCGATTATCATTGGCAGAGCAACGCTAATCCCTGTTAGATTCAGCTTAACATATTAAAGTCAAATGACCTATATACCCACGAAATTGCTAAATTAATGTTCAAATACGCTCATAAAACCACTCCTATTGCATTTTCTTCCTTTTGTACTTCAGTCATTTCGATATACATACGAACAACACGGTTGGCCTCATACAGCAACAACCTGTATTTGCCAAGATGCAAAACAAACAAATTGCAAAGAAGTTTCAAATTCCAAGGGGTTAAAATTTGGAACTCTGTATCTAATGACCTAAGAAAACTCTCTTTCAATCAGTTTAAAATGAAATACAAAAAAATCTTACTTTTTAACTATTGAAGTTTCGCGCTTACAAAACTTTTTTTTTCTAATCTATTGTAGGACTGCATAATATTGGTGACAAATATGTTAATAAAAACCACTCAACACTCACAATAGGTCGATGCGATATTAATATTCCACACTTCATTAAATTTTATAAATTAGCCAAGAGATGCAGCAAATTCGTCTAGCACCCTACAAATGACTTAGGTGGCTGCTCGACTCGATGATCGAAAGGTCCCCTCGCAGCTTCCTGTTACAATTTCAACAACACTGCACATAACTTTAACGGTGTGCCTTTATGTTGTCTTGTTTTTTTTGTGATTGATTTAACTTATGAAACGAAATAAACTTGAACTTGAACTACGTGCTGCGGAAGCGACCATGATTCTAACAAGCAGTACGGTACTGTTTCAAGAATGCAATGTAGGCTACAGCAAATACGACCACAACGCACGGCACAATATCAGTTGGTGCAGAGGGACTTATTACAAAAAAGTTCAGGCACGATAACAACAGATCAGTCACACAACGGGTTCGAATACAATTCAATACCAATTAGCACTGTTACAGTACATAACACAAGAAATTTCATGACAAAAAGCATTCAACTCATGCCAAAACCAACTACTTCGACAATAGCAATTCCAAACTTCAACTATATATATAAAATTTAAAATGTCACTGTCAATAAAAACCTTAAACTTGAGAACGAAGAAGATTTTGCTGAAGATATAGCTAAGGCCACTGTGGAAGCTTATGGATTCAGTAGTTATTTTAGTCAATACGATTGGTATATTCTTGTTTTCAATTTTTTTGATAGTAATTTATTCGGCAGTGATTATTTCTATGGGCCTGTACAGATAAGCTCTTTGTTTTTTTTTATTATCCCTTGCGCTCTTTCCAATTGTACAAGAGCGTAATGAAGCAATAAAATGAACCAAACAGACAAATGTCACGACCCGTAAAAATAGCCACTTCCAATTTTTTAGGCTATTTGAGTTTGGAATTGGGGTTCGCATGTGGGATTCAGGTTTGGATTCATAAAGTTTTTATAATTTTGCTTCATCATCTGATCATAGGCCTACTTGGCATAACAGGGCGAAATGACATTTAGGCCTATCTTGCCACATGCGGTAAAACAGCCAATGCCTAAAAAGAATTAACTATAATTGCTTACATGAAAATATTGTTTGCCACAAGTGTAGAATTTATAGCTTCATCTTGGCAAATATGAGGCGAGCATTATACCAATAAAATGAGGCGAGCACAATAAGGCGAGCATTATACCAATAAAATGAAAAAGCCTTCTCTGTTTTAAAATGGTTATAACTTCAGCAAATTTGTTTAAACAAGTCACTGTTTGGAGATGAGTTGAAGACAAGCCATATTTCAACAATCCAAAAAAATCATATTCTATTTTACGCATTTTTTTCATTGCTTCATCATTAACTGTAAAAATAAACTATTTACGTGTTTAAAACATGCTTTTAACTGTAGAAAAAAAAGTGAATATCCGCTGCCCGTTTAGCAAAATAAAATCATGAAGGAAAAATTTTATCCATTGTATCAACCAGTTGTACATCGCGTTCCCACAGAACTTTTTTTCATTCCTGCAAGTCACAACTTTGATCCTCACCTTTGGCCACAACTAGCGCAGCAAGAAAAGAATTATGTCTACGATACAAAATCCGAACCATATCTTCGAACACTTTTCTCCGTATATTCTGATGCTGAGATGAGTAAGTAAGGTGTTGATTCGAGTGAGAAGCAAAGATGTGACTAGCAGGAATGAAAAAAAGTTAAGTCTATCTCAACTCTACTTCTTTTTTTTTATTATTTCTGTCGAGCTACTTGGAGGCAGAATAACCATAGTGAACCACTCACTGTTATGTTTTCTACCCTTGCAAGACCTAGCACCGAATGGTGTTAATAGTGTTAATAGCTAATGGTGTTATTAGCTGCGATGCTTCTGTTGCCTTTTTTGTCTGACCGTCGTTTTTATCGTCTTTTCTTTTTTCTTTAATTTTTTTCGAAATTTCTGCTCCCGACCCTGGGTGTTGCAACCATGCCCGCTCCTGTATTCTGTTAACTTCTCTTCTTCACTGGAAACGAAAAAGGTTCGAAAAGAACCAAAGTAGGCGCTACAAAACATGGGGTATTCTGTCATCAAAAAGACCTTCAGCAAAAGCTTCTTTGTCATCGAGAAGACCTTAGACGTTTTTTTTTAACAACCTATACTTATATCATTCCCTTATTTGAAGCAGGGAAAAAAAAAAAAGTAAATAATTATCGTCCAATATCTATACTAACCTGTCTTTTGAAAAAATTTGAAAAGTCAATTTATACACGCTTGGTCTCGTTCTTTCAAAAACATTCTGTCATAGCCGAAACACAATATGGCTTTCAAAATGACAAATCTGCTTCTCATGCTATATTAGATGTTCTTACGAACGCCTATGATAACATTTAGAGTAATGAATACACTGCCATAGTTTTATTAGATTTTGAAAAAGCTTTCGATACCGTGTGTCATTCCATATTATTGAATAAGCTAGAGCACTATGGAATTCGTGGAATTGCTCTAAAGCTGTTAAAATCATTTTTAACTAATCGTTCACAATTCGTTGCCGCCCAAAATTTACGCACCAACGACGCAGTTAATAGATTTGGTGTTCTGCAAGGGAGTAGCCTTGGCCCTTTATTATTCCTTATCTACATCAACGACATTCCTAACGCATTGTTCTTCATACCCAGATTATTTGCCGATGACACATGTCTGGTGATTCAAACATCTAACACATCGTTACTGGAGAATAGCGTAAACCGAGAACTAATAAATGTCTACGAATGGACTAAAGCTAATAAAATAACCGGTTAGTCCTAAAAAAACGTCAGTTTTGATAATACCACCCAAGGCTACCAGTCCCCCACCTAACATACACCTAGTTTTTAATGGATCCATAATTCCAATCAATGAGTCGGTCAAATGTTTGGATACCACAATTGATAAAAAATTAAATTTTGAAATCCACATCAAACAATTAGAATCAAAAATTTCTAGATCTATCGGAATAATGACTAAACTTAAACACGTTTTACCTGCAAAAGCATTGTGCACGTTATATTACTCCATGATACACCCTCACTTGCTTTATGGCATCGCAATATGGGGCACGACATTCAAATCTTACTTAAAGCGTCTTTCCAGCCTTCAAAATCAAGCCATTAAACAAATTGCCGATTATCATTGGCAGAGCAACGCTAATCCCTGTTAGATTCAGCTTAACATATTAAAGTCAAATGACCTATATACCCACGAAATTGCTAAATTAATGTTCAAATACGCTCATAAAACCACTCCTATTGCATTTTCTTCCTTTTGTACTTCAGTCATTTCGATATACATACGAACAACACGGTTGGCCTCATACAGCAACAACCTGTATTTGCCAAGATGCAAAACAAACAAATTGCAAAGAAGTTTCAAATTTCAAGGGGTTAAAATTTGGAACTCTGTATCTAATGACCTAAGAAAACTCTCTTTCAATCAGTTTAAAATGAAATACAAAAAAATCTTACTTTTTAACTATTGAAGTTTCGCGCTTACAAAACTTTTTTTTTCTAATCTATTGTAGGACTGCATAATATTGGTGACAAATATGTTAATAAAAACCACTCAACACTCACAATAGGTCGATGCGATATTAATATTCCACACTTCATTAAATTTTATAAATTAGCCAAGAGATGCAGCAAATTCGTCTAGCACCCTACAAATGACTTAGGTGGCTGCTCGACTCGATGATCGAAAGGTCCCCTCGCAGCTTCCTGTTACAATTTCAACAACACTGCACATAACTTTAACGGTGTGCCTTTATGTTGTCTTGTTTTTTTTTGTGATTGATTTAACTTATGAAACGAAATAAACTTGAACTTGAACTACGTGCTGCGGAAGCGACCATGATTCTAACAAGCAGTACGGTACTGTTTCAAGAATGCAATGTAGGCTACAGCAAATACGACCACAACGCACGGCACAATATCAGTTGGTGCAGAGGGACTTATTACAAAAAAGTTCAGGCACGATAACAACAGATCAGTCACACAACGGGTTCGAATACAATTCAATACCAATTAGCACTGTTACAGTACATAACACAAGAAATTTCATGACAAAAAGCATTCAACTCATGCCAAAACCAACTACTTCGACAATAGCAATTCCAAACTTCAACTATATATATAAAATTTAAAATGTCACTGTCAATAAAAACCTTAAACTTGAGAACGAAGAAGATTTTGCTGAAGATATAGCTAAGGCCACTGTGGAAGCTTATGGATTCAGTAGTTATTTTAGTCAATACGATTGGTATATTCTTGTTTTCAATTTTTTTGATAGTAATTTATTCGGCAGTGATTATTTCTATGGGCCTGTACAGATAAGCTCTTTGTTTTTTTTTATTATCCCTTGCGCTCTTTCCAATTGTACAAGAGCGTAATGAAGCAATAAAATGAACCAAACAGACAAATGTCACGACCCGTAAAAATAGCCACTTCCAATTTTTTAGGCTATTTGAGTTTGGAATTGGGGTTCGCATGTGGGATTCAGGTTTGGATTCATAAAGTTTTTATAATTTTGCTTCATCATCTGATCATAGGCCTACTTGGCATAACAGGGCGAAATGACATTTAGGCCTATCTTGCCACATGCGGTAAAACAGCCAATGCCTAAAAAGAATTAACTATAATTGCTTACATGAAAATATTGTTTGCCACAAGTGTAGAATTTATAGCTTCATCTTGGCAAATATGAGGCGAGCATTATACCAATAAAATGAGGCGAGCACAATAAGGCGAGCATTATACCAATAAAATGAAAAAGCCTTCTCTGTTTTAAAATGGTTATAACTTCAGCAAATTTGTTTAAACAAGTCACTGTTTGGAGATGAGTTGAAGACAAGCCATATTTCAACAATCCAAAAAAATCATATTCTATTTTACGCATTTTTTTCATTGCTTCATCATTAACTGTAAAAATAAACTATTTACGTGTTTAAAACATGCTTTTAACTGTAGAAAAAAAAGTGAATATCCGCTGCCCGTTTAGCAAAATAAAATCATGAAGGAAAAATTTTATCCATTGTATCAACCAGTTGTACATCGCGTTCCCACAGAACTTTTTTTCATTCCTGCAAGTCACAACTTTGATCCTCACCTTTGGCCACAACTAGCGCAGCAAGAAAAGAATTATGTCTACGATACAAAATCCGAACCATATCTTCGAACACTTTTCTCCGTATATTCTGATGCTGAGATGAGTAAGTAAGGTGTTGATTTGAGTGAGAAGCAAAGATGTGACTAGCAGGAATGAAAAAAAGTTAAGTCTATCTCAACTCTACTTCTTTTTTTTTATTATTTCTGTCGAGCTACTTGGAGGCAGAACAACCATAGTGAACCACTCACTGTTATGTTTTCTACCCTTGCAAGACCTAGCACCGAATGGTGTTAATAGTGTTAATAGCTAATGGTGTTATTAGCTGCGATGCTTCTGTTGCCTTTTTTGTCTGACCGTCGTTTTTATCGTCTTTTCTTTTTTCTTTAATTTTTTTCGAAATTTCTGCTCCCGACCCTGGGTGTTGCAACCATGCCCGCTCCTGTATTCTGTTAACTTCTCTTCTTCACTGGAAACGAAAAAGGTTCGAAAAGAACCAAAGTAGGCGCTACAAAACATGGGGTATTCTGTCATCAAAAAGACCTTCAGCAAAAGCTTCTTTGTCATCGAGAAGACCTTAGACGTTTTTTTTTTAACAACCTATACCTATATCATTCCCTTATTTGAAGCAGGGAAAAAAAAAAGAAGTAAATAATTATCGTCCAATATCTATACTAACCTGTCTTTTGAAAAAATTTGAAAAGTCAATTTATACACGCTTGGTCTCGTTCTTTCAAAAACATTCTGTCATAGCCGAAACACAATATGGCTTTCAAAATGACAAATCTGCTTCTCATGCTATATTAGATGTTCTTACGAACGCCTATGATAACATTTAAAGTAATGAATACACTGCCATAGTTTTATTAGATTTTAAAAAAGCTTTCGATACCGTATGTCATTCCATATTATTGAATAAGCTAGAGCACTATGGAATTCGTGGAATTGCTCTAAAGCTGTTAAAATCATTTTTAACTAATCGTTCACAATTCGTTGCCGCCCAAAATTTACGCACCAACGACGCAGTTAATAGATTTGGTGTTCTGCAAGGGAGTAGCCTTGGCCCTTTATTATTCCTTATCTACATCAACGACATTCCTAACGCATTGTTCTTCATACCCAGATTATTTGCCGATGACACATGTCTGGTGATTCAAACATCTAACACATCGTTACTGGAGAATAGCGTAAACCGAGAACTAATAAATGTCTACGAATGGACTAAAGCTAATAAAATAACCGGTTAGTCCTAAAAAAACGTCAGTTTTGATAATACCACCCAAGGCTACCAGTCCCCCACCTAACATACACCTAGTTTTTAATGGATCCATAATTCCAATCAATGAGTCGGTCAAATGTTTGGATACCACAATTGATAAAAAATTAAATTTTGAAATCCACATCAAACAATTAGAATCAAAAATTTCTAGATCTATCGGAATAATGACTAAACTTAAACACGTTTTACCTGCAAAAGCATTGTGCACGTTATATTACTCCATGATACACCCGCACTTGCTTTATGGCATCGCAATATGGGGCACGACATTCAAATCTTACTTAAAGCGTCTTTCCAGCCTTCAAAATCAAGCCATTAAACAAATTGCCGATTATCATTGGCAGAGCAACGCTAATCCCTGTTAGATTCAGCTTAACATATTAAAGTCAAATGACCTATATACCCACGAAATTGCTAAATTAATGTTCAAATACGCTCATAAAACCACTCCTATTGCATTTTCTTCCTTTTGTACTTCAGTCATTTCGATATACATACGAACAACACGGTTGGCCTCATACAGCAACAACCTGTATTTGCCAAGATGCAAAACAAACAAATTGCAAAGAAGTTTCAAATTTCAAGGGGTTAAAATTTGGAACTCTGTATCTAATGACCTAAGAAAACTCTCTTTCAATCAGTTTAAAATGAAATACAAAAAAATCTTACTTTTTAACTATTGAAGTTTCGCGCTTACAAAACTTTTTTTTTCTAATCTATTGTAGGACTGCATAATATTGGTGACAAATATGTTAATAAAAACCACTCAACACTCACAATAGGTCGATGCGATATTAATATTCCACACTTCATTAAATTTTATAAATTAGCCAAGAGATGCAGCAAATTCGTCTAGCACCCTACAAATGACTTAGGTGGCTGCTCGACTCGATGATCGAAAGGTCCCCTCGCAGCTTCCTGTTACAATTTCAACAACACTGCACATAACTTTAACGGTGTGCCTTTATGTTGTCTTGTTTTTTTTTGTGATTGATTTAACTTATGAAACGAAATAAACTTGAACTTGAACTACGTGCTGCGGAAGCGACCATGATTCTAACAAGCAGTACGGTACTGTTTCAAGAATGCAATGTAGGCTACAGCAAATACGACCACAACGCACGGCACAATATCAGTTGGTGCAGAGGGACTTATTACAAAAAAGTTCAGGCACGATAACAACAGATCAGTCACACAACGGGTTCGAATACAATTCAATACCAATTAGCACTGTTACAGTACATAACACAAGAAATTTCATGACAAAAAGCATTCAACTCATGCCAAAACCAACTACTTTGACAATAGCAATTCCAAACTTCAACTATATATATAAAATTTAAAATGTCACTGTCAATAAAAACCTTAAACTTGAGAACGAAGAAGATTTTGCTGAAGATATAGCTAAGGCCACTGTGGAAGCTTATGGATTCAGTAGTTATTTTAGTCAATACGATTGGTATATTCTTGTTTTCAATTTTTTTGATAGTAATTTATTCGGCAGTGATTATTTCTATGGGCCTGTACAGATAAGCTCTTTGTTTTTTTTATTATCCCTTGCGCTCTTTCCAATTGTACAAGAGCGTAATGAAGCAATAAAATGAACCAAACAGACAAATGTCACGACCCGTAAAAATAGCCACTTCCAATTTTTTAGGCTATTTGAGTTTGGAATTGGGGTTCGCATGTGGGATTCAGGTTTGGATTCATAAAGTTTTTATAATTTTGCTTCATCATCTGATCATAGGCCTACTTGGCATAACAGGGCGAAATGACATTTAGGCCTATCTTGCCACATGCGGTAAAACAGCCAATGCCTAAAAAGAATTAACTATAATTGCTTACATGAAAATATTGTTTGCCACAAGTGTAGAATTTATAGCTTCAAGTTTCTTGAATCATACTAGCCTACTATTGCCTTTTGCTACTCCAAGTGACTAAGTTTCCAATTTGCTCATTTGCATGATCGTATCTAGGCTAATAGCCTTAGGACTGGAAGGTAAGACTAAAGAAACCAATCAATCAAGTGTATTAGTACTCTAGTTGTTTACAAGAATGATATTAAAGCTGTTTAAGTTAGGTCCTACTTTCCCATGCTATAAGCCATGTTTTGCTGACTATGGTACCAGTAACTCTTACCAGTATATTGAGAGCTTGTTTGAATTAAGCTGCACCTTACAACAGGCAGGTATATCACAAGCACAAGGACTGCTAGTGAGTTATTATTAGGGGTTAGGGCCCAACCCCGAGCTTTAACCCTCTGAACCCAACCTTTAACTCCAGCTTAATTTAAACAAGCCCCATATTATTTTGGCAATATCTATTTTGCCGATAACGCCACAACACTCATTGGCCAAAAAATTTAAGTTTTGAGTTAACTGGGGTGTATCCAGCATACTCATGACTGTTGATTGGTTTGCGTCTATTTCCACACTTAATTTTGAAAAAAATAACCAATCAGTATCTTGCCGCTAACAACACTTCCAATATATTTTATATTGCTCTAGTTTCAATAATAAAGCCTACCAGTTTTACACTTTTCTCAATAGTCTTTAGCCCAAAAGCACAACGTCTACTGCCATGCAAGATTTCAAGTTCATCCTCTCACTTTCCAAGCCTAGCAGAATCAGCCTAGCAAAACCAGTGGCATATGCCAAACTTCAGTAATCCCCATTCGCCATGCTTCAACCAGGCAATAAAACTACGTGACGTGACAAGGTGTTCATTTTTCAAATTAAACACCTCGAATGACATAGACCCTTGCATTAGGATGCTGCTGATCGCTTTTTTCTAATTTCAGTTTTTTGAATTGTTTATCATAGTGCACTGTAGGTGTTCACTTGGGTTTGGTGAACACCCTGGCTGACGTGAGTCTAAAAAAGACAATTTTTGTGCAAACTGTGGCGCTTTGAACATATTGAACAATAATGCAAACATAATGCAAACTGTGGCGCTTTGAACAAAAATTGCAAACTGTGGCGCTTTGAACAATAATGCAAAGTGTGGCGCTTTGAACATATTGAAGAAGCAGTTACCTGGCCAAACGTTGACTTGTCCGTAGCGGTAGTTCATTTTATCTTTTTTTAGTCTAGTAACTGAAATATAAAAAAATAATGATCTTCGTTACAATGAATAATCGTAATAAACAATAAAAAAATGTCTGTCGTATTACCCCGAAGCGTGTAACGAGTGACGAGAAACCTTTTCCAAGGCCCTGTCACACTACGACGCTCTAGCAAATGCACAACAGCATACCAAAATTTTTCTAAAACGTTGAAATGCGCTAAACTTACGTCATTATTTCTTCTATCTTGAACGTTTACATTTCGCATTGAATGCTTGCTTAGCGTGTAACGTCATGATCACGTGCTCAGCAGCCTTTATTAAAGGGCAGCTTTTAATAAAAGGCAGATTCAGCATAGCAGACTAGCAAAACCAGTGGCAATTGCCAAACTTCAGTAATCCCCTGTTACGTCTCAATCGCGCCACCTGTCAAAACGCGAGACTAACACTCGTAAAACGCGGACTGGCTTGAATAAAGTAAATATATTGCACGAATGTAATAACTTCTGGTTTGCACCAACTTCTTCTTCCAATAGAAAATATACTGAATCTCATTGCTTGGCCAATGCCGGTTTTAAATCAAATTTAGCAACAGGTTCAACTGTAGATAACTGGAATAACCGGCTTATAAAGTGATGTTTACACATCTGAACTAGCACTCAATTTCGACGTTTACACATCTCAGCACTTATACTGGAATGATTGCATTGGCCGAATAGATCTAGTTTTCTTTTCGCAATTACGAAACTTATGAAAACCCTGTGGCGCTGATTACTGCACCAACTGCCGCAGAACAACAAAACGATCGCGTTTAACATAAATAGGTGAACTAGAGTTCGATTCGCTACAACATAGTAAAGCAACAACACAAATTTGAATTGACAACGTAACATACCCCCCCACAAAATGTGCATCCGGAAGTCACATTTTTTAAAACAAGAGTGAAGGTGTCAAAAGAAAAGAAAAGGTGAGATAAGCGAAGTTAGGAGTGCGATTCATTGTTAACGATCACACAAAGCTTAGTGATGGGTCTGGTAAGTGTGCCATTTTTGGTGCGTACCACCGCAGTCCTTACTCTGCCATGTTTATCAGAATGAGTAGCCGTGATTCTTCCAGTGAGCCATTTTGACCGATGCTGCATGTCCTCTACTAACAACACCATGTCGTTAGTCTGTACATTGCGTTGAGGTTTAAACCACTTATGACGGAGAGCTAAATTTGGTAAAAATTCACGTACCCATCGCGACCAAAAAAGCTGCGACAAATATTGTACCTGAGCCCAACGTCTCTGTCCATAACAGTCTCTCCTTTCAAATAACCCAGGAGGAAGGTTAGGATTGCCACGGAGTAACAACAGATGGTTTGGTGTGAGCGGCTCATCATCCCGAGCATCCATGGTAACTGGAACCAAGGGTCTCGAATTAATGATGCCCTCAACCTCGGCCATCAGGGTGGCCAACGATTCATCAGTCAGTGTTTGGGTGGTCATAAGAGCATCTAGAGTTCGGCGAATGGAGCGAATCATACGCTCCCATGCCCCACCCATGTGGCTAGCAGTAGGAGGGTTAAACGACCATGCAATTTCCTTTTCACTGAGAAAGCGCTTGATTTGCTCTTGGTCGATAACTTGTAAACAGGCTCGTAAAAGTTTAGCAGCGCCAATGAAGTTGGTACCACGATCACTGTAAATGTGAATTGGTCTGCCACGTCTAGAAATGAACCTGCGGAGTGCACATAAAAACGAATCGGTAGTCAGAGAGTTAGAAATTTCGATATGAATGGCTCTGACTGTCATGCACGTGAATACGCATCCATAGCGTTTGACCAAAGACCGACCTTGCTTCACTTGATAAGGCCCAAAATAATCGATGCCTACATGACTAAAGGGTGGTTGGTCGATCTGAAGTCGAGCAGAAGGCAAGTCAGCCATGAGCTGCTTCCCTACTGGTGCGTTGCGCTTTTTACACTTCAGGCATTTGCCAATTGAGTTCCTAACGGCAACACCCCCCTTGAGAATCCAATAGCGCTGCCGTATAGCTGACCAGGTATGGCTAGTACCTGCATGTCCCACTTCATTGTGATATTGCCTAATCACCAGTTCACTAAAGTAACAACTGGATGGCAATAGTATTGGATGCTTCAGGTCAAATTCGACATCTGCCTTTGCCAATCTTCCTCCCACACGAATGACTCCATTAACTTCGATGGGGTGAAGCCTTTGTATAAAACGGGGAACGTTTTTTTGTTTTAGCAATTCAAATAATCTCGCCGAAAACAAGTAAGAAAAATGCTGCCGCTGAACATATTTCACGATTTCAAGTTCAGCCAGTTTCAACTCATTGGAAGATAAAGGCTCAGAGTTGAACTTGGCATCTTTATTTTTTACCTTGTTATGCAAGAATTGCTTGGTCCTGATCAGCCAAGCAGTGAGTCGCTTGACCTTTATGAGAGTAGAAGATCGGTTAATTAACCTGTCAAAAAAGTTGGCATCATTTTGATTTTGTAAACAAGATTTAATAGCTAGAAATGACGCCTTATGTGACCGTGCCTTTATTAGATCTGAGGGCACCTCGGGTAACTCGTTTGGGGGCTCTGGCCATAAGTCTTCTGAAGCCCAAAGAAAACACGGTCCCTTTAACCAAGGATGCGAATCACTCAGCTGATTAGCAGATATGCCACGAGAAGCAAAATCGGCTGGATTGAGTTTGGTTGGTACGTATTTCCATTCCTCAATGCATGTGTGCTCATCAATTACAGCAACACGATTGGCCACAAATATAGGAAATCGTTTGATATCGTTATGTATAATCTGCAGCACTGAGGTTGAATCCGTCCAAAATGTTGTTTTGCAGTTGGATAAATCAAGTTCTCTTTTCACTAACTGACAGAGTCTAACAGAAAGCACGGCAGCAGTTAGTTCCAGTTTCGGAATGGACACTGCCTTCATAGGAGCTACTCGAGCCTTGCCCATGATGAAGACGCAATGAATTTGTCCTTCACTGTTCAAAAGTCTTAAATAACAACAACTGCCGTAACAATACAAAGAAGCATCTGAAAAAAGGTGCAGCTCTTGGCGAAGGGAGTCGCCGAACTCCGGAGGTTTAAAACAACGTTGAATGCGAAGTTGGTTCAGGCTTGATAGCGTTAGCATCCATTTATTCCAACGATTCGCTTCTTCATCCTCCAAGGTTTGATCCCAATCACGACCCTTTCTGCAAAGTTCTTGCAGAAGAAGTTTAGGGAATAAGGTGACAGGTGCAACGAAACCAAGGGGATCGAAGAGACTCGAAACTGTAGCAAGCAGTCCTCGCCGAGTCAAAGGTTTGTTAGGCAGCGAAACGTTAAAAATAAATGCATCCTCCTCGAAGTTCCACTGCACACCCAATACTCTATGAGCTGGTGGCATGTCTATATCACGAGGTTGCAACTGTTTGGCCTTATCTGCCTTGGGAAGGGCTGCAAGTAATTCGTGGTTGTTGGTCAACCATTTAGTAAGATGAAATCCACCCTTCTCTAGCATTTGAGTGAGGTCTTTCATCACTTCGATTGCTTCGGTAGCAGAACTAAAGGACATAAGGCAATCGTCAACGTAAAAGTTGTTTTTGACAATTTGCGATACAATTGGAAGATGCTGATTGCCAAAATCGACAACAACTCGTCGTAAGCAGTAAGATGCGCAGCTGGGAGAAGACGTTGCGCCGAAAAGATGCACCTGCATTTGATGGTCTACGGGTTCAAGATCTAAATTTCCCCCTGGCCACCATAAAAATCTTAATGCGTTGCGATGGCGAGGATCCACCTTTATCTGGTGGAACATTGCTTGAATGTCGCCGATCAAAGCAACTTACTCCTTACGGAAGCGTGTTAGAACGCCTACTAGATTGCTGGTTAAGCAAGGTCCAGACATGAGCGAATCGTTTAAGCTTACGCCCTTGTATTTTGCGCCACAGTCAAAAACTACTCGCACCTTGTTAGGTTTGAGTGGGTGCATGACTGGGTGATGCGGTAAATACCAGACCAAATCTTCAACTTCCTTGCAATTGCGCATTTCAGCAGCATAGTTGTTAGTCAAATATTCTTGCATAGTACTCGAATATTTTTCTTTCAACTCACTATCCTTGGATAGCCGCCGTTTCAAGCTGAGCAGTCTACGTAGCACCATTTCTTTATTGTTTGGCAACTGCGTAGTATCAGATCGCCATGGCAGAGGCAGCTGATACCGTCCTTGATTTACGGTAATTGAATTGTCAAGTAATTTTAGCATTGCTCTGTCTTCACGAGAATGAGGTTGGTCAAGAACTGAGCTTCCGTCACCAAAATCTGTGGACCAAAGTGTTCGCATCATCCTTTCAACTCCTTCATCTTTATGCTTCACAAAATTCACACAGCAGTTTGTAGAAACTGAGAGGGAAAGAGGTGGCCCCAAAAGAGACCATTCTAAGGGCGTGTAACAGTAATTCTCAAAGTTTCCGAACTGCGGTCTGACGTAACTACCCTATCAAAACGCGCCAAATTCCAAACAGATAATCAGGTTGTATTGGCAACTCAAAACAGTAATTTCTGAACAGCTTCAAAATATCTTTCTTCACAGTAACGATAAAGCAGGGTAGCGATAGCAATGGCGGTTTTAAAATTTGTTTTGGGTTACGCCCACCGCACAATCTCATCGACTAAAAAGAAACACAGGGAAATCACGCAATATAAAGCACCAGACTAACCACCGGTCAGCAAAGGAAATGAACGACCAATCAGAACACGACAACGACGTACGAAAGAGCGACCAATCAAAACACGACAACGACGTACGAAGGAATAAATGGCCAAATAAGGAAGGATTAAATAAATTAAGGAAGTAAGAGATCCGTCAAGAACACGGCGGATAACCAGAAGCTAGGACGAACTAACTTGACGCAACATAGCCCCCACAATTGACGGAGGAAAATAATCTACAAAACATGCAAGAGTTAGTGAAGTTCTCCAGCTGTAAAGCTGAACCGACGATCAATACGCTCGTAACAATAACACATGCTCAGATACGAATACAAAACACATTCCTAGTCCTACAGCATACGCAACGAAGTTCATCTCCAGCTTAAACGTAGCGTCACGGATAGAATTCATGGTCAAACGTATCTCCGATTATAAGCCTACGCCTGAAACAAAACAGACAGACAAAGTGTTATCACAATAAAAATTTCTAGGGCCTACGTATCTCCGATTATAAGCCTACGCCTGAAACAAAACAAAAGGACAATTTTTTAGGGTCTACACGCACGAAAGATCAACCACAAGCAGTAACACATGCGCACTCGTCTTAGAACAGAGAGGGCTTTACGAGCCCGAATAAAGCAGAAAACAGCTGAAAGCTTATACACAGAACTTAACACATCGTAATGCCGCTTGACAAAAGAGAGAAAACACAGGTTTTAATTTAGGTGCATATAGCAAGCTATAGTTCAATCTTCCGTCACAAAATAAATAAATCGCACAAATATCATCAAACTTAGAATGATAAGCGTAGTCGAAAATGCAAACTCAAACATCAAGAAAAATAGGTCATGCAAAGAGAAAGGCAAGTAAACAATTCCACTAACCTTGTACTAGTTTTTTCCGCTTAAGAACCTTCTAAAAACCGACACAGCTTAGAAATTGGGACGAACAAAAGTGTTGGTGGCAGTTTTCACAAGAACCTTTCGCACAAGCCCCTTTTCATCGGGGTAAGTTTCGATCACCCGACCTAGCGGCCACCTACCTCGCGAACTGGAATCGTCGTGCAACAGAACCACGTCACCGACCGAGTAATTCTGTTCAACGTTGTGCCACTTCTGTCTAGTTTGAAGAGTCTGCAAGTATTCACGGCGCCATCTCCGCCAAAATTGATCAGTTAAATACTGTACCTGGCGCCACTTTTTACGGACATAATTATCCGACTCCGAGAAAACTCCAGGGGTGTAGCTAGGACTCGGTCGCATGAGCAAGATGTGATTCGGGGTCTTGTAGCACGGGAGTCAAAGGTCTGGAGTTGACGATAGATTCGACTTCACTAAACAAAGTAATTAGACTGTCATCGGTGGTCGGTTGACTAGTCAGCAAAGCACTTAAAATGCGCTTGATAGATCTTATCACTCTCTCCCAAATGCCTCCCATGTGCGAGGCATAAGGGGGGTTAAACACCCACTTCACACTGCGTTGCTTTAAGTACTCGTTGATCTGGTGGCTGTTCCATTCCTGCAAAGAACGCGAAAGTTCTTTATGTCCGCCTACTAAGTTCGTTCCGTTGTCGCTGTAGATCACGCTTGGAGCACCACGACGACTAACAAATCTCCTGTAAACATTGATAAAGGCATCTGTGGAAAGAGAATAGCTCATTTCAATATGAACAGCTCTAACTGCCAAACAAGTGAATATGCACCCGTAGCGCTTAACGGTGCTGCGGCCTTGTTTCACCAGAAACGGGCCAAAATAGTCCACTCCTGTATGGTGGAAAGGAGGATTATCCGACGTAACCCGACCACTGGGCAGATCCGCCATCAGTTGTCTGCCTAAACACAGGTTGCGTTTTTTACACAAAAGACATTGGTTTAACACTCGACGAACCGTTGCAGCACCACGAAGTATCCAATAAACCTGCCGTAAAGAAGTCCAAGTGTGACTCATTCCGCAGTGCCCCATTTCTCGGTGGTGATGTTCTATAAGCAAGCGCGTGGCATGACCTTCAGAGGGTAATATCACGGGATGCTTGATGTCGAAATTTTCCGGAGACCTGCACAGTCGTCCACCTACCCTTAAAACTCCTTCGATCAAAACTGGATTGAGTTTCCGCATGGCATCACGGCATCTCCTAGCAGTAGATTTATAAGACGACAATACTGTTATCTCATCATGAAAATAACGCTGCTGTGTAAGCTTTATTATTACATTTTCAGCTTTAGCGAGTTCTTCAACTGTTAAAGCACCTTTAGGTACTGACTTGAGACGCAGTGTGTCACGAAGACGCAAGAGCCAAGCCACACTCTTCTTCAGTCTAAACCACGAGGAAAAACGCGAGAAACGCTGTTCTATGGAAGGCAGTTCAGCAGCGGAGACCGTAGTGACAGCCGATGTTCTACTTTTAAGAATTTTGAACTCCTCTGGCAAGTTCGCAAATGTGCAAGGAGGTTCGGGCCATTCGGATTGAGGCTGGAGCAAAAAGGACGGACCCTGAAACCACAAAGAGTTTATTAAAGCGTTGACATCCATACCTCTAGACGCGATGTCCGCCGGGTTATCCTTGCCGTTGACGAAGTGCCATTGAGTAGGGTCCGAGTTTTCTTCGATTTTCGAGATACGATTTGCCACGAAGATTGGGTACCTCCTGGAGGTATTCCTTATCAAGTGCAGGACTGCTACTGAATCAGTCCAAAAATAAGAACTTACCGGCAGATTATCAAAGACGGGTCTGAGTAAACAATCAACCTTTATTGCAAGGGTAGCGGCGACCAGCTCTAAACGTGGTATCGAAACTGACTTCAGTGGGGCAAGACGACTTTTACCGAATACCAAACTGCAATAAACATTGCCATTAGAGTCTATCAATCTCAAGTACGATACCGTGCCATAAGCAGACAAAGAAGCATCTGCGAAGTGGTGAAGCTCTATTTCATACATCTGGTCATTTTCAAAGTCCGTGGGAACAAAGCATCGAGCCACATACACTTCGGCCAACAGGGGTAGTTCCCTAGTCCACTTCCTCCATAGTACTTGGTCATCATCCGGAATAGGGTCATCCCATGCCAGTTTCTTCCTACACAAATCCTGCAACAACAATTTTGCGAGCAATATTACTGGTGCCACGAAACCTAGTGGGTCGAATAATGAGCTTACCGCCGACAAAAGTCCTCTTCTGGTCAACGGCTTTTCTTTGATACTCACATTAAACTCGAACCGATCTGTCTCAAAATTCCACACCACGCCCAGAATTTTTTCACTAACCTGATCGCTAGATGGCAGACTTAAACAAGCTTTGGACAAATCTGCATTCGGAATTGTTGAAAGAACCTTTTGATCGTTTCCAAGCCATTTTCGCAGGTGAAAACCTTTATTTTCCAAGAGCTTGGACAACTGGTGGACAAGTCGAATAGCTTCGTCTTGGCAAGAAACAGAAAAGAGGCAGTCATCCATGTAAAAATTATTTCTTACTATTTCAAGGGTAGCTTCATCAAAATCCTCGACTTGGTCGTTGGCAGATTCCAAAAGACAGAATTGGCAGCAACTCGGAGACGAAGTAGCACCGAATAGATGTACTTGCATGTGGTACTCTTGAGGCGGAAGTTCAAGATCACCACGAGGCCACCAGAGGAATCTAAGAAAATCACAATCGTTAGGATGGACTTTAACCTGGTGAAACATTGACTCAATGTCACCAACCAACGCTATTTTGTTTTTCCTAAACCGAGTTAAAACGCCAGGTAAGCTGCCAAGGAAGTCAGGTCCTTTGAGCAACTGATCATTGAGAGACGTCCCCTTGAAAGACGCTGCGCAGTCGAACACCACGCGAACCTTCTCGGGTTGATGGGGGCGACACACAGGATGATGCGGAAGATACCATCCTTTTTCTGAAGGAAACTCAACGGGTTTAGCGTATCCTTTAAATATGTAGCCTTCAAGAGTTTCCACGTACCTTTTTTTCAAATCAGGATTCCTGTCTAACCTTCTTCGTAAATACGAAAGTCTAATCAACGCCTGATTGCGGTTGTTGTTAAGTTGAGGAGCCCCTGGTCGCCAGGGCAAAGCAACCTGGTAGTGGCCATCCACTAACGTTTTCGAGTTCCTCATCAATTTTAACGCATAGCGGTCATTTTTAGACAATTCCATGCTGTCCGAGTATTGTGAAGGAATCTCATCCAGCTTCCACAAGCGTTCTATTTGGTCATTAAGCCGATCTACTCTGACGGAAGCGAAGTTTACAGAGTAATTTTCAAAATCCTCATTCGGCCGTTCACATGTTCTTGGGCCAATTAAAGACCATCCTAGCGTAGTTCTCAGCGCATAGGGTTCACTAGGCCTTCCTCTGCATTCTTCGATTACCCAAAATGCTTCCGGAACGTCGACACCGATCAGAATCAAAACTTCGGCGTTGATTACAGGGAGCTTTAAGTTTTTTAGGTGAGGCCACGAGCGCAGCTCGTGTGCAGTAATCACTGGGTTAGGCTTTACGGGCAAGTTTTCGACGGCCAGTACTTCAGGAATATTCAAATGCTTATCGCCACTTAAGGAAGGAACAGTGACGCTTACCTTGGCACCTGTTTTCTTTGCCTTGTCTTCATTCACAGTAGTAATGGTAAACTCCGTCGGTTCTCCCTTCAAGTCGAGTTTCTCCAGCAAACGATGATCGCACAGCGTGGTAGTCGAACCCTGATCCAGAAATGCGTAGGTATTGACACGCTTGTTTCCAGCAGCGACGCAGACAGGCACAACGTTTAAGTAAACACTACCTGCGTTTGTACCGCACGTTTGCCCTGTAAAATAAGTACTTGCGCAGTTAGATGACGGTGAAGAACTTTGTGATGTAGGGACGGCGATAGGGTTCGAACGATTAACTTCTCGATGTAGCAGAGCGTGATGCTTCAACTCGCACTTGTCGAACGAACAGGCACTTTTTTGGAAGCAAAACTTAGCGATGTGACCTTTTTTTCCGCAGTTGTCGCACAGTCGTTTTTGTCTCATTAGAAGCAGGCGATCGGCCTTGGTTTTGTTTCTAAAAAGAGTACAGTGAAATATGGCATGACCACCGCCACACAAGATGCATTTTTCTTTCTGTTGAGAAGGCTCAACCGATGTAGTTTTGGTAGTAAATATCTTGCCGTTAGTAGTTTTCTTTGAACGACTGTTAATAACCGCCGCATACGACGATCTTACAACTTCGGCCTCTTCTTTCACAAATTTCACAAGATCGGAAAATGAAGGATCGCGACCACCTCGTTCTATGAAAGCCGAAGAACGAATCCACCTGGATTGCGTGCTGTAAGGAAGTCTGTTAATTATTTTTGCAATGTTGTCAAAATTATTTAAATCGGCATAATAGTTCAAATGGGATAAAGTAATCTCGCATTCCTGTACCTCTTGAGCGAGTTTAGTCATACCGGTTGAATCGTCTAATTTAATCTTCGGTCCATCGGCAAGTCGTTTCACATAAGCACGAGCAATGACGTTCTTTCTTCCGTAGTTTTCCTTTAACGTCTCCTTAGCCTTTTGGTAACCAACAACAGGATCTAAAAGTAGACAGAATTCGATTAAGCTTTTGGCTTTGCCTTCGCAGTGTTGCAGCAGGTACAAAAGCCTGCGTTGGTCATCCAATTCTGCTTGCTCGACAGTCGTCTCGAAGGTGGTCATGAATCTGGAATACTTCATCGGATCGCCGTCGAACTTAATCAGCTCCAATGATGGCCTGTGAATGCTGTCTCTAATCACACTAGAAAAAGAATGCAAGGCTTCATCAAGGTTGGTGGTAGTGGTTTTTAAACAACTAGCGCTACTAGCAACAGGTTTACTTTCAAATGGAATATTTTTGGATAACGTAAACCTACTGGAGACTGACGGGATTTCTTCAGGCACAACTTCCTCGATTTTCTTGGGCTGCAATACTTTGGCAAAACGGGCTGGGGTAGTTGACGTTGCAGGAAGGTTTTGTCCGGCATTAGTTACGGGTCTTGTAAATGTAAAGTCGGTTACGTTAAAACTATTGCTACTCGCTGCGGGGTTGTTCTCAAACCGAACATCTTTGACACCGGAAGTTGGCGGAATATTTTCACATGCGCTTTCCTCGAATTTCTTTGGTTTCAGTGCGTGGACTGAAGGGGCCGGTGCTGTCGAAGCTGATAAAAGATTTTGAGCATTATCTGTTACTGGTCGGTTGGATGCAATGCCAATTTTGTTTATTTCTAATTTAGGGCTAGGCCTATTACTTACCTTAACGCTCGACGCTTCAAGTCGCCACTCTTCATCCTCTGCTTCAGGAATGTACCCTCCTCGGTCCAATTCTTCTTCGAGAACCTGGTGCTCGAGCGACGCTTGCTCAAGTTCATGTGAGGCGGTTAAAATGTCTATAGTTTCTTGTTCGGCAGCTTCTTCGCGTTCACGTCTTTGTCGCGCTTCAGTTTCTTCTAATTCACGGCGTTGTTGACGCTCTGCATGCTCTAATTCACGGCGTTGTTGCTCTAATTCACGGCGTTGTCGACGCTCTGCACGCTCTCGTTGAAGTCTTTGCTGGTCTTGCAACTGCTTGACTTTCAATCGAGCAATTTGTAGTTTAGCAGCGGCTCTAGCTTTAATAACGCTAGAACTGCTAGAAGCGTTCGAACGAGCGGAGCGAGATCTTAATGAACGTGGCGCTGTCACAATACTAGAAATCTCTTTGGGGTTTTCAAATGTCTCTAGCCATTCAGAGGCCTTTGTATCAAATCTCGCCTTTCGTACATGCTCGTCTTTCATCATTGCTTCAAGTGTCTTATAAGCGGTCTCTTCGGTCTCGTTAACAGTTATTCTGGACAAATCACTATACGCGGAATTGATTCGGGAAAGAACTTGCTTGAAAGCTTCGCTGTCTTCTATTTCCGAATATGACATAATCATATCGACTTCATCATACAGTGCGTCTAACGAAGCTTTAAGCTCTTCAAAACGGGAAATACTCGATACCGACATCATCTGGATAGACTTTCTTCAATCGGTCACGAACTTTCATCAAACAAATTTTAAAACTTCGCTGTAACAGTAATTCTCAAAGTTTCCGAACTGCGGTCTGACGTAACTACCCTATCAAAACGCGCCAAATTCCAAACAGATAATCAGGTTGTATTGGCAACTCAAAACAGTAATTTCTGAACAGCTTCAAAATATCTTTCTTCACAGTAACGATAAAGCAGGGTAGCGATAGCAATGGCGGTTTTAAAATTTGTTTTGGGTTACGCCCACCGCACAATCTCATCGACTAAAAAGAAACACAGGGAAATCACGCAATATAAAGCACCAGACTAACCACCGGTCAGCAAAGGAAATGAACGACCAATCAGAACACGACAACGACGTACGAAAGAGCGACCAATCAAAACACGACAACGACGTACGAAGGAATAAATGGCCAAATAAGGAAGGATTAAATAAATTAAGGAAGTAAGAGATCCGTCAAGAACACGGCGGATAACCAGAAGCTAGGACGAACTAACTTGACGCAACAGGGCGTCTTTACGGCAATAGGTAGTCCGCGACCGCCCTTTCGCACGTCCACAAAGCAAAATACTTCTGGCACATCTGCTCCAATTAGCAACGTAACAGACGCGCCGGGTATTTTCGGAAAGGTAATGCCAGTTAAGTGTGGCAAGGCACTCAAGACACCCTTTGCAGGGGTCAAATTAGGATTAACAGGAATGTTTTCAATCGAAAACACCTTGGGAAGGCATATTGACTGCGAGTCATTTAGAGACGAGACGCTCAAAGTGAGTGTCACGCCGCGACATTTTGCAGCAGGATTGCACAGTGTTTGAAGGGTCAAGTTTTCCTCTCGCCCCGTTGCTCCAAGAGCTTGAACCAGTTTAGTGTCACAAAAACTGTGCGTCGATCCTTGGTCCAGGAAGGCATAAGTCAGTACAGTTTTACCTTCACAATGAACCCGAACCGGAACAACGCAGAGATAAACTCCATCAGAGTTATTTGAATCGTGGCTGCAAGCGGCTACACTGTTGTTACCGCTACAGCCCGCTTCAACTTCTTTGGTTAGTTGAGCGTCCTCAAAAGTATCCCTTCCGACTTGCACTTGAGCATCCGCCTTAACAGGCCTTGGGTTGTGCAAGAGAGTGTGGTGATAGGTACCTTTGCAACCCGGCACTGAACAGGTATTGGTACGCTTGCACACATTGGTTTTGTGCTGACTGCTAAGACACTTAAAGCACAATCGCTTGGATTTAACAAAGCTTGACTTATCCTTCACAGGTATTTCCTTGAATTTGGGGCAATCATGCAGTCGATGGTCGCAGTCATCACAATACCAACACTGAGCTCGCGCTCGTGCATTAAAATTTGAATTAATCATAAAACTAGAACTAGACTTATGTTTATTCTTAGTTTGCTCACTCAAACCCTTGACATAACCGGTCGGCTTATGTTCTGGCTTAGCAGCGAACACACGTCTGCCGTACAAAGAACCTTGTTCGTCCGATTCCCGGGTGACAAATTTTACAAAATCGCCAAACTTAGCGACACGACCGCCTTTCTCGATCGTAACCGATTCTCGAACCCAGCGCTTTCGCATGTCAAAGGGTAACTTACTAACAAGCTTAGAAATAGCATCTAAAGAATTAACACTGCTTAATTCATTTAAATTTTGCAAGGTGGTAAAGGTTTTTTCAAGCAGCTCGGAAAAAGACTTAAGAGACGTCGTATCATTAGATTTGACTTGCGACGCATCTCTTAATTGCTGTTCACAAATATCAGCTATTATGCAAGGCCGCCCAAATTCATGCTTCAATTTCTCCTTGGCCAGCTGATAAGCCTGGTCATCGTCTTTCTCGCCAAAATATTCAATCATAGATTTCACGTTGTCCTCGCAATGTTGCAAAAGCATACAAAAAAGCATTTTCTTATTGTGAACGCGAGGTTCGACGTGAGTCTCAAAATTGGTAATAAATAACCTGAAGTCAAGAGGATTACCATTAAATTTCTTAAACTCTGGCCTAGGCAAAAACAACTCGTCGTAAGACAAGTACGAAAATGGGGTGAAACCCGGTGGCGGTTGAACAGTAGGCCTGGTTGGGTAAGCCCTGCTTTCATGCGGCCAAAAAGAGCCGCAAGGCCCGCCTCCTGTAGTGGGCATAGCTTGCTGCGTAACGTTTGCTCTAAAAGGCAAAGATTGCTCTACAGCAGATGATAAGGGTTGTGGTAGCTCGACACCAGAAAAGAAAGGACGAGTTTGAGAATAATCGTTAGCAGAACGGTAACATGCAGGAACTTGAGGGGTAATAGAGTGTGTAACATTACATTGCATTCTAAATCTATCATACGCAGAATCGACAGTATTGTACGAATGTAGACCTACACCATACAAATCAGGCACACAGGGAACGTTGACATTATTATTGAAATTATGTGAAACACTGCTAATTGCCGCCGCATTAACTCGTGTGTTATCAGCAACACTCTGTTGGGGAATAGAGATATTGTTTCTTACTTCACACACAGGAGTAACATTTACCTTGCTCGAAGTCGCATTTATGCTCGTCGGAGTAGTAGAATGGGTGTTTGAGATCACATTATTATGGGCAAGTACGCGCGACAAAGTGTTCGGTAATTGCGATTGCTCGTTGACAATACAGTTCACACGATTACCGACATTCGAATGAGTGGAACTTAAATTGTCCTGGCGCTCTAAGATTTCGATCTTTGCAGCAGCGATTTCCATCTCACGTTCGGCGTTTCGAAGTTCGATTTGTTGTTGTTGCCTTAAACGATTGGCTTCTTCTTCGGCCTTTAGGCGATCTATGGTTTGTTGTTGCTGTAGAAGAATGACCTCTTCTTCCGCCTTTTCTGCAGCTTGTTTAGCTTTAATCTGGGCGACACGAAATTCGATTGTGGCATCTCGCAGTTTAGCACTTGATCGTGAAGATCGCGAAGACCCATTAGATTTGGTGGAAGCGGAAGACCTGACTTCGCACGCGGTTGTTGACTGAATACCTTCGTAAGGGAGCTGCGGTTCGAAAGCTGATCGTCGCTGCTGGAATGACTTGTAGTATCTGTCAAACTCCTCTTTGTTACGAAAAATACTTTCCTTGACATCTGAGAAAGAAGGAACTTCAGGATTATTAACAGCCTCCATCAGTCTGTTGTACAAATTCTCAATTTTGGAAACAAGTTGCTCTAAATGAAGCAAATCTGGTTGCCGCAAAGCCATCAGTTTTTCTGCAGCTAAGTAGCACCCGCTGAGCTCTTGTTTTAATTTGCTGAACTCATCTATTGCTTCAGCGGATTCCATTGTTATTTGATTTGTAGTTGATATTGACGAGTTGTTTCAAAACTTGATTTGATTTAAAACTTTATGTTACTTCTCAATCGCGCCACCTGTCAAAACGCGAGACTAACACTCGTAAAACGCGGACTGGCTTGAATAAAGTAAATATATTGCACGAATGTAATAACTTCTGGTTTGCACCAACTTCTTCTTCCAATAGAAAATATACTGAATCTCATTGCTTGGCCAATGCCGGTTTTAAATCAAATTTAGCAACAGGTTCAACTGTAGATAACTGGAATAACCGGCTTATAAAGTGATGTTTACACATCTGAACTAGCACGCAATTTCGACGTTTACACATCTCAGCACTTATACTGGAATGATTGCATTGGCCGAATAGATCTAGTTTTCTTTTCGCAATTACGAAACTTATGAAAACCCTGTGGCGCTGATTACTGCACCAACTGCCGCAGAACAACAAAACGATCGCGTTTAACATAAATAGGTGAACTAGAGTTCGATTCGCTACAACATAGTAAAGCAACAACACAAATCTGAATTGACAACGTAACACCCCATTCGCCATGCTTCAACCAGGCAATAAAACTACATGTCGTCACAAGATGTTCATTTTTCAAAGTGAACACCTTGAATGACGTAGACCCTTGCATTAGGATGCTGCTGATCGCTTTTTTCGTTTTTCAGTTTCTTGAATTGTTTATCATACTGTAGATGTTCACTTGGGTTTGGTGAACACCCTGGCTGACGTGAGCCTAAAAAAAAACAATTTTTGTGGTAATTGCAAAAAATTGCAACTATTCAATTATTTCAAAGGGGAAAGTAGTCAAATTACTTTCTGAAAAACAAAGTTAATCACAAAAAACAAAAACGGTTATGAAAAGTTGGAAAAAAATTTTGTTTGAAAATGTCATTAAACACCCTGAAAATACGCCACTGATGGAAAACGCTCACTCACATTGCAAATTGCTGCAAACATCCGTATTGCCATGAAGAGACTGTGCCGGACGTGGAATAATCGAGTGCGTATTCATTTCATTGTACAAGATTTCTCGACACACACAAAAAACAAAAATTAACTTTCAGCTGCAACAAATCCAAAACTGCCATGACCAATCGGCTTTATTCATTTTCACCTCACCAACATTATGTAGTTCTCAGCTATTCTGGCTGCATGTTTTCCACGAAAATAAGTGATAAGTTCTAAACATTATATTCCTAAATCCATCCGCATTTTGAGCTTTTTATTTTAGACATTTCATTGTTCTAGAGGCTACAAAACTAGTGCCATCGAACGAAGTTGCAATTTTTACGCTTTTTGACGCTGAAAAGTTTTCAAAGAACTTGTGCATAAAGTTTTTGAAGGTAAATGATGATATTGATAAAGCTAAAGAACTCCGCATTCCACATGACCATTATTTTAGTAGCCGTAAATATTTTTACGTGAAATCGTTTTTCCTGTCAGCAGTAATGGAAAAACAACAATTACGACTTTTGAACTGCGATAAGAAACACTGTAATGCAAACTATGGCGCTTTGAACATATTGAAGAAACAATTACCTGGCCGAACGTTGACTTGTCCGTAGCGGTAGTTCATGTTGTCTTTTTTTAGTCTAGTAACTGAAATGAAAAAAAATAATGGTTTTCGTTATAAAGAATAAAAAAATGTCTGCCGTACTACGCCGAAGCGTGTAACGAGTGGCGAGAAACTTTCTCCAAGGCCCTGTCACACTACGACGCTCTAGCAAACGCACAACAGCGTACCAAATTTTTCTAAACCGTTGAGATAGCTTGAACTTAAATCATTTTTTCTTTTTGAACGTTTACATTTCGCATTGAATGCTTGCTTAGCGTGTAACGTCATGATCACATGCTCAGCAGCCTTTAATAAAGGGCAGAATCAGCCTAGCAGACTAGCAAAACCAGTGGCAATTGCCAAACTTCAGTAATCCCCATTCGCCATGCTTCAACCAGGCAATAAAACTACATGACGTGACAAGGTGTTCATTTTTCAAAGTGAACACCTTGAATGACGTAGACCCTTTTAGGATGCTGCTGATCGCTTTTTTCTAAATTCAATTTTTTGAATTGTTTATCGTAGTGTAGATGTTCACTTGGGTTTGGTGAACACCCTGGCTGACGTGAGCCTAAAAAAAACAATTTTTGTGGTAATTGCAAAAAATTGTAACTATTCAATTATTTCAAAGGGGAAAGTAGTCAAATCATTTTTTGAGCGACAAAATTAGTCACAAAAATCAAAAAAGATTATGAAAAGTTGGAAAAAAATTTTGTTTGAAAATGTCATTAAACACCCTGAGAATACGCCACTGATGAAAAACGCTCACTCACATTGCAAAATGCTGCAAACATCCGTATTGCCATAAAGAGGCTGTGCCGGACGTGGAATAATCGAGTGCGTATTCATTTCATTGTACAAGATTTCTTGACACACACAAAAAACAAAAATTACTTTCAGCTACAACAAATCCAAAACTGCCATGACCAATCGGTTTTATTTCTTTTTCACCTCACCAACATTATCTAGTGCTCAGTTATTCCGGCTGCATGTTTTGTACGAAAACAAGTGATAAGTTCCGAGCATTATATTCCTAAATCCATTCGCATTTTGAGCTTTTTATTTTAGACATTTCATTGTGAGGCTACAAAACCAGTGCCATCGAACGAAGTTGCAATTTTTACGTTTTTATGACACTGAAAAGTTTTCAAAGAACTTGTGCATAAAGTTTTTGCCGGTAAATGATGATATTGATAAAGCTAAAGAACTCCGCATTCCACATGACCATTATTTTAGTAGCCGAAAACTTTTTAACGTGAAATCGTTGTTCCTGTCAACAGTGATGGAAAAACAACAATTACGACTTTTGAACTGCGATAAAAAACGCTGTAATGCAAACTGTGGCGCTTTGAACGTATTGAAGAAGCAACTACCTGGCCAAACGTTGACTTGTCCGTGGCGGTAGTTCATGTTATCTTTTTTTAGTCTAGTATCTGAAATATAAAAAAATAATGATCTTCGTTACAATGAATAATCGTTTTATAGAATAAACAAGTGTCTGCCGTATTACGTCGAAACGTGTAACGAGTGGCGGGAAACCTTTTCCAAGGCCCTGTCACTCTACGACGCTCTAGCAAACGCACAACAGCGTACTATAATTTTTCTAAATCGTTGAAATACCTTGAACTTACCTCATTTTTTTTTTTGTCTTGAACGTTTACATTTCGCATTGAATGCTTGCTTAGCGTGTAACGTCATGATCACGTGCATAGCAGCCTTTAATAAAGGGCAGAATCAGCCTAGAAAACTAGCAAAACCAGTGGCAATTGCCAAACTTCAGTAATCCCCATTCGCCATGCTTCAACCAGGCAATAAAACTACATGACGTGACAAGGTGTTCATTTTTCAAAGTGAACACCTTGAATGACGTAGACCCTTGCATTAGCATGTTGCTGATCGTTTTTTTCTAATTTCAGTTTTTTGAATTGTTTATCATAGTGTACTGTAGATGTTCACTTGGGTTTGGTGAACACCCTGGCTGACGTGAGCCTAAAAAAAACAATTTTTGTGGTAATTGCAAAAAATTGCAACTATTCAATTATTTCAAAGGGGAAAGTAGTCAAATTACTTTCTGAAAAACAAAGTTAATCACAAAAATTACAAAAAATAAAAACGATTATGAAAAGTTGGAAAAAAATTTTGTTTGAAAATGTCATTGAACACCCTGAAAATGCGCCACTGATGAAAAACGCTCACTCACATTGCAAATTGCTGCAAACATCCGTATTGCCATGAAGAGGCTGTGCCGGACGTGGAATAATCGAGTGCATATTCATTTCATTGTACAAGATTTCTTGACACACACAAAAAAACAAAAATTACTTTCAGCTACAACAAATCCAAAACTGCCATGACCAATCGGTTTTATTTCTTTTTCACCTCACCAACATTATGTAGTTCTCAGTTATTCTGGCTGCATGTTTTGTACGAAAACAAGTGATAAGTTCCGAGCATTATATTCCTAAATCCATCCGCATTTTGAGCTTTTTATTTTAGACATTTTATTGTTCTAGAGGCTACAAAACTAGTGCCATCGAACGAAGTTGCAATTTTTACGTTTTTATGACACTGAAAAGTTTTCAAAGAACTTGTGCATAAAGTTTTTGCCGGTAAATGATGATATTGATAAAGCTAAAGAACTCCGCATTCCGCATGACCATTGTTTTTGAAGCCGAAAAATTTTTAACGTGAAATCGTTTTTCCTGCCAACAGTGATGGAAAAACAACAATTACGACTTTTGAACTGCGATAAGAAATACTGTAATGCAAGCTGTGGCGCTTTGAACATATTGAAGAAGCAATTACCTGGCCGAACGTTGACTTGTCCGTGGCGGTAGTTCTGGTTGTCTTTTTTTAGTATAGAAACTGAAATATAAAAAAGTAATGATCTTTGTTACAATGAATAATCGTTATAAAGAATAAAAAAACGTCTGCCGTACTACGCCGAAGCGTGTAACGAGTGGCGGGAAACCTTTTCCAAGGCCCTGTCACACTACGACGCTCTAGCAAACGCACAACAGCGTGCCAAAATTTTTCTAAACCGTTGAAATACCTTGAACTTCCTTCATTTTTTCTTCTATTTTGAACGTTTACATTTCGCAATGAATGCTTGCTTAGCGTGTAACGTCATGATCACGTGCTCAGCAGCCTTTATTAAAGGGCAGCCCTTAATAAAGGGCAGCAGCAACGCAGCAGACTAGCAAAACCAGTGGCAATTGCCAAACTTCAGTATTCCCCATTCGCCATGCTTCAACCAGGCAATAAAACTACATGACGTGACAAGGTGTTCATTTTTCAAAGTGAACACCTTGAATGACGTAGACTTTTGCATTAGGATACTGCTGATCGCTTTTCTCTAATTTCAGTTTTTTGAATTGTTTATCTCAGTGTACTGTAGATGTTCACTTGGGTTTGGTGAACACCCTGGCTGACGTGAGCCTAAAAAAAAACAATTTTTGTGGTAATTGCAAAAAATTGCAACTATTCAATTATTTCAAAGGGGAAAGTAGTCAAATTACTTTCTGAAAAACAAAGTTAATCACAAAAATTACAAAAAATAAAAACGATTATGAAAAGTTGGAAAAAAATTTTGTTTGGAAATGTCATTGAACACCCTGAAAATACGCCACTGATGGAAAACGCTCACTCACATTGCAAATTGCTGCAAACATCCGTATTGCCATGAAGAGGCTGTGCCGGACGTGGAATAATCGAGTGCGTATTCATTTCATTGTACAAGATTTCTTGACACACACAAAAAACAAAAATAACTTTCAGCTACAACAAATCCAAAACTGCCATGACCAATCGGCTTTATTCATTTTCACCTCACCAACATTATGTAGTTCTCAGTTATTCTGGCTGCATGTTTTGTACGAAAACAAGTGATAAGTTCCGAGCATTATATTCCTAAATCCATTCGCATTTTGAGCTTTTTATTTTAGACATTTCATTGTGAGGCTACAAAACCAGTGCCATCGAACGAAGTTGCAATTTTTACGTTTTTATGACACTGAAAAGTTTTCAAAGAACTTGTGCATAAAGTTTTTGCCGGTAAATGATGATATTGATAAAGCTAAAGAACTCCGCATTCCGCATGACCATTGTTTTTGAAGCCGAAAAATTTTTAACGTGAAATCGTTTTTCCTGCCAACAGTGATGGAAAAACAACAATTACGACTTTTGAACTGCGATAAGAAATACTGTAATGCAAGCTGTGGCGCTTTGAACATATTGAAGAAGCAATTACCTGGCCGAACGTTGACTTGTCCGTGGCGGTAGTTCTGGTTGTCTTTTTTTAGTATAGAAACTGAAATATAAAAAAGTAATGATCTTTGTTACAATGAATAATCGTTATAAAGAATAAAAAAACGTCTGCCGTACTACGCCGAAGCGTGTAACGAGTGGCGGGAAACCTTTTCCAAGGCCCTGTCACACTACGACGCTCTAGCAAACGCACAACAGCGTGCCAAAATTTTTCTAAACCGTTGAAATACCTTGAACTTCCTTCATTTTTTCTTCTATTTTGAACGTTTACATTTCGCAATGAATGCTTGCTTAGCGTGTAACGTCATGATCACGTGCTCAGCAGCCTTTATTAAAGGGCAGCCCTTAATAAAGGGCAGCAGCAACGTAGCAGACTAGCAAAACCAGTGGCAATTGCCAAACTTCAGTATTCCCCATTCGCCATGCTTCAACCAGGCAATAAAACTACATGACGTGACAAGGTGTTCATTTTTCAAAGTGAACACCTTGAATGACGTAGACTTTTGCATTAGGATACTGCTGATCGCTTTTCTCTAATTTCAGTTTTTTGAATTGTTTATCTCAGTGTACTGTAGATGTTCACTTGGGTTTGGTGAACACCCTGGCTGACGTGAGCCTAAAAAAAAACAATTTTTGTGGTAATTGCAAAAAATTGCAACTATTCAATTATTTCAAAGGGGAAAGTAGTCAAATTACTTTCTGAAAAACAAAGTTAATCACAAAAATTACAAAAAATAAAAACGATTATGAAAAGTTGGAAAAAAATTTTGTTTGGAAATGTCATTGAACACCCTGAAAATACGCCACTGATGGAAAACGCTCACTCACATTGCAAATTGCTGCAAACATCCGTATTGCCATGAAGAGGCTGTGCCGGACGTGGAATAATCGAGTGCGTATTCATTTCATTGTACAAGATTTCTTGACACACACAAAAAACAAAAATAACTTTCAGCTACAACAAATCCAAAACTGCCATGACCAATCGGCTTTATTCATTTTCACCTCACCAACATTATGTAGTTCTCAGTTATTCTGGCTGCATGTTTTGTACGAAAACAAGTGATAAGTTCCGAGCATTATATTCCTAAATCCATCCGCATTTTGAGCTTTTTATTTTAGACATTTCATTGTTCTAGAGGCTACAAAACCAGCGCCATCGAACGAAGTTGCAATTTTTACGTTTTTATGACACTGAAAAGTTTTCAAAGAACTTGTGCGTAAAGTTTTTGCCGGTAAATGATGATATTGATAAAGCTAAAGAACTCCACATTCCACATGACCATTATTTTAGTAGCGGAAAACTTTTTTACGTGAAATCGTTGTTCCTGTCAACTGTGATGGAAAAACAACAATTACGACTTTTGAACTGCGATAAGAAATACTGTAATGCAAGCTGTGGCGCTTTGAACATATTGAAGAAGCAACTACCTGGCCGAACGTTGACTTGTCCGTAGCGGTAGTTCATGTTATCTTTTTTTAGTCTAGTAACTGAAATATAAAAAAATAATGATCTTCGTTACAATGAATAATCGTTATAGAAATAAAAAAATGTCTGCCGTATTACGCCGAAGCGTGTAACGAGTGGCGGGAAACCTTTTCCAAGGCCCTGTCACACTACGACGCTCTAGCAAACGCACAACAGTGTACCAAAATTTTTCTAACACGTTGAAATGCGTTGAACTTCCGTCATTTTTTCTTCTATTTTGAACGTTTACATTTCGCAATGAATGCTTGCTTAGCGTGTAACGTCATGATCACGTGCTCAGCAGCCTTAATTGAAGGGCAGTTTCACCAGTTTTTTTCTTCATTCAGCGTAGACTTAAGTTATGTTTGAGTGCAGTATGCCTAAAAAAAGTATTCAAAAAATCTGAAGAAGACCTTTTTTTTGGGATCATTCCCCAAAACTTGTCGAATTAATTTTGCATCAGGTTTTGGAGAAACTTTATTGTGTATCGTTTCATCTTTAACAAGATCTCACAAATTTCAGATTTCACTAGAAACCTCATTCAAAACTTTTTCACCAACTTTATCCAAGAGAGCACCAAAGACCCAAGTTTGCTTGAATGAAGAAGAGGAATAATTAATGTGCGAATTTTTAAGAGAATTCCTATAATATGGGATGTTAAAAAGAGTGATTATAGAAGAGTAGAAAAAAAAAAGCCAAACTATGGGAAGAGCAAGCTTATGTTTTGGGGAAGCCGGTAGAGCACCTTCAAGGATGGTTTAAATCGCTTCGGGATATCAACACTAAGCTGCACAAAAGAAAAAGTGGTTACGGTGCGCGGGGACTGACAGAGAGAGAACAATGGATAAACAAAAATTTTTAGTTCATGACGATTGTGGTTTGTCACCGTGCTGATCCAGTCAGAAGTGTACACACAGTGTTAATAATTATAGATCAGACCCATTTCAGTACCGTAAAATAATGATATCGAGCCTTATCGTGCCATTCATATGTGGTAGATTGAACAAAATTGGAGGTCATGTGTAGTGCATTAAGTCTACTTCTTTTATATTAGCAATCGAGTTATCCCAGCCTTCTATAAAAGAAAGGTTTTATGTAGTTAGATAGAAGGACTTGCTTTGTAGTTGTGCGATTAGGGTTGATTTGCGGTTAAAGCAATACAGGCATGAGTCTGTCACTGAGAGAAGTGTTACTTCAGTTTTACTTTTATTCTCGAAACTCTAGTAAAAGTAGTGCTTCGTAAACAAAGGCATTATGCAATTGCAGATAAAGTAAGTGATAGCAGCAAATAGAGGAGATCTTGGGGCTATGGAGGCAGCCTGTGGACAGCTTGAATTTGAAGAAAAGAGTGCAACCAGCCCAGCTTTGTCTTGATTCTCGCAGCGGAAAGAACAGCGAGACGGCCAGAAGAAGAATCACCTCTAGTTGCAGTCTCTTCAGAAAAGAGTACACGATTCTTGAGAACTTCTCAAAAGTTTCGCATAACCTGAACCTGTTACAGCTAACTCGACTTTTGCAAATAACGTTCGCGATAGCCTGCATTTTATGAATAAACGTAATTTTCGGAACGCAAAGTTACGCATTAATAACATTCTGAGCTAATGTATGAAGAAAGCGATGGAGAGTAATTTCCCGGAAATCCCGACAATCCTGCACCTGCTTCTGCAAGAACTACTTTAACTGTGCTTGTCGAGACCTATAACACTTCGCATATTTATCAAACACCTGCCCACTTTTTGAAAGACTACGCACCAGCTGCTACTTCAGTCTGGAGAGCACTGTCACTTGAGCATGCAAATCACTACACGCTGATTTCAAACAATCATGATATGCAGCAGCCCCAAAAAAAGCAAATGGAATCTTTTCTTCAACCTAGATTTAAATTTGCTTCTCTCGCCCAGCAGCCAAGTTGCACTTCAGCAGCTGCAGCTATAGCTTCGGTTGGGCAAGAACTGAACCAAAGCACATTCTGCACTATTTCACAAAACAGTCAGAGCATAAGGATTTCGGGACTCCCACAAATTGTAAACTTATCCAGTGTGTTTGATGCTACAAGCAACTCTTCTTGGTAAGTGAAGACTCTTCCATTATCAAAGGAAACTAACTGCTACAATAAAACACAGACATTTTTTTATTGGTAGTTTTGCGATATTTCGTTTCACGTTTTTGTATTTTTTCGTTAGTACAAACGGTAGAGCACATGACACATCACATGACAAGCTACAGCACATGACAAGTTTGGATCCGTAGACATATAGGGAGCAACTTATCAAAATGTTCACACTCAAAATGTTACAACAATAAATACCAAAAGTTAAGTATTTTTTTTTTTCATTAATGCGCTTTGAAAGGGTCGATAAATATATTGCTGCACGATAAAATTGCTTCATAAATTTACAAATATAGAAATTAAATTGAGCGATTGCGATCCATTTCCAAAATATAGTTCATTTGATATGCAGTCTATATCATCTTGTCTTGCCATGGCACTGCACTTGCTTCTGAATTCATCCAGTGCTTGAGTAGGTTTGTTACCTTTTTCTCTTTCGCATTTCGTGACGTATTGCTGCCAGGAACCGCACGTGTGTCTTCCAAGTTTTTATCCTGTCTTCATGCTCCAGGTACAAAGTCAGTGTTATCACTTTCTGAATAATCAAGCAGTTGATTTTGCAGTGCCGGATACCGTATCTTCATCAAATTATGCAGGATAATACAGGCTTTCACGATAATCTTAACCGTGGATGGGTTATGTCGCATGGTAGTCAGTAGAATCTGGAAGCGATTCGCTAGGATGCCAAAGGCATTTTCCACAACTCTTCTGGCACAGAAAAGTCTGGAGTTAAATATTTTCTCTTCATTAGTTGGACCCCGTTGACTGTAAGGCTTCATCAACGTCTCCCGGAGAACAAAGGCGCGCAGGAAGAAGTAGGGTATGTCTTGAAAATCAATTGGTAGAGGATCTGGAAAAGGCAATCCAAGAGCACCGCCTTCTGCCAATTCTTTCAGCTCCGAGTTGTTGTATATCTGCGCGACATGGCCTAGCGGTACCGGGCGCAGGTGGCAGATCCTACGTGACGGGTTCGATTCGCGGCTGGAGCCGATCGCATTTGACATATTTAAAGAGTGCAAGCTCACTTCGCAGTCTCCCTCAATTACAGTTGAGTTTTCTGTTCAATATCGTCGTCGTCGTCGTTTGGCGGGGCATCTCTTCCAAGACAGATGAAAGGACCAAGGCCGAGGGTTTATCCTTTTACCACCCTGGCCACCAAACTGCTTGGGTCAGATGCTGACTGTAAGGGACTTCAGCCAGCATCTTGTTTCGTCATCCAAAACCATTAGACCAAACATACCTCGGGGTGCTCGATGTATGGGTCACTGTGAGATGATGTGATGTGCGGTTTGTTCACTGGCACCACACTCACAATTCGCTAGAGGACCGAGACCCCATTTGTACATGGACGAACAGAAACGTCCAACACCAGAACGCAGACGGTTGAGCTTGACCCAGGCTGCACTGGGCAGACCCATACCCAAGGGTCTGGAGCTAGCCTTGGGAATGAAAGCGTGGAGTGACAATGCGTTGGCAGAGTACTCCATGTCCCATTTCGTGTTCGTCCACTCGGCTGCACGGACGTCCATCTCAGAAAGACTGTCTAGTAATTTCCGAGCAGCAGATACAAATGAGCGTCTAGATTTCAATCTCTCCCTACATACGTCCTGTGACTCATGAAACTGGCCATGTAAAATGTGGTCAGGGTCCAGGGAGCTGCGGTTGGCTAGGGAGAGTGTCGCTCCTTGGCGGCGAAGCTCAGCTGGCTGGATGCCTGAAAGAACCGGAAGGTAAACCGATGGAGTGGGACGCAGGCACCCAGTGACAATGCGCAAGGCGTCATTTATTACACTGTCGATAAGCCGTATGTGCACGCTGCGGCACCAGACTGGTGCGCAGTACTCGGCAGTCGAGTAGACCAGAGACAGGGCAGCTGTGCGTAATGTCTTAGCGCTAGCACCCCAACCTGTTCCGGCAAGTCGCCTCAACAGTGAGACGCGAGCACTTAACTTCTTGCGCAATGCTTCCAGGTGAGGACGATATGTGAGCGATCTGTCCAGTTTGACCCCAAGATAAGTGGGAACTGGACAGAAAGGTAAGGTCTTACCGATGTTACAGACCTTAAGCTCACGCTTAGCCTCTCGATTGTGGAGGTGAAAGGCCGCCGTCACCGTTTTAGTGTGGCTAAGCTTCAATCGCCAGGTCTGGAGATATTCCGAGAGTGTAGTCATGTCCTGGCTTAGAGTCCTTTCCAACTCCTTCCATTCTCCAGATGTATGAAGTATCGCCAGGTCGTCGGCATAGGCGAACTTCTTGGAGGTTATGGAGGGGATATCATATGTATAGATGTTGAAAAGGAGGGGGGCCAGGACCGATCCCTGGGGGACGCCATTTCTCAGGCGTCGTAATCTGCTAGGCTTGCTGTCGCCAGTTGTAAGGGTGAAGCTTCTGTTGCGGATCAGCTCCATAATCATACGAACCATGTGCTTGTCCGGCAGAAGCCGCAACAGCTTGCAGGTGAGGCCACGGTGCCAGACAGTGTCATAGGCAGCTGTCAGGTCGATAAGGACGGCACCGGCCTTCTTTTTCGCTTCGAATGCATCTCAATGCTTTGCGTGAGCAAAGTGACTTGATCCACGGTGGATCTTCCGCGTCGAAAACCCGCCTGTTCCCGTGGGAGCAGAGGGTCAATAAGAGGTTCGACGCGGGCGTAGATAAGTCGCTCGAGAATCTTGTAGGGAACACAGAGCAAGGAGATCGGACGATAGCTCCTTGGGTCCTCTACAGGTTTCAAAGGCTTTGGGACCGCTACTACTAGCGCTCTTCGCCAGATCTTAGGAATTTTGAGGTGGTGCAGGCAGGAAGATAGGAAGCCACGTAGCCAAGATTTTAAGCTGGCTCCAGCATGGATTATCAGCTCCGGACAAATGGAATCAGGTCCAGGAGCTTTGCCTGGTTTTAAATGTTGGAGGGCAGCAGCGAACTCCCGATGGGAAAAACTCCCGGAGACATTCGCAGGATGTAATGGATCAGCCCTCCAAAGGTCAGACACTTCCTGTAAAACGAGCCGAGATGAGCGTCGATTCACACCTTCGTATTTCCCGTTTTTAACCAGCTGAGAAGCAATAGCATCAGCTGAAACGGGACATTGACGACGGGATTGTCGTGACCTACCAGTCAAGTTGTTTATAGTATTCCATGCCAGCCGGCTGGAGTGCGAAAAGTCAATGTTGCGGACCGTCTCTGACCAGCGATTTCTCCGCTTCCCGTCGAGCCTTGTGAGTAGGGCTGTGGCAGCCCTATCCGAATCAGGGCCCCCAGGTGACTGCAGGAAATGCTGATAGAGGTCTTCACACTCCGCATCCCAGCAAGGTATGTGGTTTGATCGTCGACCACGAGGGATGCATTTCTTCGCCGCAGTGCTTATTACCTTGCAAAATCACTGGTAAACCTGATCGATGTTTTGAGATTCAGGTGGCGGTATACTCTTGGCCAGTTTGTTGGTTAGGTTAGAATAGTGGTCCCAGTTGGCCTTGCGGAAGTTCCATCGCTTTACAGGCTTGCTCGGTTTTGGATGAGCAAGTTTGGGTGGACTTATAAGCGAGGGTCGGTGTTGTGACCTTGGGAACTTTCCTAAGATACGTCTGTCAGGTAAGCGACTGTCCAAATCGACACTGGCAAATGCTAGATCTGGGTTGGTGTCTGTTTTCCAGCGGCCAGAGTGGAAACTGGCGGCCTCCTTGGGGCTATATAGCAGGGTGAAGTTGTTGGCACTGGCCCAGCCAGGCATTCACCATCTGGATTGTTATTATTATAGCCCCAGTCAACATGGTGGCAGTTGAAGTCGCCAGCATAGAGGCAGGGATGGGGGAATGCTGGAAGATCAGATGCTTGCATCCGTGTTGGAGAAGGTTTGTAGACGTTGACTATTTTATAGTTATCAACATCCACGCACACCCACTCGATCTCCGATGTTGGTGGGGACTGGTCGATTAGGATCCACTTCAGACGCTCATGGACAAACGTAGCAAGACCATGCTTCCTGCTCAAGGAAAACCCAGCTAGATGGTAGCTCGGAAGATCTAATCTTTCTACCGAGGTGCAATGGGTTTCCTGTAAGAGGATGACGAGTGCCTCACACTGTAACGCAAGATGATGCAACACGCTCATCTTGCTTGCAGTGAGGCCTTCGATGTTCAGTTGGAGAATGCTGGGCCTTTGGAACTTGTTGACGGTGCGCCGAAGATGCGCATCGCCCCGTCCTGAAAAGGACGTTTGCCGCTGCCCAGCTGGAACATCGTTAGGTGTCTCGCCGTTAAGGCAGATTCGTTTTCTGTCAGCCAGATTAAATAGCGTAGACAGAGTAACGCTCCGGGCTACGGGAAAGCATCTGCCATCCGGAGCTGTTCAATATTATTTGAAAATAACCCAACATTTACGTCTTCATTTGCTTCTTTTTCTCATCTTTTTTTTAATGCAGTAAAGTGATGACTCTAACAGGTTTTGATGGTGCTGTAGCAAAGCAACCTCCATCTTTCAACAACTTGCTTGAATGAAATGAATTTCATTTGCGAGAATAAACATAAATCCAGAATAATACCATCAACATGTAAGTTGACCTAGTGTTACAGGTTAGTTTAATACGTTATGCGCTCGATGGACATTTGTTACGTTGACGTTAATAATACGTTGTCTATACGCTGACTGTACCGGCTAACGATACGCCACCGACCACCGTTCGATATACGTGCATGACTTATGAGTAACGAATCTTTAGCTTATGCTGAGCATTCGTAAAACATGTGATTCACACGTCGGCATACGCTGAAAAGTTACGAGCAAGCTCGTACTTTTTTGGTCTCAGCGTGTACGCAACTTATAACAACGCAAATCGACGAATGCTAGCGTACGACGAATGCTAGCATACTAGAAACTTACGAGTAACTTGCTTATAGCGTGCATCAACGTATGAGCAATTTTTCGCATGCGTAAACACACGTTGGCTGAAACGGCGAAGTGTGACTGGGCTTTTAGCGTCTAGGCAACACAGCTCGGAAGAAACGTTGCAGCGGTGGCAAACCGTTGGCGATACTTTGTCCGACTTGACCAGTCGAGAATTGAACCCCAGACTTACCGCATCGATAATGTGCGCTATATAACTGAGCTAACAGACCGGTTAATGAAAACAGTGCTTTTTATGCAAACCAATAAACGTTATATTTGATTAACAATGACTTGAGTCGAAATCAAAACGTCTCGGAAGCATTTCATTATTTTCGATTACACAAACTTTTGCGTAAAAAACATCCATTTGCATGAAAAGATGGCCGACTGATAGTGGTATACTGTGCGGTATCGAAGCCCCAAAAGGTGAACAGATGAGATTTTTTGGGCAGGTGGGATTTTTTGGCAGGTGGGATTATTTTTTTGATGAGAGACAAGTTCTGACATGTCAAAAACAAAGAAAAAAAAGGTGTATAAAACAAGCTGATATTTTAAAACTTCATTCAAACCGAAAATCGAGACGCATACCGCAATGGCTAATCAACTTAACAGCTCAAATGGCCGAGTGGTATGGAGCGTCTGTCTCTTGAGCTGTAGACTCGGGTTTGATTCCGAGTCGGGTCAAACCAATGACTTTAAAATTGGTATTCACAGCTTCCCTGCTTGACGCTCAGCAATAAAGAGACTGTGTGAAGAACAAGCCGGCAAATTCACTTGTTGTGCCGTTGGGAAAGGCACTTAGCAGGATTCCCCCATCTTGGTGTGGTAGACAGATGGCCGGCAACTCCTAAGCGAGCTCGTATAGCGCATTGATCGCTTTCTCGAGATAGGAGGATAAATATGCAAATAACTACTAACTAACTCGAGAAACAAGCTGAAGAAATTGTTTTCGTCGATGCTCTACCGTATACGTCGTGTTACGAAGCGCTGCATGAAAATCAAGATTTACTAGAGAGGGCGCAATCTGTGCAATCGATGGCCAGGGGTATAAGAGAAAAAATTTCCTCACTTCGTTTCATCCAAACTTTTGATGAGATTTTCTAGAAATTGATGAAAGTTTCTTTGATGAAAAGAATTCGATGAAAATTTCTTGCAACCATTCCTCTGCTAATTCTCCGCTACTATCTAATTGCTAAGATCCAAACTAAACCCTTGCCACCATCCCCTTCTCCAATTTTAGACTAATTTCCTGTTACCATCTCCCCCCAACAAAAAAAAAATAACAACTCTCAATAAAACTAACTCCCTGCTATAATTCCTCTGAAAACGCCTAATAATTTCGATACAAGAGTAAAATCCAACATTTCATGTGATTGAGGCTCTATGACGTAAACAGAAGTTCAATTCAATTTCACGAAAAGTCACTTCCTGCTCAAAGAAAATCGGACAAGTGTTTCCAAACAAATAAGGAGCTGGGTTGGTTTCTTTTCTTCAGTAGTGAATTGCCTTACAAATCCCTTTTCACAGAAGAACGCAATAGAACTTTTCACATTGGTCTTGACAAATGCTAATCGTATTCTTTGAGCTGACCCTGACCTAGCAATGTACAACATGCAAGAAACAATTTTAACGGATCATGAGACTCCAATTATCAGAAACCAGAAAGGAGTGATATCCAACTTGGCTTCAACAATAGAAAAATTTAATAATGACATCGCTTCATTGAAGATCAAGAACTCAATAGGATCAATCACTCAAAAGATGTCAAATGCTTAAAATAACATTGAAAAGGTTGCCTAGGTATCTCCTCCAAATTGACTTGAAGGTAGGATCATATATGCCAACTTCCAGGTTACTCGGTCTGTTAAAAGGCTCACATCTAAAGTTACTCAGGTTGACATGATTTGGGCAAACGACTTGGAGAAAAGCGACAAATCAACTGGTCAAAGAATCAATTTGCCTAGGCTAGGTCAAAAATACGGCACTCCACTCAAGCAACCCCCACCTCTAGCACCGACAAGACCATCTACCCAAATGCAGCTGCAGACGCGTTTTGACCTTTTTAGGTCTCATCAATGCAGCATAGCAGCAACCCCCCTCCAAAAAGTTAATTCCTACTTATATTCTCTAAAATTTCTTGCAACCATTCCTCTGCTAAATCCCCGCTACTATCTAATTGCTAAGATCCAAACTAAACTTTTGCCACCATCCCCTCCTCCAATTTTAGACTAATTTCCTGTTACCATCTTCCCCCCCCCAAAAAAAAAAAAACCTAACTCCCTGCTATAATTCCACTGAAAACGCCTAGTAATTTCGGGACAAGAGTGAAATCCAACAATTCATGTTATTGAGGCTCTATGACGTAAACAGAAGTACAATTCAATTTCACGAAAAGTCACTTCCTGCTCAAAGAAAATCGGACAAGTGTTTCCAAACAAATAAGGAGCTGGGTTGGTTTCTTTTCTTCAGTAGTGAATTGCCTTACAAATCCCTTTTCACAGAAGAACGCAATAGAACTTTTCACATTGGTCTTGACAAATGTTAATCGTATTCTTCAAGCTGACCCTGACCTAGCAATGTACAACATGCAAGGAACAATTTTAACGGATCATGAACCTCCAATGACCAGAAACTCAGAAAGAAGTGATATCCAACTTGGCTTCGACAATAGAAAAATTTAATAATGACATCGCTTCATTGAAGATCAAGAACTCAATAGGATCGATCACTCAAAAGATGATGTCAAATGCTTAAAATAACATTGAAAAGGTTGCCTAGGTATCTCCTCCAAATTGACTTGAAGGTAGGATCATATATGCCAACTTCCAGGTTACTCGGTCTGTTAAGAGGCTCACATCTCAAGTTACTCAGGTTGACATGATTTGGGCAAACGACTTGGAGAAAAGCCACAAATAACCTGGTTAGTGAATCGATTTGCCTAAGCTAGGTCAAAAATACGGTACTCCACTCAAGCAACTCTCACTTCTAGCACCCACAAGACCATACACCCAAATGCAGCTGCAGACGCGTTTTGACCTTTTTAGGTCTCATCAATGCAGCATAGCAGCAACCCCCCTCCAAAAAGTTAATTCCTACTTATATTCTCTAAAATTTCTTGCAACCATTCCTCTGCTAAATCCCCGCTACTATCTAATTGCTAAGATCCAAACTAAACCCTTGCCACCATCCCCTCCTCCAATTTTAGACTAATTTCCTGTTACCATCTTCCCCCCCCCAAAAAAAAAAAAGAAAAACAACTCTGAAATAAAACTAACTCCCTGCTATAATTCCACTGAAAACGCCTAGTAATTTCGGGACAAGAGTAAAATCCAACATTTCATGTTATTGAGGCTCTATGACGTAAACGGAAGTACAATTCAATTTCACGAAAAGTCACTTCCTGCTCAAAGAAAATCGGACAAGTGTTTCCAAACAAATAAGCAGCTGGGTTGGTTTCTTTTCTTTAGGGGGGTCATTCCATGCTTATTCGTACGAACGTTCGGGTTCGTATTCGGCAAAGACAATTTTGTTCGGCATTCGTATTTTTTGTTCGGCATTCGTATCTCCCGAATAAGAACACGAACATTCGGCGGAGGTATTCCATGCTCTGTTCGTGTTCGGTATTCGTATTCAGCATTCGTACAAAATGCTATGCCCGATACGTAGATAATTCACCTCAATGACGAAATAATATTTGTTTAAAAGTTAACTTAGTAGAGCCAAGCACCGATTAGGTTATTACAGTAATTGCATAAACCTAAATCCTTAAATATTAAGCAAACTATCATTTTATATCTGCTAATATACGTGTATCAAAATGCCACGAAGATGGAATAAGGATGAAATAGATCTTTTAGTGGAGTTAGTTGCCAAAAACTATGAGTTTCTTACTGGGTCAATTAATAATTTGAAAACCAAAGCAACGATGGACAAAAAATGGGCTGAAATAGCCAGCAGGATAAATAGTATTGGGGCTGGACCAATTCTCGGAATAGAACAGGTCAGAAAGAAATGGTTTGATACCAAATCCCTAGCAAAAAATGCGGTAGCAGAATTTAAGAAAGAGTTTAGTAAGACAGGTGGTGGTGTTAACACAGCTGCAACCCCATCGGAATTACAATTTAAGATTGCCAGCTTAATTGGTCCAATTTTTACTGTTGGAATTCCGGGTACTGAGTTTTGCGATACAACTGGAGCGTCCATATCCTCCAATAATGATGCACTTTTGCCTGTTCAGCCAAGAGATAATAGTGTGGAAAACTTGGAAGCATGTTCAAGTCAGGTCAGCGTATGTTTTCACTCGCCGGATACACCAGCTGCCAAGAGATCTAAAACGTCAAAGCGTGAACAACAAAATGAAGAGATGATCGATGTTGAACAAAAAATTCAACGTGCTGTTTCAGATACACGAGACGAGCTTTGACAAACAAACAATATATTGAGTGAAGTCATTACAGAAATGAAAGTAGCAAATGAAACACAGCAACAGCTTTTGGCAACAATTGCCTCGTACGTAAACAGTGAACAACAACAACAGCAACATCAAACTAACGTGCCAACTCTTGAATATCATTGTGAACAATTGTAGGCTGAGGCTACAAGCGTGATTTATAAAGTGATGTGTTTGATGAAAAATAAAATAATTCTTTTAAATAATGCAACATTTGTAATTATTGGTTTGTATGCTGCTGCATAAGTCTACGAGCGATAATTAGGCTAGACAAAACAATCAATAGCGGCGCGAGTAATTTCGAAATGTAGACCAACAGCTACAGCATTTGAACTATGCGTTGTCTTTGTCTCAAGCCACTAGGTACGTTGTTGGCTCCATGATCTTCATCTTCGACATTCAAGGGACTTGCCAATGGCTGAGATCCTAAAATAGGAGTGCCATGTCGACGACAGATGTTATGAAGAACGCAGCAGGTTACAGTAATTTTTGCTGCTTTTGCAGGAAAGTAACACAGACTACCTCCAGTATGGTCCATAATTCTCCATCTACTTTTTAACACGCCAAAAGCTCGTTCCACTAAACAACGCGTTTTTCTGTGCAAGACGTTAAACTTTCGCTCCGCAGGCGTGGATGGAGCTGGTATTGGAGTAATTAACCACTGCTTTAGAGGGTATCCACTGGCACCCAGCAACCAGCTGTCTCCAAACTTTCCTCTTTCAAATTCGTCATGAATGGCTGAGGTTAACAAAATGAAAGAATCGTGGTTTGATCCAGGCCATTTTGCTACGACATCCATGAAAAATAAATTTGCATCGCAAATTGTCTGAACGTTTATGAAATGAAATTTTTTCCGATTAACAAAAGCGAATTCATCATCATGAGGAGCAACGATAGGAATGTGAGTTCCATCCATACAGCCTATTACGCCAAAAAACCCAGCGAATTGATAAAAATTTTGCTTTGTTTCAATAATGTCGCCACGTTCCTTGGGCATAAAGATGAACTTTGGAGCCAGCTTGACCATGGATTTTGTAAATGCAGTAAGTATTTTGCTTACAGTAGGCTGAGACACTTGGACAAAATCCTTACTGCAGTTTTGAAAGCTCCCTGACCCCAAAGTTTTTAGGCAAACCAAAACTTTTTCTTCGAGCGTAACATCAATAGAGCGACTACCTAAAAACGCCATATCATCTTTTACTAAAGAACAAACATACTATATTTCTTGCTTGCTCATTCTAAACTCTGCAATAATTTCTTCTTCCTTCCATTCAGATAAGATATTCACCTTGTGTTTTTCCCGTCCTGCAGTTGCTCTTCCAGACATATTGTTCATAAAATAATATCTCCCAGCCATTAGCAGGTCAAAATTATTTTATTATTTCAAAAATTAAACTCGCTTAACCTACCTACAAAGTCTGTCTGAAAATATCTAGATTCTATTCGGAATTTCTCCCGAATGGTTATATTTTTCGGGAGATTTTTCGAATAATCGTGTTTTGTTACGAAGATTTTTTGTTCGGTATTCGTAAGAACGGAGCATGGAATACCAAAATTCGGGAACATGCCGAATACCAAAGATTTTTGTTGGTACGAAGAGCATGGAATGACCCCCCAAAAGTGAATTGCCTTACAAATCCCTTTTCACAGAAGAACGCAATAGAACTTTTCACATTGGTCTTGACAAATATTAATCGTATTCTTCAAGCTGACCCTGACCTAGCAATGTACAACATGCAAGGAACACGTTTAACGGATCATGAGACTCCAATTATCAGAAACTCAGAAAGGAGTGATATCCAACTTGGCTTCAACAATAGAAACAGTCAATAATGACACCGCTTCATTGAAGATCAAGAACTCAATAGGATCGATCACTCAAAAGATGTCAAATGCTTAAAATAACATTGAAAAGGGGGCCTAGGTATCTCCTCCAAATTGACTTGAAGGTAGGATCATATATGCCAACTTCCAGGTTACTCGGTCTGCTAAGAAGCTCACATCTAAAGTTACTCAGGTTGACATGATTTGGGCAAACGACTTGGAGAAAAGCCACAAATAACCTGGTTAGAGAATCAATTTGCCTAGGCTAGGTCAAAAATACGGTACTCCACTCAAGCAACCCCCACCTCTGGCACCCACAAGGCCATCTACCCAAATGCAGCTGCAGACGCGTTTCGACCGTTTTAGGTCTCATCAGTGCAGCATAGCAGCAACCTTGCTCCAAAAAGTTAATTCCTACTTATATTTTTTAAAATTTCTTGCAACCATTCCTCTGCTAAATCCCCGCTACTATCTAATTGCTAAGATCCAAACTAAACCCTTGCCACCATCCCCTCCTCCAATTTTAGACTAATTTCCTCTTACCATCTTCCCCCCCCCAAAAAAAAAAAATAACAACTCTCAATAAAACCAGCTGCCTGCTATAATTCCACTGAAAACGCCTAGTAATTTCGGGACATGAGTAAAATCCAACATTTCATGTGATTGAGGCTCTATGGCGTAAACAGAAGTACAATTCAATTTCACGAAAAGTCACTTCCTGCTCAAAGAAAATCGGACAAGTGTTTCCAAACAAATAAGGAGCTGGGTTGGTTTCTTTTCTTCAGTAGTGAATTGCCTTACAAATCCCTTTTCACAGAAGAACGCAATAGAACTTTTCACATTGGTCTTGACAAAAATTAATCGTATTCTTCAAGCTGACCCTGATCTAGCAATGTACAACATGCAAGGAACACGTTTAACGGATCATGAGACTCCAATTATCAGAAACTCAGAATAGAGTGATATCCAACTTCACTTCAACATAAAAAACATTCAATAATGACACCGCTTCATTGAAGATCAAGAACTCAATAGGATCGATCACCCAAAAGATGATGTCAAATGCTTAAAATAACATTGAAAAGGTTGCCTAGGTATCTCCTCCAAATTGACTTGAAGGTAGAATCATATATGCCAACTTCCAGATTACTCGGTCTGTTAAGAGGCCCACATCTCAAGTTACTCAGGTTGACATGATTTGGGCAAACGACTTGGAGAAAAGCCACAAATATACTGGTTAGTGAATCAATTTGCCTAAGATAGGTCAAAAATACGGTACTCCACTCAAGCAACCCCCACCTCTGCCACCCACAAGGCCATCTACCCAAATGCAGCTGCAGACGCGTTTCGACCGTTTTAGGTCTCATCAGTGCAGCATAGCAGCAACTTCCCTCCAAAAAGTTAATTCCTACTGTTATTCTCTAAAATTTCTTGCAACCATTCCTCTGCTAAATCCCCGCTACTATCTAATTGCTAAGATCCAAACTAAACCTTGCCACCATCCCCTCCTCCAATTTTAGACTAATTTCCTGTTACCATCTCCCCCCCCCCAAAAAAAAAAAACAACTCTCAATAAAACTAACTCCCTGCTATAATTCCACTGAAAACGCCTAGTCCATTCGGGTTAAGAGTAAAATCCAACGATTCATGTTATTGAGGCTCTATGACGTAAACAGAAGTACGATTCAATTTCACGAAAAGTCACTTCCTGCTCAAAGAAAATCGGACAAGTGTTTCCAAACAAAACACGAGCTGGGTTGGTTAGTTAGTTAGTTGAATTTGTTGCATCTTTATCCTCCTATCACGAGAAAACGATCAATGCGCTATACGAGCTCGCTTAGGAGTTGCCAGCCGTCTGTCGACCACACCAAAATGGGGGAATCCCGCTAAGTGCCTTTCTTAACAACACAACAAGTTAACTTGCCGGCTTGCTCTCCACACTGTCCCTTTAATGCTGAGCGTCAAGCAGAGAAGCTGTGAATACCATTATTAAAGTCATTGGTTTGACCCGACTAGGAATCAAACCCGAGTCTACAGCTCAAGAAACAGACGCTCTATACCACTCGGCCATCTGAACTGTTTCTTCTCTTCAGTAGTGAATTGCCTTACAAATCCCTTTTCACAGAAGAACGCAATAGAACTTTTCACATTAGTCTTGACAAATGTTAATCGTATTCTTCAAACTGACCCTGACCTAGCAATGCACAACATGCAAGGAACAATTTTAACGGATCATGAAACTCCAATTATCAGAAACTCAGAATAGAGTGATATCCAACTTGGCTTCAACAATTGCAAAATTTAATATTGACATCGCTTCATTGAAGATCAAGAACTCAATAGGATCGATCACTTAAAAAATGTCAAATGCTTAAAACAACATTGAAAAGGTGGCCTAGGTATCTCCTCCAAATTGACTTGAAAGTAAGATCATATATGCCAACTTCCAGGTTACTCGGTCTGTTAATAGGCTCACATCTAAAGTTACTCAGGTTGACATGATTTGGGCAAACGACTTGGAGAAAAGCCACAAATAACCTGGTTAGAGAATCAATTTGCCTAGGCTAGGTCAAAAATACGGTACTCCACTCAAGCCACTCCCACCTCTAGCACCCACAAGGCCATCTACCCAAATGCAGCTGCAGACGCGTTTTGACCTTTTTAGGTCTCATCAGTGCAACAAAGCAGCAACCCCCCTCAAAAAATTTATTTGCTGCTTATATTCTTTAAAATTTCTTGCAACTATTTTTCTGCTGAATCCCCGCTACTACCTAATTGCTAAGATCCAAACTAAACCCTTGCCACCATCCCCTCCTCCGTTTATAGACTAATTTCCTGTTACCATCTCCCCCCCCCCAAAAAAAAAAAAAAACCTTTGAATAAAACTAACTCCCTGCTATAATTCCACTGAAAACGCCTAGTAATTTCGGGACATGAATAAAATCCAACATTTCCTGTTATTGAGGCTCTATGACGTGAACAGAAGTACAATTCAATTTCACGAAAAGTCACTTCCTGCTCAAAGAAAATCGGACAAGTGTTTCTAAACAAATAAGGAGCTGGGTTGGTTTCTTTTCTTCAGTAGTGAATTGCCTTACAACTCCCTTTTCACAGAAGAACGCAATAGAACTTTTCACATTGGTCTTGACAAATGTTAATCGTATTCTTCAAGCTGACCCTGACCTACCAATGTACAACATGCAAAGAACACGTTTAACGGATCATGAGACTCTAATTATCAGAAACTCAGAAAGGAGTGATATCCAACTTGGCTTCAACATAAGAAACATTTAATAATGACACCGCTTCATTGAAGATCAAGAACTCAATAGGATCGATCACTCAAAAGATCATGTCAAATGCTTAAAACAACATTGAAAAGGTTGCCTAGGTATCTCCTCCAAATTGACTTGAAGGTAGGATCATATATGCCAACTTCCAGGTTACTCGGTCTGCTAAAAAGCTCACGTCTAAAATTACTCAGGTTGACATGATTTGGGCAAACGACTTGGAGAAAAGCCACAAAGAAACTGGTTAGAGAATCAATTTGCCTAGGCTAGGTCAAAAATACGGTACTCCATTCAAGCAACCCCCACCTCTAGCACCCACAAGGCCATCTACCCAAATGCAGCTGCAGACGCGTTTCGACTTTTTTAGGTCTCATCAGTGCAGCATAGCAGCAACTTCCCTCCAAAAAGTTATATCTTACTGATGTTCTCTAAAATTTTTTGCAAGCATTCCTCTGCTGCATCCCTGTTACTATCTGATGTTAAGATCCAAACTAAACCCTTGCCACCATCTTCTCCTCCATTTTTAGACTAAATTCCTGTTACCATCTCCTTCCCCCCACCCAAAAAAAAAAAACAACACTCAATAAAACTAACTCCCTGCTATAATTCCACTGAAAACGCCTAGTACTTTTGGGACAAGAGTAAAATCTAACATTTCATGTTATTGAGGCTCCATGACGTAAACAGAAGTTCAATTCAATTTCACGAAAAGTCACTTTTTGCTCAAAGAAACTCGGACAAGTGTTACCAAACAAATAAGGAGCTGGGTTGGTTTCTTTTCTTCAGTAGTGAATTGCCTTACAACTCGCTTTTCACAAAAGAACGCAATAGAACTTTTCACATTGGTTTTGACAAATGTTAATCGTATTCTTCAAGCTGACCCTGACCTAGCAATGTACAACATGCAAGGAACATTTTAACGGATCATGAGACTCCAATTATCAGAAACTCAGAAAGGAGTGATATCCAACTTGGCTTCAACAATAGAAAAATTTAATAATGACACCGCTTCATTAAAGATCAGGAACTCAATAGGATCGATCACCCAAAAGATGATGTCAAATGCTTAAAATAACATTGAAAAGGTTGCCTAAATATCTCCTCCAAATTGACTTGAAGGTAGGATCATATATGCCAACTTCCAGGTTATTCGGTCTGCTGAGAGGCTCACATCTAAAGTTATTCAGGTTGACATGATTTGGGCAAACGACTTGGAGAAAAGCCACAAACAAAACTGGTTAAAGAATCATTTTGCCTAGGCTAGGTCAAAAATACGGTACTCCACTCAAGCAACCCCAATTTGTAGCACCCACAAGGCCATCTACCTACATGCAGCTGCAGACGCGTTTCGACCGTTTTAGGTCTCATCAGTGCAGCATAGCAGCAATTCTTTTTTTGAAAAAGCTAATTCTTATTGATATTCTTTAAATTTTTTTGCAACCATTCCTCTGCTGAATCCCCGCTACTACCTATGTGCTAAGATCCAAACTAAACCCTTGGCACCATCCCCTCCTCCATTTTTAAACTAATTTCCTGTAACCATTTCTCCCCCCCCCAAAAAAAAAAAAAGAAAACTTTGAAAAAAAATGACTCCCTGCTGTAATTCCACTGAACACGCCTAGTAAGTTCGGGACAAAAGTAAAATCCAACAATTCATGTTATTGAGGCTCCATGACGTAAACAGAAGTACAATTCAATTTCACGAAAAGTCACTTCCTGCTCAAAGAAAATCGGACAAGTGTTTCCAAACAAATAAGGAGCTGGGTTGGTTTCTTTTCTTCAGTAGTGAATTGCCTTACAACTCGCTTTTCACAGAAGAACGCAATAGAACTTTTCACATTGGTCTTGACAAATGTTAATCGTATTCTTCGAGCTGACCCTGACCTAGCAATGTACAACATGCAAGGAACATTTTAAACGGATCATGAGACTCCAATTATCAGAAACTCAGAAAGGAGTGATATCCAACTTGGCTTCAACAATAGCAAAATTTAATAATGACACCGCTTCATTGAAGATCAAGAACTCAATAGGATCGATCACTCAAAAGATCATGTCAAATGCTTAAAATATCATTGAAAAGGTTGCCTAGGTATCTCCTCCAAATTGACTTGAAGGTAGGATCATATATGCCAACTTCCAGGTTACTCGGTCTGTTAAGAGGCTCACATCTAAAGTCACTCAGGTTGACATGATTTGGGCAAACGACTTGGAGAAAAGCCACAAATAAACTGGTTAGAGATTCAATTTGCCTAGGGTAGGTCAAAACCACGGTACTCCACTCAAGCAACCCCCACTCCTAGCACCCACAAGGCCATCTACCCAAATGCAGCTGCAGACGCGTTTCGACCGTTTTAGGTCTCATCAGTGCAACATAGCAACAACCCCCCTCCAATGTGAAAAAGTTAATATTGACATTGCTTCATTGAAGATCAAGAACTCAATAGGATCGATCACTCAAAAGATGATGTCAAATGCTTAAAATAACATTAAAAAAGGTTGCCTAGGTATCTCCTCCAAATTGATTTGAAGGTAGGATCATATATGCCAACTTCCAGGTTACTCGGTCTGCTAAGAGGCTCACATCTAAAGTGACTCAGGTTGACACGATTTGGGCAAGCGACTTGGAGAAAAGCGACAAACAAAACTGGTTAGAGAATCAATTTGCCTAGGGTAGGTCAAAAATACGAAACTCCACTCAAGCAACCTCCACCTCTAGCACCCACAAGGCCATCTACGCAAATGCAGCTGCAGACGCGTTTTGACCTTTTTAGGTCTCATCAGTGCAGCATAGCAGCAATTCCCCTCCAAAAAGTTAATTCTTATTGATATCCTCTAAATTTTTTTCCAACCATTCCTCTGCTGAATCCCCGCTACTATCTAATTGCTAAGATCCAAACTAAACCCTTGCCACCATCCCTCTTTCAATTTTAGACTAATTTCCTGTTACTATCTCCTTCCCCCCTTCGAAAAAAAAAATTTTTTTTTGAATAAAACTAACTCCCTGCTATAATTCCACTGAAAACGCCTAGTAATTTCGGGACAAGAGTAAAATCCAACATTTCATGTTATTGAGGCTCTATGACGTAAACAGAAGTACAATTCAATTTCACGAAAAGTCACTTCCTGCTCAAAGAAAATCGGACAAGTGTTTCCAAACAAATAAGGAGCTGGGTTGGTTTCTTTTCTTCAGTAGTGAATTGCCTTACAACTCGCTTTTCACAGAAGAACGCAATAGAACTTTTCACATTGGTCTTGACAAATGTTAATCGTATTCTTCAAGCTGACCCTGACCTGGCAATGTACAACATGCAAGGAACATTTTAACGGATCATGAGACTCCAATTATCAGAAACTCAGAAAAAAGTGATATCCAATTTGGCTTCAACAATAGAAAAATTTAATATTGACACCGCTTCATTGAAGATCAAGAACTCAATAGGATCGATCACTCAAAAGATCATGTCAAATGCTTAAAATAACATTGAAAAGGGGGCCTAGGTATCTCCTCCAAATTGACTTGAACGTAACATCTTATATGCCAACTTCCAGGTTACTCGGTCTGCTGAGAGGCTCACATCTAAAGTTACTCAGGTTGACATGATTTGGGCAAACGACTTGGAGAAAAGCCACAAATAGCCTGGTTAGAGAATCAATTTGCCTAGGCTAGGTCAAAAATACGGTACTCCACTCAAGCAACCCCCACCTTTAGCACCCACAGGGCCATCTACCCAAATGCAGCTGCAGACGCGTTTTGACCTTTTTAGGTCTCATCAGTGCAGCATAGCAGCAACCCCCCTCAAAAAGGTTGCTTCTGATATATATTCTCTAAAATTTTTTTGCAACTATTTTTCTGCTGAATCCCCGCTACTACCTAATTGCTAAGATCCAAACTAAACCCTTGCCACCATCCCCTTCTCCAATTTTAGACTAATTTCCTGTTACCATCTCTCTTGCCCCCCCCCCAAAAAAAAAAAAAAAACAACACTCAAATAAACTAACTCCCTGTTATAATTCCACTGAAAACGCTTAGTAATTTCTGGACAAGAGTGAAATCCAACATTTCATGTTATTGAGGCTCCATGACGTAAACAGAAGTTCAATTCAATTTCACGAAAAGTCACTTCCTGCTCAAAGAAAATCGGACAAGTGTTTCCAAACAAATAAGGAGCTGGGTTGGTTTTTTTTCTTCAGTAGTGAATTGCCTTACAACTCGCTTTTCACAGAAAAACGCAATAGAACTTTTCACATTGGTCTTGACAAATGTTAATCGTATTCTTCGAGCTGACCCTGACCTAGCAATGTACAACATGCAAGGAACAATTTTAACGGATCATGAGACTCCAATTATCAGAAACTCAGAAAGAAGTGATATCCAACTTGGCTTCAACAATAGAAAAATTTAATAATGACACCGCTTCATTGAAGATCAAGAACTCAATAGGATCGATCATTCAAAAGATGATGTCAAATGCTTAAAATAACATTGAAAAGGTTGCCTAGGTATCTCCTCCAAATTGACTTGAAGGTAGGATCATATATGCCAACTTCCAGGTTAATCGGTTTGTTAAGAGGCTCACGTCTAAAGTTACTCAGGTTGACATGATTTGGGCAAACGACTTGGAGAAAAGTTACTAATAAACTGGTTAGAGAATCAATTTGCCTAGGCTAGGTTAAAATTACGGTACTCCACTCAAGCCACTCCCACCTCTAGCACCCACAAGGCCATCTACCCAAATGCAGCTGCAGACGCGTTTCAACTTTTTTAGGTCTCATCAGTGCAGCATAGCAGGAACCCCCTTTAAAAAAGTTATATCTTACTGATGTTCTCTAAAATTTCTTGCAACCATTTATCTGCTGATTTATCCCTACTATCTGAGTGCTAAGATCCAAACTAAACCCTTGCCACCATCCTCTCCTCCAATTTTAGACTAATTTTCTGTTACCATATCTCCCCCCCAAAAAAAAAAAAAACATTACTCAATATAATTAACTCCCTGCTATAATTCCACTGAAAACGCCTAGTACTTTTGGGACAAGAGTAAAATTCAACATTTCATGTTATTGAGGCTCTATGACGTAAACAGAAGTACAATTCAATTTCACGAAAAGTCACTTCCTGCTCAAAGAAAATCGGACAAGTGTTTCCAAACAAATAAGGAGCTGGGTTGGTTTCTTTTCTTCAGTAGTGAATTGCCTTACAAATCCCTTTTCACAGAACAACGCAATAGAACTTTTCACATTGGTTTTGACAAATGTTAATCGTATTCTTCAAGCTGACCCTGACCTAGCAATGTACAACATGCAAGGAACACGTTTATCGGATCATGAAACTCCAATTATCAGAAACTCAGAAAGGAGTTACAGTGGAATTCGGTTAATGAATCCACGGTTAATAAGTCCAGCCGCTTGATACATCCAATTTGCTTGGAACGGAATCGTCCCAATCCTTTTCCGTTATAAAAACTTCGGTTGATAAATCCAAGCGCCGCTTAATACATCCAGTTTACGTGCTTTATGCAGTCAAATTTTTCTTCATTATGTGTTATCAAGTACGTACAACATTGGATTATCAGTTTCGTATGGACAAGTACGTACATGCCTTAGTGTACTGGTAGGCCTAATCAAGCAGACTAATTGAACGCCAGTCGTAGGAGTGTGCAAAATCAGACTGAGGAAGAATTCACTGAGAATCTTGTTTCAATGATACAAAACCAGGATGGATTTGTTGAAATTTCTCATGACGAAGATGATGATAATGATGGTTCAGAAGAAGAAACGCCATCAGCAGCAGAGATGCGGGAATGTTTTCGTCGTTTGGTCCTGGGGCTAGAGCATACGGGGTTTACGAAGATGGACATGATTTGTGATATGAAAGAAGAAGTGGATGGCCATCTGAGGAAAACATTTCCACCGAAGCAAACTTCATTGCGCAGATTTTTCTGTATCGAATAAAAATTGAAAAAGTACTATATTTTGTGCATTTTTACCGCTGCAGGGGGATATCCACATTGATGAGATGCATATTTAGGAAACGCCGTTTATTAAAGCCGCCGCATATTAAATCCAAAACCGGCTGTCCCGAGGTGGATTTATTAACTGAATTCCACTGTATATCCAACTTGGCTTCAACAATAGAAAAATTTAATATTGACATCGCTTCATTGAAGATCAAGAACTCAATAGGATCGATCACTCAAAAGATCATGTCAAATGCTTAAAATAACATTGAAAAGGTTGCTTAGGTATCTCCTCCAAATTGACTTAAAGGTAGGATCATATATGCCAACTTCCAGGTTACTCGGTCTGTTATAAAGCTCACATCTAAAGTTACTCAGGTTGACATGATTTGGGCAAACGACTTGGAGAAAAGCCACAAATAACCTGGTCAGAGAATCAATTTGCCTAGGCTAGGTCAAAAATACGGTACTCCACTCAAGCAACCCCCACCTCTAGCACCCACAAGGCCATCTACCCAAATGCAGCTGCAGACGCGTTTTGAACTTTTTCGGTCTCATCAGTGCAGCATAGCAGCAATTCCCCTTAAAAAAGTTAGTTCCTTTTTATATTCTCTAAAAATTCTTGCAACCATTCCTCTGCTGAATCCCCGCTACTATCTAATTGCTAAGATCCAAACTAAACCCTTGCCACCATCCTCTCCTCCATTTTTAGATTAATTTCCTGTTACCATCTCTCTTCCCCCCTCAAAAAAAAAAAAAATTTTGAATGAAACTAACTCCCTGCTATAATTCCACTGAAAACGCTTGGAAATTTCGGGACAAAAGCAAAATCCAACATTTCATGTTATTGAAGTTCTATGACGTAAACAGAAGTACAATTCAATTTCACGAAAAGTCACTTCCTGCTCAAAGAAAATCGGACAAGTGTTTCCAAACAAATAAGGAGCTGGGTTGGTTTCTTTTCTTCAGTAGTGAATTGCCTTACAAATCCCTTTTCACAGGAGAACGCAATAAAACTTTTCACATTGGTTTTGACAAATGTTAATCGTATTCTTCAAGCTGACCCTGACCTAGCAATGTACAACATGCAAGGAACATTTTTAACGGGATCATGCGACTCCAATTATCAGAAACTCAGAAAGGAGTGATATCCAACTTGGCTTCAACAATAGAAAAATTTAATAATGACACCGCTTCATTGAAGATCAAGAACTCAATAGGATCGATCACTCAAAAGATCATGTCAAATGCTTAAAATATCATTGAAAAGGTTGCCTAGGTATCTCCTCCAAATTGACTTGAAAGTAGGATCATATATGCCAACTTCCAGGTTACTCGGTCTGTTAAGAGGCTCACATCTAAAGTGACTCAGGTTGACATGATTTGGGCAAACGACTTGGAGAAAAGCCACAAATAAACTGGTTAGAGAATCAATTTGCCTAGCCTAGGTCAAAAATACGGTACTCCACTCAAGCAACCCCCACCTTTAGCACCCACAGGGCCATCTACCTACATGCAGCTGCTGACGCGTTTCGATTTTTTTAGGTCTCATCAGTGCAGCATAGTAGCAACCCCCCTCCAAAAAGTTATATCTTACTGATGTTCTCTAAAATTTCTTGCAACCATTCCTCTGCTGAATCCCCGCTACTACCTAATTGCTAAAATCCAAACTAAACTTTTGCCACCATCCCCTCCTCCAATTTTAGACTAATTTCCTGTTACCATTTTTTCCCCTGCACCCCCCAAAAAAAACAACTCTCAATAAAACTAACTCCCTGCTATAATTCCACTGAAAATGCTTCGTAGTTTCGGGACATGAGTAAAATCCAACATTTCATGTTATTGAGGCTCTATGACGTAAACAGAAGTACAATTCAATTTCACGAAAAGTCACTTCCTGCTCAAAGAAAATCGGACAAGTGTTTCCAAACAAATAAGGAGCTGGGTTGGTTTCTTTTCTTCAGTAGTGAATTGCCTTACAAATCCCTTTTCACAGAAGAATGCAATAGAACTTTTCACATTGGTCTTGACAAATGTTAATCGTATTCTTCAAGCTGACCCTGACCTAGCAATGTACAACATGCACGGAACCATTTTAACGGATCATGAGACTCCAATTATCAGAAACTCAGAAAGGAGTGATATCCAACTTGGCTTCAACAATAGCAAAATTTAATAATGACACCGCTTCATTGAAGATCAAGAACTCAATAGGATCGATCACTCAAAAGATCATGTCAAATGCTTAAAATATCATTGAAAAAGTTGCCTAGGTATCTCCTCCAAATTGACTTGAAGGTAGGATCATATATGCCAACTTCCAGGTTACTCGGTCTGCTAAGAAGCTCACATCTAAAGTTACTCAGGTTGACATGATTTGGGCAAACGACTTGGAGAAAAGCCACAATTAAACTGGTTAGAGAATCAATTTGCCTAGGCTAGGTCAAAAATACGGTACTCCACTCAAGCAACCTCCACTTGTAGCACACACAAGGCCATCTACCCAAATTCAGCTGCAGACGCGTTTCGACCGTTTTAGGTCTCATCAGTGCAGCATAGCAGCAAATCCTTTTCAAAAAGTTAATTCCTATTGATATTCCCTAAAATTTTTTGCAACCATTCCTCTGCTGAATCCCCGCTACTATCTAAATGCTAAGATCCTAACTAAACTTTTGCCACTAACCTCTCCTTCAATTTTAAACTAATTTCCTGTTACCATCTCCTTCTTCCCCCCCCAAAAAAAAAACAACTCTCAATAAAACTAACTCCCTGCTATAATTCCACTGAAAACGCCTAGTACTTTTGGGACAAGGGCAAAATCCAACATTTCATGTTATTGAGGCTCCATGACGTAAACAGAAGTACAATTCAATTTCACGAAAAGTCACTTCCTGCTCAAAGAAAATCGGACAAGTGTTTCCAAATAAATATACAGCTGGATTGGTTTCTTTTCTTCAGTAGTGAATTGCCTTACAAATCCCTTTTCACAGAGGAACGCAATCGAACTTTTCACATTGGTCTTGACAAATGTTAATCGTATTCTTCAAGCTGACCCTGACCTAGCAATGCACAACATGCAAGGAACAAATTTAACGGGATCATGAGACTCCAATTATCAGAAACTCAGAAAGAAGTGATATCCAACTTGGCTTCAACAATGGCAAAGTTTAATAATGACACCGCTTCATTGAAGATCAAGAACTCAATAGGATCGATCATTCAAAAGATGTCAAATGCTTAAAATATCATTGAAAAGGGGGCCTAGGTATCTCCTCCAAATTGACTTGAAGCTAGGATCGTATATGCCAACTTCCAGGTTACTCGGTCTGTTAAGAGGCTCACATCTAAAGTTACTCGGTTTGACAAGATTTGGGCAAACGATTTGGAGAAAAGCCACAAATAAACTGGTTAGAGAATCAACTTGCCTAGCCTAGGTCAAAAATACGATACTCCGCTCAAACAACCCCCACCTCTAGCACACACAAGGCCATCTACCCAACTGCAGCTGCAGACGCGTTTCGACCTTTTTAGGTCTCATCAGTGCAGCATAGCAGCAATTCCCCTCAAAAAAGTTAATTCTGATTTATATTCTTTAAATTTTTTTGCAACCATTCCTCTACTGAATCCCCGCTACTATCTAATTGCTAAGATCCAAACTAAACTTTTGCCACCATCCCCTCCTCCAATTTTAGACTAATTTCCTGTTACCATCTCCTTCCCCCCCCCCCAAAAAAAAAAAACTTTGAATAAAACTAACTCCCTGCGATAATTTCATTGAAAACGCCTTGTAATTTCGAGACAAGAGTAAAATCCAACATTTCATGTTATTGAGGCTCCATGACGTAAACAGAAGTACAATTCAATTTCACGAAAAGTCACTTCCTGCTCAAAGAAAATCGGACAAGTGTTTCCAAACAAATAAGGAGCTGGGTTGGTTTTTTTTCTTCAGTAGTGAATTGCCTTACAAATCGCTTTTCACAAAAGAACGCAATACAACTTTTCACATTGGTTTTGACAAATGTTAATCGTATTCTTCAAGCTGACCCTGACCTAGCAATGTACAACATGCAAGGAACAATTTTAACGGATCATGAGACTCCAAGTATCAGAAACTCAGAAAGAAGTGATATCCAACTTGGCTTCAACAATAGAAAAATTTAATAATGACACCGCTTCATTAAAGATCAGGAACTCAATAGGATCGATCACCCAAAAGATCATGTCAAATGCTTAAAATAACATTGAAAAGGTTGCCTAGGTATCTCCTCCAAATTGACTTGAAGGTAGGATCATATATGCCAACTTCCAGGTTACTCGGTCTGTTAAGAGGCTCACATCTAAAGTCACTCAGGTTGACATGATTTGGGCAAACGACTTGGAGAAAAGCCACAAATAAACTGGTTAGAGAATCAATTTGCCTAGGGTAGGTCAAAAGCACGGTACTCCACTCAAGCAACCCCCACTCCTAGCACCCACAAGGCCATCTACCCAAATGCAGCTGCAGACGCGTTTCGACCGTTTTAGGTCTCATCAGTGCAACATAGCAACAACCCTTCTCCAAAAAGTTATATCTTACTGATGTTTTCTAAAATTTTTTGCAACCATTTCTCTGCTGAATCCCCGCTACTATCTAATTGCTAATATCCAAACTAAACCCTTGCCACCATCCCCTCCTCCAATTTTAGACTAATTTCCTGTTACCATCTCCCCCCCCCAAAAAAAAAAAAACAACTCTCGATAAAACTAACTCCCTGCTATAATTCCACTGAAAACGCCTAGTATCTTTGGGACCAAAGTAAAATCCAACATTTTATGTTATTGAGGTTCTATGACGTAAACAGAAGTACAATTCAGTTTCACGAAAAGTCACTTCCTGCTCAAAGAAAATCGGACAAGTGTTTCCAAACAAATAAGGAGCTGGGTTGGTTTCTTTTCTTCAGTAGTGAATTGCCTTACAACTCGCTTTTCACAGAAGAACGCAATAGAACCTTACACATTGGTCTTGACAAATGTTAATCGTATTCTTCAAGCTGACCCTGACCTAGCAATGCACAACATGCAAGGAACAATTTCAACGGATCATGCGACTCCAATTATCAGAAACTCAGAAAGGAGTGATATCCAACTTGGCTTCGACAATAGAAAAATTTAATAATGACACCGCTTCATTGAAGATCAAGAACTCAATAGGATCGATCATTCAAAAGATGATGTCAAATGCTTAATATAACATTGAAAAGGTTGCCTAGGTATCTCCTCCGAATTGACTTGAAAGTAGGATCATATATGCCAACTTTCAGGTAACTTGGTCTGTTAAGAGGCTCACATCTAAAGTTACTCAGGTTGACAAGATTTGGGCAAACGACTTGGAGAAAAGCCACAAATAAACTGGTTAGAGAGTCAATTTGCCTAGGCTAGGTCAAAAATACGGTACTCCACTCAAGCCACTCCCACCTCTAGCACCCACAAGTCCATCTACCCAAATGCAGCTGCAGACGCGTTTCGACCTTTTTAGGTCTCATCAGTGCAGCATAGCAGCAACCCCCCTCTAAAAAGTTATATCTTACTGATGTTTTCTAAAATTTTTTGCAACCATTCCTCTGCTAAATTCCCGCTACTATTTATGTGCTAAGATCCAAACTAAACCCTTGCCACCATCTTCTCCTCCATTATTAGATTAATTTCCTGTTACCATTTTTCCCCCCCTCCCAAAAAAAAAAAACAACTCTCATTAAAACTAACCTTCGGTTATAATTCCATTGAAAACGCCTAGTACTTTTGGGACAAGACTAAAATCCAACATTTCATGTTATTGAACTCAGAAAGGAGTGATATGCAACTTGGCTTCAACTATAGAAAAATTTAATAATGACACCGCTTCATTGCAGATCAAGAACTAATTAGGATCGATCACTCAAAAAATGTCAAATGCTTAAATTAACATTGAAAAGGTTGCCTAGGTATCTCCTCCAAATTGACTTGAAGGTAGGATCATATATGCCAACTTCCAGGTTACTCGGTCTGTTAAGAGGCTCACATCCAAAGTTACTCAGGTTGACATGATTTGGGCAAACGACTTGGAGAAAAGCTACAAATAACTTGGTTAGAGAATCAATTTGCCTAGGCTAGGTCAAAAATACGGTACTCCACTCAAGCAACTCTCACCTCTAACACCCACAAGGCCATCTATTTGAATGCAGCTGCTGACGCGTTTCGACCTTTTTAGGTCTCATCAGTGCAGCATAGCAACAACCCCGTTTTGAAAAGTTATATCTTACTGATGTTCTCTAAAATTTCTTGCAACCATTCCTCTGCTAATTCACCGCTACTATCTCATTGCTAAGATCCAAACTAAACCCTTGCCACCATCCCCTTCTCCAATTTTAGACTAATTTCCTGTTACCATATCCCCCCCCAAAAAAAAAAAAAAAACATTTTTCAATAAAACTAACTCCCTGCTATAATTCCACTGAAAACGCCTAGTACTTTTGGGACAAGAGTAAAATCCAACATTTCATGTTATTGAGGCTCCATGACGTGAACAGAAGTACAATTCAGTTTCACGAAAAGTCACTTCCTGCTCAAAGAAAATCGGACAAGTGTTTCCAAACAAATAAGGAGCTGGGTTGGTTTCTTTTCTTCAGTAGTGAATTGCCTTACAAATCCCTTTTCACAGAAGAACGCAATAGAACCTTACACATTGGTCTTGACAAATGTTAATCGTATTCTTCAAGCTGACCCTCTCCTAGCAATGTACAACATGCAAGGAACAATTTTAACGGATCATGAGACTCCAATTATCAGAAACTCAGAAAGGAGTGATATCCAACTTGGCTTCAACAATAGAAAAATTTAATAATGACACCGCTTCATTGAAGATCAAGAACTCAATAGGATCGATCACTCAAAAGATGATGTCAAATGCTTAAAATATCATTGAAAAGGGGGCCTAGGTATCTCCTCCAAATTGATTTGAAGGTAGGATCATATATGCCAACTTCCAGGTTGCTCGGTCTGTTAAGAGGCTCACATCTAAAGTTACTCAGGTTGACAAGATTTGGGCAAACGACTTGGAGAAAAGCCACAAATAAACTGGTTAGAGAATCAATTTGCCTAGGCTAGGTCAAAAATACGGTACTCCACTCAAGCAACCTCCACTTGTAGCACACACAAGGCCATCTACCCAAATTCAGCTGCAGACGCGTTTCGACCGTTTTAGGTCTCATCCGTGCAGCATAGCAGCAACCCCCTTCAAAAAAGTTAATTCTGTTTTATATTCTCTAAAAATTCTTGCAACCATTCCTCTGCTGAATCCCCGCTACTATCTAATTCCTAAAATCCAAACTAAAGCCTTGCCACCATCCCCTCTTCCATTTTTAGATTAATTTCCTGTTACCATCTCCTTTTTCCCCCCTCCCAAAAAAAAAACAACACTCAAATAAACTAACTCCCTGCTATACTTCCACTGAAAACGCCTAGTAATTTCGGGACAAGAGTAAAATCCAACATTTCATGTTATTGAGGCTCCATGACGTAAACAAAAGTACAATTCAATTTCACGAAAAGTCACTTCCTGCTCAAAGAAAATCGGACAAGTGTTTCCAAACAAATAAGGAGCTGGATTGGTTTCTTTTCTTCAGTAGTGAATTGCCTTACAAATCCCTTTTCACAGAGGAACGCAATAGAACTTTTCACATTGGTCTTGACAAATGTTAATCGTATTCTTCAAGCTGACCCTGACCTAGCAATGTACAACATGCAAGGAACAATTTTAACGGATCATGAGACTCCAATTATCAGAAATTCAGGAAGAAGTGATATCCAATTTGGCTTCAACAATAGAAAAATTTAATAATGACACCGCTTCATTGAAGATCAAGAACTCATTAGGATCGATCACTCAAAAGATGATGTCAAATGCTTAAAATAACATTGAAAAGGTTGCCTAGGTATCTCCTCCAAATTGACTTGAAAGTAGGATCATATATGCCAACTTCCAGGTTACTCGGTCTGTTAAGAGGCTCACATCTAAAGTTACTCGGTTTGACAAGATTTGGGCAAACGACTTGGAGAAAAGCCACAAATAAACTGGTTAGAGAATCAATTTGCCTAGGCTAGGTCAAAAATACGGCACTCCACTCAAGCAACTCCCACCTCTAGCACCCACAAGGCCATCTACCCAAATGCAGCTGCAGACGCGTTTCGACCTTTTGAGGTCTCATCAGTGCAGCATAGCAGCAACCCTCCTCAAAAAAGTTAATTCCTACTGATATTCTTTAAAATTTCATTCTGCTGAATCCCCGCTACTATTTATGTGCTAAGATCCAAACTAAACCTTTGCCACCATCCTCTCTTGCATTTTTAGATTAATTTCCTGTTACCATCTTCTTTCTCCCAAAAGAAAAAAAAAAAAAAAATAACAACTCTCAATAAAACTAACTCCTTGCTATAATTCCACTGAAAAAGCCAAGTAATTTCGGAACAAGAGTAAAATCCAACATTTCATGTTATTGAGGCTCTATGACGTAAACAGAAGTACAATTCAGTTTCACGAAAAGTCATTTCCTGCTCAAAGAAAATCGGACAAGTGTTTCCAAACAAATAAGGAGCTAGGTTGGTTTCTTTTCTTCAGTAGTGAATTGCCTTACAACTCGCTTTTCACAGAAGAACGCAATAGAACTTTTCACATTGGTCTTGACAAATGTTAATCGTATTCTTCAAGCTGACCCTGACCTAGCATGGTACAACATGCAACGAACAATTTTAACGGATCATGAAACTGCAGTTTTCAGAAACTCAGAAAGGAGTGATATCCAACTTGGCTTCAACAATGGCGAAATTTAATAATGACACCGCTTCATTGAAGATCAAGAACTCAATAGGATCGATCACCCAAAAGATGATGTCAAATGCTTGAATTAACATTGAAAAAGTTGCCTAGGTATCTCCTCCAAATTGACTTGAAGGTAGGATCATATATGCCAACTTCCAGGTTACTCGGTCTGTTATGAGGCTCACATCTAAAGTTACTCAGGTTAACAAGATTTGTGCAAATGGCTTGGAGAAAAGCTACAAATAAACTGGTTAGAGAATCAATTTGCCTAGGCTAGGTCACAAATACGGTACTCCACTCAAGCAACCCCCACTTTTAGCACCCACAAGGTCATCTACCCAAATGCAGCTGCAGACGCGTTTCGACCTTTTTAGGTCTCATCAGTGCAGCATGGCAGCAATTCCCCTCCAAAAAGTTATATCTTACTGATGTTCTCTAAATTTCTTGCAACCATTCCTCTGCTAATTCCCCGCTACTACCTATGTGCTAAGATCCAAACTAAACGTTTGCCACCATCCTTTCTTCCATTTTTAGACTAATTTCCTGTTACCATCTTCCCCCCCCAAAAAAAAGAAAAAATAATTGAATAAAACTAACTCCCTGCTATAATTCCACTGAAAACGCCTAGTACTTTTGGGACAGCAATAGAACTTTTCACATTGGTCTTGACAAATGTTAATCGTATTCTTCAAGCTGACCCTGACCTAGCAATGCACAACATGCAAGGAACAATTTTAGCGGATCATGAGATTCCAATTATCAAAAACTCAGAAAGGAGTGATATCCAACTTGGCTTCAACAATAGAAAAATTCAATAATGACACCGCTTCATTGAAGATCAAGAACTCAATGGGATCGATCACTCAAAAGATGTCAAATGCTTAAAATAACATTGGAAAGGTTGCCTAGGTATCTCCTCCAAATTGACTTGAAGGTAGGATCATATATGCCAACTTCCAGGTTACTCGGTCTGTTAAGAGGCTCACATCTAAAGTTACTCAGGTTGACAAGATTTGGGCAAACGACTTGGAGAAAAGCCACAAATAAACTGGTCAGAAAATCAATTTGACTAGGCTAGGTCAAAAAGAGAGACTCGTTTCGACTTTTTTAGGTTTCATCAGTGCAGCATAGCAGCAACCCCCCTCAAAAAAGTTAATTCTGATTTATATTCTTTAAATTTTTTTGCAACCATTCCTCTGCTGAATCCCCGCTACTATCTAATTGCTAAGATCCAAACTAAACCTTTGGCACCATCCCCTCCTCCAATTTTAGACTAATTTCCTGTTACCATTCCCCCCCCCCCCCCAAGAAAAAAAGGAAAAAAAAATTTTGAATGAAACTAACTCCCTGCTGTAATTCCACTGAAAACGCCTAGTAATTTCGGGACAAAAGTAAAATCCAACATTTCATGTTATTGAGGCTCTATGACGTAAACAGAAGTACAATTCAATTTCACGAAAAGTCACTTCCTGCTCAAAGAAAATCGGACAAGTGTTTCCAAACAAATAAGGAGCTGGGTTGGTTTCTTTTCTTCAGTAGTGAATTGCCTTACAACTGGCTTTTCACAAAAGAACGCAATAGAACTTTTCACATTGGTTTTGACAAATGTTAATCGTATTCTTCAAGCTGACCCTGACCTAGCAATGTACAACATGCAAGGAACACTTTTAACGGATCATGAGACTCCAATTATCAGAAACTCAGAAAGGAGTGATATCCAACTTGGTTTCAACAATAGAAAAATTTAATAATGACACCGCTTCATTAAAGATCAGGAACTCAATAGGATCGATCACCCAAATGATGATGTCAAATGCTTAAAATAACATTGAAAAAGTTGCCTAAATATCTCCTCCAATTTGACTTGAAGGTAGGATCATATATGCCAACTTCCAGGTTATTCGGTCTGCTGAGAGGCTCACATCTAAAGTTACTCAGGTTGACATGATTTGGGCAAACGACTTGGAGAAAAGCCACAAACAAAACTGGTTAAAGAATCATTTTGCCTAGGCTAGGTCAAAAATACGGTACTCCACTCAAGCAACCTCCACTTGTAGCACCCACAAGGCCATCTACCTACATGCAGCTGCAGACGCGTTTCGACCGTTTTAGGTCTCATCAGTGCAGCATAGCAGCAATTCCTTTTTTGAAAAAGCTAATTCTTATTGATATTCTTTAAATTTTTTTGCAACCATTCCTCTGCTGAATCCCCGCTACTACCTATGTGCTAAGATCCAAACTAAACCCTTGGCACCATCCCCTCCTCCATTTTTAAACTAATTTCCTGTAACCATTTCTCCCCCCCCCCCCAAAAAAAAAGAGAAAACTTTGAAAAAAAATGACTCCCTGCTGTAATTCCACTGAACACGCCTAGTAAGTTCGGGACAAAAGTAAAATCCAACATTTCATGTTATTGAGGCTCCATGACGTAAACAGAAGTACAATTCAATTTCACGAAAAGTCACTTCCTGCTCAAAGAAAATCGGACAAGTGTTTCCAAACAAATAAGGAGCTGGGTTGGTTTCTTTTCTTCAGTAGTGAATTGCCTTACAACTCGCTTTTCACAGAAGAACGCAATAGAACTTTTCACATTGGTCTTGACAAATGTTAATCGTATTCTTCAAGCTGACCCTGACCTAGCAATGTACAACATGCAACGAACAATTTTAACGGATCATGAGACTCCAATTATCAGAAACTCAGAAAGGAGTGATATCCAACTTGGCTTCAACAATAGAAAAATTTAATAATGACACCGCTTCATTGAAGATCAAGAACTCAATAGGATCGATCACTCAAAAGATCATGTCAAATGCTTAAAATATCATTGAAAAGGTTGCCTAGGTATCTCCTCCAAATTGACTTGAAGGTAGGATCATATATGCCAACTTCCAGGTTACTCGGTCTGTTAAGAGGCTCACATCTAAAGTCACTCAGGTTGACATGATTTGGGCAAACGACTTGGAGAAAAGCCACAAATAAACTGGTTAGAGAATCAATTTGCCTAGGCTAGGTCAAAAGCACGGTACTCCACTCAAGCAACCCCCACTCCTAGCACCCACAAAGCCATCTACCCAAATTCAGCTGCAGACGCGTTTCGACCGTTTTAGGTCTCATCAGTGCAACATAGCAACAACCCTTCTCCAAAAAGGGATATCTTACTGATGTTTTCTAAAATTTTTTGCAACCATTTCTCTGCTGAATCCCCGCTACTATCTAATTGCTAATATCCAAACTAAACCCTTGCCACCATCCCCTCCTCCAATTTTAAACTAATTTCCTGTTACCATCTTCCCCCCTCCCCAAAAAAAAAAAAACAACTCTCGATAAAACTAACTCCCTGCTATAATTCCACTGAAAACGCCTAGTATCTTTGGGACCAAAGTAAAATCCAACATTTCATGTTATTGAGGCTCTATGACGTAAACAGAAGTACAATTCAATTTCACGAAAAGTCACTTCCTGCTCAAAGAAAATCGGACAAGTGTTTCCAAACAAATAAGGAGCTGGATTGGTTTTTTTTCTTCAGTAGTGAATTGCCTTACAAATCCCTTTTCACAGAAGAACGCAATAGAACTTTTCACATTGGTTTTGACAAATGTTAATCGTATTCTTCAAGCTGACCCTGACCTAGCAATGCACAACATGCAACGAACAATTTTAACGGATCATGAGACTCCAATTATCAGAAACTCAGAAAGGAGTGATATCCAACTTGGCTTCAACAATAGAAAAATTTAATAATGACACCGCTTCATTGAAGATCAAGAACTCAATAGGATCGATCACTCAAAAGATCATGTCAAATGCTTAAAACAACCTTGGAAAGGTTGCCTAGGTATCTCCTCCAAATTGACTTGAAGGTAAGATCATATATGCCAACTTCCAGGTTACTCGGTTTGCTAAGAGGCTCACATCCAAAGTTACTCATGTTGACATGATTTGGGCAAACGACTTGGAGAAAAGCCACAATTAAACTGGTTAGAGAATCAATTTGCCTCGGCCAGATCAAAAATACGGTACTCCACTCAAGCAACTCCCACCTTTAGCACCCACAAGGCCATCTATTTAAATGCAGCTGCAGATGCGTTTCGGCCTTTTTAGGTCTCATCAGTGCAACATAGCAACAACCTCCCTCAAAAAAATTATATTTTATTGATGTTCTCCAAAATTTCTTGCAACCATTCCGCTGTTAATTTCTTGCTACTATTTAAATCTTAAGATCCAAACTAAACCCTTGCCACCATCCCCTCCTCCAGATTCAAACAAATTTCCTATTACCATCTTTTTTCCACCCCCCAAAAAAACAACTCTCAATAAAACTAACTCCCTGCTATAATATTACTGAATACGCCTAGTATTTTCGGGACAAGAGTAAAATCCAACATTTCATGTTATTGAAGTTTTATGACCTAAACAGAAGTACAATTCAATTTCACGAAAAGTCACTTCCTGCTCAAAGAAAATCGGACAAGTGTTTCCAAACAAATAAGGAGCAGGGTTGGTTTTTTTTCTTCAGTAGTGAATTGCCTTACAAATCCCTTTTCACAGAAGAACGCAATAGAACCTTACACATTGGTCTTGACAAATGTTAATCGTATTCTTCAAGCTGACCCTGACCTAGCAATGTACAACATGCAAGGAACAATTTTAACGGATCATGAGACTCCAATTATCAGAAACTCAGAAAGGAGTGATATCCAACTTGGCTTCAACAATAGAAAAATTTAATAATGACACCGCTTCATTGAAGATCAAGAACCCAATAGGATCGATCACTCAAAAGATCATGTCAAATGCTTAAAATATCATTGAAAAGGGGGCCTAGGTATCTCCTCCAAATTGACTTGAAGGTAGGATCATATATGCCAACTTCCAGGTTGCTCGGTCTGTTAAGAGGCTCACATCTAAAGTTACTCAGGTTGACAAGATTTGGGCAAACGACTTGGAGAAAAGCCACAAATAAACTGGTTAGAGAATCAATTTGCCTAGGCTAGGTCAAAAGCACGGTACTCCACTCAAGCAACCTCCACTTGTAGCACACACAAGGCCATCTACCCAAATTCAGCTGCAGACGCGTTTCGACCGTTTTAGGTCTCATCCGTGCAGCATAGCAGCAACCCCCTTCAAAAAAGTTAATTCTGTTTTTTATTCTCTAAAAATTGTTGCAACCATTCCTCTGCTGAATCCCCGCTACTATCTAATTCCTAAAATCCAAACTAAACCCTTGCCACCATCCCCTCCTCCATTTTTAGATTAATTTCCTGTTACCATCTCCTTTTTCCCCCCTCCCAAAAAAAAAAACAACACTCAAATAAACTAACTCCCTGCTATACTTCCACTGAAAACGCCTAGTAATTTCGGGACAAGAGTAAAATCCAACATTTCATGTTATTGAGGCTCTATGACGTAAACAGAAGTACAATTCAGTTTCACGAAAAGTCATTTCCTGCTCAAAGAAAATCGGACAAGTGTTTCCAAACAAACAAGGAGCTAGGTTGGTTTCTTTTCTTCAGTAGTGAATTGCCTTACAAATCCCTTTTCACAGAAGAACGCAATAGAACTTTTCACATTGGTCTTGACAAATGTTAATCGTATTCTTCAAGCTGACCCTGACCTAGCATGGTACAACATGCAAGGAACAATTTTAACGGATCATGAAACTGCAGTTTTCAGAAACTCAGAAAGGAGTGATATCCAACTTGGCTTCAACAATGGCGAAATTTAATAATGACACCGCTTCATTGAAGATCAAGAACTCAATAGGATCGATCACCCAAAAGATGATGTCAAATGCTTAAATTAACATTGAAAAAGTTGCCTAGGTATCTCCTCCAAATTGACTTGAAAGTAGGATCATATATGCCAACTTCCAGGTTACTCGGTCTGTTATGAGGCTCACATCTAAAGTTACTCAGGTTAACAAGATTTGTGCAAATGGCTTGGAGAAAAGCTACAAATAAACTGGTTAGAGAATCAATTTGCCTAGGCTAGGTCACAAATACGGTACTCCACTCAAGCAACCCCCACTTTTAGCACCCACAAGGTCATCTACCCAAATGCAGCTGCAGACGCGTTTCGACCGTTTTAGGTCTCATCAGTGCAGCATGGCAGCAATTCCCCTCCAAAAAGTTATATCTTACTGATGTTCTCTAAATTTCTTGCAACCATTCCTCTGCTAATTCCCCGCTACTACCTATGTGCTAAGATCCAAACTAAACGTTTGCCACCATCCTTTCTTCCATTTTTAGACTAATTTCCTGTTACCATCTTCCCCCCCCAAAAAAAAGAAAAAAATAATTGAATAAAACTAACTCCCTGCTATAATTCCACTGAAAACGCCTAGTACTCTTGGGACAGCAATAGAACTTTTCACATTGGTCTTGACAAATGTTAATCGTATTCTTCAAGCTGACCCTGACCTAGCAATGCACAACATGCAAGGAACAATTTTAACGGATCATGAGATTCCAATTATCAAAAACTCAGAAAGGAGTGATATCCAACTTGGCTTCAACAATAGAAAAATTCAATAATGACACCGCTTCATTGAAGATCAAGAACTCAATGGGATCGATCACTCAAAAGATGTCAAATGCTTAAAATAACATTGGAAAGGTTGCCTAGGTATCTTCTCCAAATTGACTTGAAGGTAGGATCATATATGCCAACTTCCAGGTTACTCGGTCTGTTAAGAGGCTCACATCTAAAGTGACTCAGGTTGACAAGATTTGGGCAAACGACTTGGAGAAAAGCCACAAATAAACTGGTCAGAAAATCAATTTGACTAGGCTAGGTCAAAAATAGAGACTCGTTTCGACTTTTTTAGGTCTCATCAGTGCAGCATAGCAGCAACCCCCCTCAAAAAAGTTAATTCTGATTTATATTCTTTAAAGTTTTTTGCAACCATTCCTCTGCTGAATCCCCGCTACTATCTAATTGCTAAGATCCAAACTAAACCTTGGGCACCATCCCCTCCTCCAATTTTAGACTAATTTCCTGTTACCATTCCCCCCCCCCCCCCCAAGAAAAAAAAGAAAAAAAAATTTTGAATGAAACTAACTCCCTGCTGTAATTCCACTGAAAACGCCTAGTAATTTTGGGACAAGAGTAAAATCCAACATTTCATGTTATTGAGGCTCTATGACGTAAACAGAAGTACAATTCAATTTCACGAAAAGTCACTTCCTGCTCAAAGAAAATCGGACAAGTGTTTCCAAACAAATAAGGAGCTGGGTTGGTTTCTTTTCTTCAGTAGTGAATTGCCTTACAACTGGCTTTTCAGAAAAGAACGCAATAGAACTTTTCACATTGGTTTTGACAAATGTTAATCGTATTCTTCAAGCTGACCCTGACCTAGCAATGTACAACATGCAAGGAACACTTTTAACGGATCATGAGACTCCAATTATCAGAAACTCAGAAAGGAGTGATATCCAACTTGGCTTCAACAATAGAAAAATTTAATAATGACACCGCTTCATTGAAGATCAGGAACTCAATAGGATCGATCACCCAAAAGATGATGTCAAATGCTTAAAATAACATTGAAAAGGTTGCCTAAATATCTCCTCCAAATTGATTTGAAGGTAGGATCATATATGCCAACTTCCAGGTTATTCGGTCTGCTGAGAGGCTCACATCTAAAGTTACTCAGGTTGACATGATTTGGGCAAACGACTTGGAGAAAAGCCACAAACAAAACTGGTTAAAGAATCATTTTGCCTAGGCTAGGTCAAAAATACGGTACTCCACTCAAGCAACCTCCACTTGTAGCACCCACAAGGCCATCTACCTACATGCAGCTGCAGACGCGTTTCGACCGTTTTAGGTCTCATCAGTGCAGCATAGCAGCAATTCCTTTTTTGAAAAAGCTAATTCTTATTGATATTCTTTAAATTTTTTTGCAACCATTCCTCTGCTGAATCCCCGCTACTACCTATGTGCTAAGATCCAAACTAAACCCTTGGCACCATCCCCTCCTCCAATTTTAAATTAATTTCCTGTAACCATTTCTCCCCCCCCCCCCCCCAAAAAAAAAGAGAAAACTTTGAAAAAAAATGACTCCCTGCTGTAATTCCATTGAACACGCCTAGTAAGTTCGGGACAAAAGTAAAATCCAACATTTCATGTTATTGAGGCTCCATGACGTAAACAGAAGTACAATTCAATTTCACGAAAAGTCACTTCCTGCTCAAAGAAAATCGGACAAGTGTTTCCAAACAAATAAGGAGCTGGGTTGGTTTCTTTTCTTCAGTAGTGAATTGCCTTACAACTGGCTTTTCACAGAAGAACGCAATAGAACTTTTCACATTGGTCTTGACAAATGTTAATCGTATTCTTCAAGCTGACCCTGACCTAGCAATGTACAACATGCAAGGAACATTTTAAACGGATCATGAGACTCCAATTATCAGAAACTCAGAAAGGAGTGATATCCAACTTGGCTTCAACAATAGAAAAATTTAATAATGACACCGCTTCATTGAAGATCAAGAACTCAATAGGATCGATCACTCAAAAGATCATGTCAAATGCTTAAAATATCATTGAAAAGGTTGCCTAGGTATCTCCTCCAAATTGACTTGAAGGTAGGATCATATATGCCAACTTCCAGGTTGCTCGGTCTGTTAAGAGGCTCACATCTAAAGTTACTCAGGTTGACAAGATTTGGGCAAACGACTTGGAGAAAAGCCACAAATAAACTGGTTAGAGAATCAATTTGCCTAGGCTAGGTCAAAAATACGGTACTCCACTCAAGCAACCTCCACTTGTAGCACACACAAGGCCATCTACCCAAATTCAGCTGCAGACGCGTTTCGACCGTTTTAGGTCTCATCCGTGCAGCATAGCAGCAACCCCCTTCAAAAAAGTTAATTCTGTTTTATATTCTCTAAAAATTCTTGCAACCATTCCTCTGCTGAATCCCCGCTACTATCTAATTCCTAAAATCCAAACTAAACCCTTGCCACCATCCCCTCCTCCATTTTTAGATTAATTTCCTGTTACCATCTCCTTTTTCCCCCCTCCCAAAAAAAAAAACAACACTCAAATAAACTAACTCCCTGCTATACTTCCACTGAAAACGCCTAGTAATTTCGGGACAAGAGTAAAATCCAACATTTCATGTTATTGAGGCTCCATGACGTAAACAGAAGTACAATTCAATTTCACGAAAAGTCACTTCCTGCTCAAAGAAAATCGGATAAGTGTTTCCAAACAAATAAGGAGCTGGATTGGTTTCTTTTCTTCAGTAGTGAATTGCCTTACAAATCCCTTTTCACAGAGGAACGCAATAGAACTTTTCACATTGGTCTTGACAAATGTTAATCGTATTCTTCAAGCTGACCCTGACCTAGCAATGTACAACATGCAACGAACAATTTTAACGGATCATGAGATTCCAATTATCAGAAATTCAGGAAGAAGTGATATCCAATTTGGCTTCAACAATAGAAAAATTTAATAATGACACCGCTTCATTGAAGATCAAGAACTTATTAGGATCGATCACTCAAACGATGATGTCAAATGCTTAAAATAACATTGAAAAGGTTGCCTAGGTATCTCCTCCAAATTGACTTGAAAGTAGGATCATATATGCCAACTTCCAGGTTACTCGGTCTGTTAAGAGGCTCACATCTAAAGTTACTCGGTTTGACAAGATTTGGGCAAACGACTTGGAGAAAAGCCACAAATAAACTGGTTAGAGAATCAATTTGCCTAGGCTAGGTTAAAAATACGGCACTCCACTCAAGCAACTCCCACCTCTAGCACCCACAAGGCCATCTACCCAAATGCAGCTGCTGACGCGTTTCGACCTTTTGAGGTCTCATCAGTGCAGCATAGCAGCAACCCCTCTCAAAACAGTTAATTCCTACTGATATTCTTTAAAATTTCATTCTGCTGAATCCCCGCTACTATTTATGTGCTAAGATCCAAACTAAACCTTTGCCACCATCCTCTCTTGCATTTTTAGATTAATTTCCTGTTACCATCTTCTTTCTCCCAAAAGAAAAAAAAAAAAAAAAACAACTCTCAATAAAACTAACTCCTTGCTATAATTCCACTGAAAACGCCAAGTAATTTCGGAACAAGAGTAAAATCCAACATTTCATGTTATTGAGGCTCTATGACGTAAACAGAAGTACAATTCAGTTTCACGAAAAGTCATTTCCTGCTCAAAGAAAATCGGACAAGTGTTTCCAAACAAACAAGGAGCTAGGTTGGTTTCTTTTCTTCAGTAGTGAATTGCCTTACAAATCCCTTTTCACAGAAGAACGCAATAGAACTTTTCACATTGGTCTTGACAAATGTTAATCGTATTCTTCAAGCTGACCCTGACCTAGCATGGTACAACATGCAACGAACAATTTTAACGGATCATGAAACTGCAGTTTTCAGAAACTCAGAAAGGAGTGATATCCAACTTGGCTTCAACAATGGCGAAATTTAATAATGACACCGCTTCATTGAAGATCAAGAACTCAATAGGATCGATCACCCAAAAGATGATGTCAAATGCTTAAATTAACATTGAAAAAGTTGCCTAGGTATCTCCTCCAAATTGACTTGAAAGTAGGATCATATATGCCAACTTCCAGGTTACTCGGTCTGTTATGAGGCTCACATCTAAAGTTACTCAGGTTAACAAGATTTGTGCAAATGGCTTGGAGAAAAGCTACAAATAAACTGGTTAGAGAATCAATTTGCCTAGGCTAGGTCACAAATACGGTACTCCACTCAAGCAACCCCCACTTTTAGCACCCACAAGGTCATCTACCCAAATGCAGCTGCAGACGCGTTTCGACCTTTTTAGGTCTCATCAGTGCAGCATGGCAGCAATTCCCCTCCAAAAAGTTATATCTTACTGATGTTCTCTAAATTTCTTGCAACCATTCCTCTGCTAATTCCCCGCTACTACCTATGTGCTAAGATCCAAACTAAACGTTTGCCACCATCCTTTCTTCCATTTTTAGACTAATTTCCTGTTACCATCTTCCCCCCCCAAAAAAAAGAAAAAAATAATTGAATAAAACTAACTCCCTGCTATAATTCCACTGAAAACGCCTAGTACTCTTGGGACAGCAATAGAACTTTTCACATTGGTCTTGACAAATGTTAATCGTATTCTTCAAGCTGACCCTGACCTAGCAATGCACAACATGCAAGGAACAATTTTAACGGATCATGAGATTCCAATTATCAAAAACTCAGAAAGGAGTGATATCCAACTTGGCTTCAACAATAGAAAAATTCAATAATGACACCGCTTCATTGAAGATCAAGAACTCAATGGGATCGATCACTCAAAAGATCATGTCAAATGCTTAAAATAACATTGGAAAGGTTGCCTAGGTATCTTCTCCAAATTGACTTGAAGGTAGGATCATATATGCCAACTTCCAGGTTACTCGGTCTGTTAAGAGGCTCACATCTAAAGTGACTCAGGTTGACAAGATTTGGGCAAACGACTTGGAGAAAAGCCACAAATAAACTGGTCAGAAAATCAATTTGACTAGGCTAGGTCAAAAATAGAGACTCGTTTCGACTTTTTTAGGTCTCATCAGTGCAGCATAGCAGCAACCCCCCTCAAAAAAGTTAATTCTGATTTATATTCTTTAAAGTTTTTTGCAACCATTCCTCTGCTGAATCCCCGCTACTATCTAATTGCTAAGATCCAAACTAAACCTTGGGCACCATCCCCTCCTCCAATTTTAGACTAATTTCCTGTTACCATTCCCCCCCCCCCCCCAAGAAAAAAAAGAAAAAAAAATTTTGAATGAAACTAACTCCCTGCTGTAATTCCACTGAAAACGCCTAGTAATTTTGGGACAAGAGTAAAATCCAACATTTCATGTTATTGAGGCTCTATGACGTAAACAGAAGTACAATTCAATTTCACGAAAAGTCACTTCCTGCTCAAAGAAAATCGGACAAGTGTTTCCAAACAAATAAGGAGCTGGGTTGGTTTCTTTTCTTCAGTAGTGAATTGCCTTACAACTGGCTTTTCACAAAAGAACGCAATAGAACTTTTCACATTGGTTTTGACAAATGTTAATCGTATTCTTCAAGCTGACCCTGACCTAGCAATGTACAACATGCAAGGAACACTTTTAACGGATCATGAGACTCCAATTATCAGAAACTCAGAAAGGAGTGATATCCAACTTGGCTTCAACAATAGAAAAATTTAATAATGACACCGCTTCATTGAAGATCAGGAACTCAATAGGATCGATCACCCAAAAGATGATGTCAAATGCTTAAAATAACATTGAAAAGGTTGCCTAAATATCTCCTCCAAATTGATTTGAAGGTAGGATCATATATGCCAACTTCCAGGTTATTCGGTCTGCTGAGAGGCTCACATCTAAAGTTACTCAGGTTGACATGATTTGGGCAAACGACTTGGAGAAAAGCCACAAACAAAACTGGTTAAAGAATCATTTTGCCTAGGCTAGGTCAAAAATACGGTACTCCACTCAAGCAACCTCCACTTGTAGCACCCACAAGGCCATCTACCTACATGCAGCTGCAGACGCGTTTCGACCGTTTTAGGTCTCATCAGTGCAGCATAGCAGCAATTCCTTTTTTGAAAAAGCTAATTCTTATTGATATTCTTTAAATTTTTTTGCAACCATTCCTCTGCTGAATCCCCGCTACTACCTATGTGCTAAGATCCAAACTAAACCCTTGGCACCATCCCCTCCTCCAATTTTAAATTAATTTCCTGTAACCATTTCTCCCCCCCCCCCAAAAAAAAAAGAGAAAACTTTGAAAAAAAATGACTCCCTGCTGTAATTCCATTGAACACGCCTAGTAAGTTCGGGACAAAAGTAAAATCCAACATTTCATGTTATTGAGGCTCCATGACGTAAACAGAAGTACAATTCAATTTCACGAAAAGTCACTTCCTGCTCAAAGAAAATCGGACAAGTGTTTCCAAACAAATAAGGAGCTGGGTTGGTTTCTTTTCTTCAGTAGTGAATTGCCTTACAACTCGCTTTTCACAGAAGAACGCAATAGAACTTTTCACATTGGTCTTGACAAATGTTAATCGTATTCTTCAAGCTGACCCTGACCTAGCAATGTACAACATGCAAGGAACATTTTAAACGGATCATGAGACTCCAATTATCAGAAACTCAGAAAGGAGTGATATCCAACTTGGCTTCAACAATAGAAAAATTTAATAATGACACCGCTTCATTGAAGATCAAGAACTCAATAGGATCGATCACTCAAAAGATCATGTCAAATGCTTAAAATATCATTGAAAAGGTTGCCTAGGTATCTCCTCCAAATTGACTTGAAGGTAGGATCATATATGCCAACTTCCAGGTTGCTCGGTCTGTTAAGAGGCTCACATCTAAAGTTACTCAGGTTGACAAGATTTGGGCAAACGACTTGGAGAAAAGCCACAAATAAACTGGTTAGAGAATCAATTTGCCTAGGCTAGGTCAAAAATACGGTACTCCACTCAAGCAACCTCCACTTGTAGCACACACAAGGCCATCTACCCAAATTCAGCTGCAGACGCGTTTCGACCGTTTTAGGTCTCATCCGTGCAGCATAGCAGCAACCCCCTTCAAAAAAGTTAATTCTGTTTTATATTCTCTAAAAATTCTTGCAACCATTCCTCTGCTGAATCCCCGCTACTATCTAATTCCTAAAATCCAAACTAAACCCTTGCCACCATCCCCTCCTCCATTTTTAGATTAATTTCCTGTTACCATCTCCTTTTTCCCCCCTCCCAAAAAAAAAAACAACACTCAAATAAACTAACTCCCTGCTATACTTCCACTGAAAACGCCTAGTAATTTCGGGACAAGAGTAAAATCCAACATTTCATGTTATTGAGGCTCCATGACGTAAACAGAAGTACAATTCAATTTCACGAAAAGTCACTTCCTGCTCAAAGAAAATCGGATAAGTGTTTCCAAACAAATAAGGAGCTGGATTGGTTTCTTTTCTTCAGTAGTGAATTGCCTTACAAATCCCTTTTCACAGAGGAACGCAATAGAACTTTTCACATTGGTCTTGACAAATGTTAATCGTATTCTTCAAGCTGACCCTGACCTAGCAATGTACAACATGCAACGAACAATTTTAACGGATCATGAGATTCCAATTATCAGAAATTCAGGAAGAAGTGATATCCAATTTGGCTTCAACAATAGAAAAATTTAATAATGACACCGCTTCATTGAAGATCAAGAACTTATTAGGATCGATCACTCAAACGATGATGTCAAATGCTTAAAATAACATTGAAAAGGTTGCCTAGGTATCTCCTCCAAATTGACTTGAAAGTAGGATCATATATGCCAACTTCCAGGTTACTCGGTCTGTTAAGAGGCTCACATCTAAAGTTACTCGGTTTGACAAGATTTGGGCAAACGACTTGGAGAAAAGCCACAAATAAACTGGTTAGAGAATCAATTTGCCTAGGCTAGGTTAAAAATACGGCACTCCACTCAAGCAACTCCCACCTCTAGCACCCACAAGGCCATCTACCCAAATGCAGCTGCTGACGCGTTTCGACCTTTTGAGGTCTCATCAGTGCAGCATAGCAGCAACCCCTCTCAAAACAGTTAATTCCTACTGATATTCTTTAAAATTTCATTCTGCTGAATCCCCGCTACTATTTATGTGCTAAGATCCAAACTAAACCTTTGCCACCATCCTCTCTTGCATTTTTAGATTAATTTCCTGTTACCATCTTCTTTCTCCCAAAAGAAAAAAAAAAAAAAAAACAACTCTCAATAAAACTAACTCCTTGCTATAATTCCACTGAAAACGCCAAGTAATTTCGGAACAAGAGTAAAATCCAACATTTCATGTTATTGAGGCTCTATGACGTAAACAGAAGTACAATTCAGTTTCACGAAAAGTCATTTCCTGCTCAAAGAAAATCGGACAAGTGTTTCCAAACAAACAAGGAGCTAGGTTGGTTTCTTTTCTTCAGTAGTGAATTGCCTTACAAATCCCTTTTCACAGAAGAACGCAATAGAACTTTTCACATTGGTCTTGACAAATGTTAATCGTATTCTTCAAGCTGACCCTGACCTAGCATGGTACAACATGCAACGAACAATTTTAACGGATCATGAAACTGCAGTTTTCAGAAACTCAGAAAGGAGTGATATCCAACTTGGCTTCAACAATGGCGAAATTTAATAATGACACCGCTTCATTGAAGATCAAGAACTCAATAGGATCGATCACCCAAAAGATGATGTCAAATGCTTAAATTAACATTGAAAAAGTTGCCTAGGTATCTCCTCCAAATTGACTTGAAAGTAGGATCATATATGCCAACTTCCAGGTTACTCGGTCTGTTATGAGGCTCACATCTAAAGTTACTCAGGTTAACAAGATTTGTGCAAATGGCTTGGAGAAAAGCTACAAATAAACTGGTTAGAGAATCAATTTGCCTAGGCTAGGTCACAAATACGGTACTCCACTCAAGCAACCCCCACTTTTAGCACCCACAAGGTCATCTACCCAAATGCAGCTGCAGACGCGTTTCGACCTTTTTAGGTCTCATCAGTGCAGCATGGCAGCAATTCCCCTCCAAAAAGTTATATCTTACTGATGTTCTCTAAATTTCTTGCAACCATTCCTCTGCTAATTCCCCGCTACTACCTATGTGCTAAGATCCAAACTAAACGTTTGCCACCATCCTTTCTTCCATTTTTAGACTAATTTCCTGTTACCATCTTCCCCCCCCAAAAAAAAGAAAAAAATAATTGAATAAAACTAACTCCCTGCTATAATTCCACTGAAAACGCCTAGTACTCTTGGGACAGCAATAGAACTTTTCACATTGGTCTTGACAAATGTTAATCGTATTCTTCAAGCTGACCCTGACCTAGCAATGCACAACATGCAAGGAACAATTTTAACGGATCATGAGATTCCAATTATCAAAAACTCAGAAAGGAGTGATATCCAACTTGGCTTCAACAATAGAAAAATTCAATAATGACACCGCTTCATTGAAGATCAAGAACTCAATGGGATCGATCACTCAAAAGATGTCAAATGCTTAAAATAACATTGGAAAGGTTGCCTAGGTATCTTCTCCAAATTGACTTGAAGGTAGGATCATATATGCCAACTTCCAGGTTACTCGGTCTGTTAAGAGGCTCACATCTAAAGTGACTCAGGTTGACAAGATTTGGGCAAACGACTTGGAGAAAAGCCACAAATAAACTGGTCAGAAAATCAATTTGACTAGGCTAGGTCAAAAATAGAGACTCGTTTCGACTTTTTTAGGTCTCATCAGTGCAGCATAGCAGCAACCCCCCTCAAAAAAGTTAATTCTGATTTATATTCTTTAAAGTTTTTTGCAACCATTCCTCTGCTGAATCCCCGCTACTATCTAATTGCTAAGATCCAAACTAAACCTTGGGCACCATCCCCTCCTCCAATTTTAGACTAATTTCCTGTTACCATTCCCCCCCCCCCCCCCAAGAAAAAAAAGAAAAAAAAATTTTGAATGAAACTAACTCCCTGCTGTAATTCCACTGAAAACGCCTAGTAATTTTGGGACAAGAGTAAAATCCAACATTTCATGTTATTGAGGCTCTATGACGTAAACAGAAGTACAATTCAATTTCACGAAAAGTCACTTCCTGCTCAAAGAAAATCGGACAAGTGTTTCCAAACAAATAAGGAGCTGGGTTGGTTTCTTTTCTTCAGTAGTGAATTGCCTTACAACTGGCTTTTCACAAAAGAACGCAATAGAACTTTTCACATTGGTTTTGACAAATGTTAATCGTATTCTTCAAGCTGACCCTGACCTAGCAATGTACAACATGCAAGGAACACTTTTAACGGATCATGAGACTCCAATTATCAGAAACTCAGAAAGGAGTGATATCCAACTTGGCTTCAACAATAGAAAAATTTAATAATGACACCGCTTCATTGAAGATCAGGAACTCAAGAGGATCGATCACCCAAAAGATGATGTCAAATGCTTAAAATAACATTGAAAAGGTTGCCTAAATATCTCCTCCAAATTGATTTGAAGGTAGGATCATATATGCCAACTTCCAGGTTATTCGGTCTACTGAGAGGCTCACATCTAAAGTTACTCAGGTTGACATGATTTGGGCAAACGACTTGGAGAAAAGCCACAAACAAAACTGGTTAAAGAATCATTTTGCCTAGGCTAGGTCAAAAATACGGTACTCCACTCAAGCAACCTCCACTTGTAGCACCCACAAGGCCATCTACCTACATGCAGCTGCAGACGCGTTTCGACCGTTTTAGGTCTCATCAGTGCAGCATAGCAGCAATTCCTTTTTTGAAAAAGCTAATTCTTATTGATATTCTTTAAATTTTTTTGCAACCATTCCTCTGCTGAATCCCCGCTACTACCTATGTGCTAAGATCCAAACTAAACCCTTGGCACCATCCCCTCCTCCAATTTTAAATTAATTTCCTGTAACCATTTCTCCCCCCCCCCAAAAAAAAAAGAGAAAACTTTGAAAAAAAATGACTCCCTGCTGTAATTCCATTGAACACGCCTAGTAAGTTCGGGACAAAAGTAAAATCCAACATTTCATGTTATTGAGGCTCCATGACGTAAACAGAAGTACAATTCAATTTCACGAAAAGTCACTTCCTGCTCAAAGAAAATCGGACAAGTGTTTCCAAACAAATAAGGAGCTGGGTTGGTTTCTTTTCTTCAGTAGTGAATTGCCTTACAACTCGCTTTTCACAGAAGAACGCAATAGAACTTTTCACATTGGTCTTGACAAATGTTAATCGTATTCTTCAAGCTGACCCTGACCTAGCAATGTACAACATGCAAGGAACATTTTAAACGGATCATGAGACTCCAATTATCAGAAACTCAGAAAGGAGTGATATCCAACTTGGCTTCAACAATAGAAAAATTTAATAATGACACCGCTTCATTGAAGATCAAGAACTCAATAGGATCGATCACTCAAAAGATCATGTCAAATGCTTAAAATATCATTGAAAAGGTTGCCTAGGTATCTCCTCCAAATTGACTTGAAGGTAGGATCATATATGCCAACTTCCAGGTTGCTCGGTCTGTTAAGAGGCTCACATCTAAAGTTACTCAGGTTGACAAGATTTGGGCAAACGACTTGGAGAAAAGCCACAAATAAACTGGTTAGAGAATCAATTTGCCTAGGCTAGGTCAAAAATACGGTACTCCACTCAAGCAACCTCCACTTGTAGCACACACAAGGCCATCTACCCAAATTCAGCTGCAGACGCGTTTCGACCGTTTTAGGTCTCATCCGTGCAGCATAGCAGCAACCCCCTTCAAAAAAGTTAATTCTGTTTTATATTCTCTAAAAATTCTTGCAACCATTCCTCTGCTGAATCCCCGCTACTATCTAATTCCTAAAATCCAAACTAAACCCTTGCCACCATCCCCTCCTCCATTTTTAGATTAATTTCCTGTTACCATCTCCTTTTTCCCCCCTCCCAAAAAAAAAAACAACACTCAAATAAACTAACTCCCTGCTATACTTCCACTGAAAACGCCTAGTAATTTCGGGACAAGAGTAAAATCCAACATTTCATGTTATTGAGGCTCCATGACGTAAACAGAAGTACAATTCAATTTCACGAAAAGTCACTTCCTGCTCAAAGAAAATCGGATAAGTGTTTCCAAACAAATAAGGAGCTGGATTGGTTTCTTTTCTTCAGTAGTGAATTGCCTTACAAATCCCTTTTCACAGAGGAACGCAATAGAACTTTTCACATTGGTCTTGACAAATGTTAATCGTATTCTTCAAGCTGACCCTGACCTAGCAATGTACAACATGCAACGAACAATTTTAACGGATCATGAGATTCCAATTATCAGAAATTCAGGAAGAAGTGATATCCAATTTGGCTTCAACAATAGAAAAATTTAATAATGACACCGCTTCATTGAAGATCAAGAACTTATTAGGATCGATCACTCAAACGATGATGTCAAATGCTTAAAATAACATTGAAAAGGTTGCCTAGGTATCTCCTCCAAATTGACTTGAAAGTAGGATCATATATGCCAACTTCCAGGTTACTCGGTCTGTTAAGAGGCTCACATCTAAAGTTACTCGGTTTGACAAGATTTGGGCAAACGACTTGGAGAAAAGCCACAAATAAACTGGTTAGAGAATCAATTTGCCTAGGCTAGGTTAAAAATACGGCACTCCACTCAAGCAACTCCCACCTCTAGCACCCACAAGGCCATCTACCCAAATGCAGCTGCTGACGCGTTTCGACCTTTTGAGGTCTCATCAGTGCAGCATAGCAGCAACCCCTCTCAAAAAAGTTAATTCCTACTGATATTCTTTAAAATTTCATTCTGCTGAATCCCCGCTACTATTTATGTGCTAAGATCCAAACTAAACCTTTGCCACCATCCTCTCTTGCATTTTTAGATTAATTTCCTGTTACCATCTTCTTTCTCCCAAAAGAAAAAAAAAAAAAAAAACAACTCTCAATAAAACTAACTCCTTGCTATAATTCCACTGAAAACGCCAAGTAATTTCGGAACAAGAGTAAAATCCAACATTTCATGTTATTGAGGCTCTATGACGTAAACAGAAGTACAATTCAGTTTCACGAAAAGTCATTTCCTGCTCAAAGAAAATCGGACAAGTGTTTCCAAACAAACAAGGAGCTAGGTTGGTTTCTTTTCTTCAGTAGTGAATTGCCTTACAAATCCCTTTTCACAGAAGAACGCAATAGAACTTTTCACATTGGTCTTGACAAATGTTAATCGTATTCTTCAAGCTGACCCTGACCTAGCATGGTACAACATGCAACGAACAATTTTAACGGATCATGAAACTGCAGTTTTCAGAAACTCAGAAAGGAGTGATATCCAACTTGGCTTCAACAATGGCGAAATTTAATAATGACACCGCTTCATTGAAGATCAAGAACTCAATAGGATCGATCACCCAAAAGATGATGTCAAATGCTTAAATTAACATTGAAAAAGTTGCCTAGGTATCTCCTCCAAATTGACTTGAAAGTAGGATCATATATGCCAACTTCCAGGTTACTCGGTCTGTTATGAGGCTCACATCTAAAGTTACTCAGGTTAACAAGATTTGTGCAAATGGCTTGGAGAAAAGCTACAAATAAACTGGTTAGAGAATCAATTTGCCTAGGCTAGGTCACAAATACGGTACTCCACTCAAGCAACCCCCACTTTTAGCACCCACAAGGTCATCTACCCAAATGCAGCTGCAGACGCGTTTCGACCTTTTTAGGTCTCATCAGTGCAGCATGGCAGCAATTCCCCTCCAAAAAGTTATATCTTACTGATGTTCTCTAAATTTCTTGCAACCATTCCTCTGCTAATTCCCCGCTACTACCTATGTGCTAAGATCCAAACTAAACGTTTGCCACCATCCTTTCTTCCATTTTTAGACTAATTTCCTGTTACCATCTTCCCCCCCCAAAAAAAAAATAATAATAATTGAATAAAACTAACTCCCTGCTATAATTCCACTGAAAACGCCTAGTACTTTTGGGACAGCAATAGAACTTTTCACATTGGTCTTGACAAATGTTAATCGTATTCTTCAAGCTGACCCTGACCTAGCAATGCACAACATGCAAGGAACAATTTTAACGGATCATGAGATTCCAATTATCAAAAACTCAGAAAGGAGTGATATCCAACTTGGCTTCAACAATAGAAAAATTCAATAATGACACCGCTTCATTGAAGATCAAGAACTCAATGGGATCGATCACTCAAAAGATGTCAAATGCTTAAAATAACATTGGAAAGGTTGCCTAGGTATCTTCTCCAAATTGACTTGAAGGTAGGATCATATATGCCAACTTCCAGGTTACTCGGTCTGTTAAGAGGCTCACATCTAAAGTGACTCAGGTTGACAAGATTTGGGCAAACGACTTGGAGAAAAGCCACAAATAAACTGGTCAGAAAATCAATTTGACTAGGCTAGGTCAAAAATAGAGACTCGTTTCGACTTTTTTAGGTCTCATCAGTGCAGCATAGCAACAACCCCCCTCAAAAAAGTTAATTCTGATTTATATTCTTTAAATTTTTTTGCAACCATTCCTCTGCTGAATCCCCGCTACTATCTAATTGCTAAGATCCAAACTAAACCTTGGGCACCATCCCCTCCTCCAATTTTAGACTAATTTCCTGTTACCATTCCCCCCCCCCCCCCCAAGAAAAAAAAGAAAAAAAAATTTTGAATGAAACTAACTCCCTGCTGTAATTCCACTGAAAACGCCTAGTAATTTTGGGACAAGAGTAAAATCCAACATTTCATGTTATTGAGGCTCTATGACGTAAACAGAAGTACAATTCAATTTCACGAAAAGTCACTTCCTGCTCAAAGAAAATCGGACAAGTGTTTCCAAACAAATAAGGAGCTGGGTTGGTTTCTTTTCTTCAGTAGTGAATTGCCTTACAACTGGCTTTTCACAAACGAACGCAATAGAACTTTTCACATTGGTCTTGACAAATGTTAATCGTATTCTTCAAGCTGACCCTGACCTAGCAATGTACAACATGCAAGGAACAATTTTAACGGATCATGAGACTCCAATTATCAGAAACTCAGAAAGGAGTGATATCCAACTTGGCTTCAACAATAGAAAAATTTAATAATGACACCGCTTCATTGAAGATCAGGAACTCAATAGGATCGATCACCCAAAAGATGATGTCAAATGCTTAAAATAACATTGAAAAGGTTGCCTAAATATCTCCTCCAAATTGACTTGAAGGTAGGATCATATATGCCAACTTCCAGGTTATTCGGTCTGCTGAGAGGCTCACATCTAAAGTTACTCAGGTTGACAAGATTTGGGCAAACGACTTGGAGAAAAGCCACAAACAAAACTGGTTAAAGAATCATTTTGCCTAGGCTAGGTCAAAAATACGGTACTCCACTCAAGCAACCTCCACTTGTAGCACCCACAAGGCCATCTACCTACATGCAGCTGCAGACGCGTTTCGACCGTTTTAGGTCTCATCAGTGCAGCATAGCAGCAATTCCTTTTTTGAAAAAGCTACTTCTTATTGATATTCTTTAAATTTTTTTGCAACCATTCCTCTGCTGAATCCCCGCTACTACCTATGTGCTAAGATCCAAACTAAACCCTTGGCACCATCCCCTCCTCCATTTTTAAACTAATTTCCTGTAACCATTTCTCCCCCCCCCCCCCAAAAAAAAAGAGAAAACTTTGAAAAAAAATGACTCCCTGCTGTAATTCCACTGAACACGCCTAGTAAGTTCGGGACAAAAGTAAAATCCAACATTTCATGTTATTGAGGCTCCATGACGTAAACAGAAGTACAATTCAATTTCACGAAAAGTCACTTCCTGCTCAAAGAAAATCGGACAAGTGTTTCCAAACAAATAAGGAGCTGGGTTGGTTTCTTTTCTTCAGTAGTGAATTGCCTTACAACTGGCTTTTCACAGAAGAACGCAATAGAACTTTTCACATTGGTCTTGACAAATGTTAATCGTATTCTTCAAGCTGACCCTGACCTAGCAATGTACAACATGCAAGGAACATTTTAAACGGATCATGAGACTCCAATTATCAGAAACTCAGAAAGGAGTGATATCCAACTTGGCTTCAACAATAGAAAAATTTAATAATGACACCGCTTCATTAAAGATCAAGAACTCAATGGGATCGATCACTCAAAAGATCATGTCAAATGCTTAAAATATCATTGAAAAGGTTGCCTAGGTATCTCCTCCAAATTGACTTGAAGGTAGGATCATATATGCCAACTTCCAGGTTACTCGGTCTGTTAAGAGGCTCACATCTAAAGTGACTCAGGTTGACAAGATTTGGGCAAACGACTTGGAGAAAAGCCACAAATAAAACAGTCACAAAATCAATTTGACTAGGCTAGGTCAAAAATAGAGACTCGTTTCGACTTTTTTAGGTCTCATCAGTGCAGCATAGCAGCAACCCCCCTCAAAAAAGTTAATTCTGATTTATATTCTTTAAATTTTTTTGCAACCATTCTTCTGCTGAATCCCCGCTACTATCTAATTGCTAAGATCCAAACTAAACCTTGGGCACCATCCCCTTCTCCAATTTTAGACTAATTTCCTGTTACCATTCCCCCCCCCCCCCCCAAGAAAAAAAGGAAAAAAAAATTTTGAATGAAACTAACTCCCTGCTGTAATTCCACTGAAAACGCCTAGTAATTTTGGGACAAGAGTAAAATCCAACATTTCATGTTATTGAGGCTCTATGACGTAAACAGAAGTACACTTCAATTTCACGAAAAGTCACTTCCTGCTCAAAGAAAATCGGACAAGTGTTTCCAAACAAATAAGGAGCTGGGTTGGTTTCTTTTCTTCAGTAGTGAATTGCCTTACAACTGGCTTTTCACAAAAGAACGCAATAGAACTTTTCACATTGGTCTTGACAAATGTTAATCGTATTCTTCAAGCTGACCCTGACCTAGCAATGTACAACATGCAAGGAACACTTTTAACGGATCATGAGACTCCAATTATCAGAAACTCAGAAAGGAGTGATATCCAACTTGGCTTCAACAATAGAAAAATTTAATAATGACACCGCTTCATTGAAGATCAGGAACTCAATAGGATCGATCACCCAAAAGATGATGTCAAATGCTTAAAATAACATTGAAAAGGTTGCCTAAATATCTCCTCCAATTTGACTTGAAGGTAGGATCATATATGCCAACTTCCAGGTTATTCGGTCTGCTGAGAGGCTCACATCTAAAGTTACTCAGGTTGACATGATTTGGGCAAACGACTTGGAGAAAAGCCACAAACAAAACTGGTTAAAGAATCATTTTGCCTAGGCTAGGTCAAAAATACGGTACTCCACTCAAGCAACCTCCACTTGTAGCACCCACAAGGCCATCTACCTACATGCAGCTGCAGACGCGTTTCGACCGTTTTAGGTCTCATCAGTGCAGCATAGCAGCAATTCCTTTTTTGAAAAAGCTAATTCTTATTGATATTCTTTAAATTTTTTTGCAACCATTCCTCTGCTGAATCCCCGCTACTACCTATGTGCTAAGATCCAAACTAAACCCTTGGCACCATCCCCTCCTCCATTTTTAAACTAATTTCCTGTAACCATTTCTCCCCCCCCCCCCCAAAAAAAAAGAGAAAACTTTGAAAAAAAATGACTCCCTGCTGTAATTCCACTGAACACGCCTAGTAAGTTCGGGACAAAAGTAAAATCCAACATTTCATGTTATTGAGGCTCCATGACGTAAACAGAAGTACAATTCAATTTCACGAAAAGTCACTTCCTGCTCAAAGAAAATCGGACAAGTGTTTCCAAACAAATAAGGAGCTGGGTTGGTTTCTTTTCTTCAGTAGTGAATTGCCTTACAACTGGCTTTTCACAGAAGAACGCAATAGAACTTTTCACATTGGTCTTGACAAATGTTAATCGTATTCTTCAAGCTGACCCTGACCTAGCAATGTACAACATGCAAGGAACATTTTAAACGGATCATGAGACTCCAATTATCAGAAACTCAGAAAGGAGTGATATCCAACTTGGCTTCAACAATAGAAAAATTCAATAATGACACCGCTTCATTAAAGATCAAGAACTCAATAGGATCGATCACTCAAAAGATCATGTCAAATGCTTAAAATATCATTGAAAAGGTTGCCTAGGTATCTCCTCCAAATTGACTTGAAGGTAGGATCATATATGCCAACTTCCAGGTTACTCGGTCTGTTAAGAGGCTCACATCTAAAGTCACTCAGGTTGACATGATTTGGGCAAACGACTTGGAGAAAAGCCACAAATAAACTGGTTAGAGAATCAATTTGCCTAGGGTAGGTCAAAAGCACGGTACTCCACTCAAGCAACCCCCACTCCTAGCACCCACAAAGCCATCTACCCAAATGCAGCTGCAGACGCGTTTCGACCGTTTTAGGTCTCATCAGTGCAGCATAGCAACAACCCTTCTCCAAAAAGGGATATCTTACTGATGTTTTCTAAAATTTTTTGCAACCATTTCTCTGCTGAATCCCCGCTACTATCTAATTGCTAATATCCAAACTAAACCCTTGCCACCATCCCTTCCTCCAATTTTAGACTAATTTCCTGTTACCATCTCCCCCCTCCCCAAAAAAAAAAAAACAACTCTCGATAAAACTAACTCCCTGCTATAATTCCACTGAAAACGCCTAGTATCTTTGGGACCAAAGTAAAATCCAACATTTCATGTTATTGAGGCTCTATGACGTAAACAGAAGTACAATTCAATTTCACGAAAAGTCACTTCCTGCTCAAAGAAAATCGGACAAGTGTTTCCAAACAAATAAGGAGCTGGATTGGTTTTTTTTCTTCAGTAGTGAATTGCCTTACAACTGGCTTTTCACAGAAGAACGCAATAGAACTTTTCACATTGGTTTTGACAAATGTTAATCGTATTCTTCAAGCTGACCCTGACCTAGCAATGCACAACATGCAACGAACAATTTTAACGGATCATGAGACTCCAATTATCAGAAACTCAGAAAGGAGTGATATCCAACTTGGCTTCAACAATAGAAAAATTTAATAATGACACCGCTTCATTGAAGATCAAGAACTCAATAGGATCGATCACTCAAAAGATGTCAAATGCTTAAAATAACATTGAAAAGGTTGCCTAGGTATCTCCTCCAAATTGACTTGAAGGTAGGATCATATTTGCTAACTTCCAGGTTACTCGGTCTGTTAAGAGGCTCACATCCAAAGTTACTCAGGTTGACATGATTTGGGCAAACGACTTGGAGAAAAGCCACAAACAAAACTGGTTAAAGAATCAATTTGCCTAGGCTAGGTCAAAAATACGGTACTCCACTCAAGCAACCCCCACCTCTAGCACCCACAAGACCATATACCCAATTGCAGCTGCAGATGCGTTTCGACTTTTTTAGGTCTCATCAGTGCGGCATGGCAGCAACCCCCTTCCAAAAAGTTAATTCCTACTTATATTCTCTAAAAATTCTTGCAACCATTCCTTTGCTAATTCCCCGCTACTATCTAATTGTTAATATCCAAACTAAACCTTGCCACCATCCCTTCCTCCAATTTTGGAATGATTTCCTGTTACCATTCCCCCCCCCCAAAAAGAAATAAAAGAGCTCTCAATAAAACTTACTCTTTGCTATAATTCCCCTGAAAACGCCTAGTAATTTCGGGACAAGAGTAAAATCCAACATTTCATGTTATTGAGGCTCTATGACGTAAACAGAAGTACAATTCAATTTCACGAAAAGTCACTTCCTGCTCAAAGAAAATCGGACAAGTGTTTCCAAACAAATAAGGAGCTGGGTTGGTTAGTTAGTTAGTTGAGTTTTTTGCATCTTTATCCTTCTATCACGAGAAAGCGATCAATGCGCTATACGAGCTCGCTTAGGAGTTGCCAGCCGTCTGTCTACCACACCAAGATGGGGGAATCTCGCTAAGTGCTTTTTTTAACGGCACAACAAGTTAACTTGCCGGCTTGCTCTCCACACTCTCTTTTTAATGTTGAGCGTCAAGCAGGGAAGCTGTGAATACCATGCATAAAGTCATTGGTTTGACCCGACTAGGACTCAAACCCGAGTCTACAGCTCAAGAGACAGACGCTCTATACCACTCGGCCCTCTGAGCTGTTTGTTTTTTTCAGTAGTGATTTGCCTTACAAATCCCTTTTCACAGAAGAACGGAATAGAACTTTTCACTTTGGTCGTGACAAATGTTAATCGTATTTTTCAAGCTGACTTTGACCTAGCATGGTACAACATGCAAGGAACAATTTTAACGGATCATGAGACTCCAATTATCAGAAACTCAGAAAGAAGTGATATCCAACTTGGCTTCAACTATAGAAAAATTTAATAATGACACCGCTTCATTGAAGATCAAGAACTCAATAGGATCGATCACTCAAAAGATGTCAAATGCTTAAAATAACATTGGAAAGGTTGCCTAGGTATCTCCTCCAAATTGACTTGAAGGTAGGATCATATATGCCAACTTCCAAGTTATTCGGTCTGTTGAGAGGCTCACATCTAAAGTTACTCAGGTTGACATGATTTGGGCAAACGACTTGGAGAAAAGCCACAAATAACCTGGTTAAAGAATCAATTTGCCTAGGCTAGGTCAAAAATACGGTACTCCACTCAAGCAACCCCCACTCCTAGCACCCACAAGACCATCTACTTAAATGCAGCTGCAGACGCGTTTCGACTTTTTTAGGTCTCATCAGTGCAGCATAGCAACAACCCCCCTCAAAAAAGTTAATTCCTACTGATATTCTCTAAAAGTTTTTGCAACCATTCCAACTGTGATCAAACTTGTTGGTAATTTTTACAGTGCAGAACACAGGTAAATGGTCAGAAATATCAAAGGTCAAAATTCCGCTTCTAACTGACTTAGTGATGGTATTTGAGTCAATATGATCAACGAGAGTGGCTGTTTTGGGTGTGATTCGAGTTGCTTTATCTGTGAAATTAATACAGTTTTACGAGTGTAGAGTGTCAATGTAGTTTTGGATTGCATTTATTGAGGCGTTTTTAAAAAAATCCACATTGAAGTCACCGCAAATGATGTATTCATGTTTATAGTGTTTTAGGAAATTTAGAGTTTGGGACAGGTTGTTTTGAAATTCTTGATTACTCTCTTTAGGATGTTTATAAACGACTCCTGTAAGTACCGGTAAGTTTTTTTCCATTTGTACATTTTATTTGTTGAAACAAGCTCTCACAGTGAGAAGAATCAAAGGGGAATTCAGTAACGTTGCTGAATAATATCGATTTTTTGACGTAGCATGCCACACCTCCAGCATTAGCTTTACTGTATGAATTTATTAAATGGTAGCCGCCAATTTGGGCATGTTGCATTTTTCTATCTTTAAACCTAATTTTTGAAATTGCGAGTATGTCGGGGTTATACTCTAACAGAGCAAGCAGTTCTTCCATCTTATTTTTTGATAGTGATTTCGTATTAAAATGTATCAAGGATAGATTACTAGATTTAAAGCTGTTAAGATGTTTGTATAGCCAATCTAGACTGCAATATTGGCAGTTCAGCTTGTAGATGTCATAGGAATAATATTAACTAAAAAGCAATGTCCTTCTTGGCCTAGTGGACGGGAAGTCATGACGACTTCCTTTGGTTGGGAGAAAGGCTATGACAGCACTCCATCACCAACAGTGCAAAGCACTCCAGTAAATCGTAGCGTAGAGCAAGACAGCGCTGTTTCTGGCTATTAGCCTTCATCAGCCGCCCTCAGGTAAGAAACATTCATCTTGCAGGACGAATGATCTGGCCAGGATCACTCATCCCTTCGGATAAATATTTATATTTATCCGAATATAATATATAATTTATTATTTATCCGTTAAATATAATATAGATATTTATGTTTACTCGAATTTGATATATAATTTATTATTTATCCGATAAATATAATATAAATATTTATGTTTATCCGAAGGGATGAGTGATCCTGGCAAGATCATTCGTCCTGAAAGATGAATGTTTCTTACCTGAAGGCGGCTGATGAAGGCTAATAGCCAGAAACAGCGCTGTCTCGCTCTACTGTAGGAATAATATTGTCTCGAAAAACGGAGCTGTTGCTTTTAGAAATATTTAAATTCAAATATTCAAATTCATGGTCGGAAACTGTAAAAAATGGAAATAACGCTTCTGTGCAATTAAAATGATTTTCCAATTCATTATTTGCACTCATCATTTTGACTTCAAGGGTGTAAATTAACTAATGCAATATTAACATAAAGCCAGACAATGGTAAAATGTTGCATAAACAGTCAATCATTATTATTTTTTGTCTACGGGTAAGTAAACAAAACGCCTCAAGCTTAGACAGGTCTGCCAAACACTTAATGGTAATATTTCTGCTATGTGGGTCTTTTCTAAGACATTTTTTCCTTGAGAAGTCCACAAGTACATGAAATTTAATTCTTGCTTTACTATTCTTGCTTCATAATAGAGCATTTTCTGTTTCTTGTAAGGTGCCCTTGTAAGGTCTTGTAAGTTTCTTGTAAGCATTTTCCCCTATGCGGAGCTCTGCATTTCCAAAAATTGAACTGTAAACTGATTTTATTGTAAGTGAATTTTTTTGTCGGAACATCCCATTACGCTCGTCGCGATTAGAGAATCTGACAATAATCGGAGGAGGTGGCTGATTTGAATGCTTCTTTTCACCATTTTGCAGGTCAGTTTTTTGATCAGCAACTGGCAGACGATGAGATGTCGAAATAGGCTTATCTTCGACTTTCATATTTAACATTTTTGCTACTGTCTTGACAATATGATTAGTGTTTTCGTTCTCCATAGGGAGGACACCATGTATTTCTAAATTTTCTCGTCGGCCGTATTGTTCTGGATGGTCGATCTGCTTCTCAATATAATTTTGCGGACGTCCAATTTGTTCCAATTCTTTTTTGATTTTCTGACCCAGTTTGTTTGATATAAACGTTTTGTCAAATATTTTGTCATACTCATTTGAAATGTAGGCTATGCTTCCCAAGATGTGATTAGTTTTCTCTGCAAGTGTTTGGACATCTTAGTTAGTTTAGTTAGTTCCTGCTTAGCTGAATTCACCTCGCTGTCAATAAAAGATTTGCACTCGCTGTGAAACTGATCCTTCTATAAGTTTTTTGAACTTTGTTCAATTATTTGTTTGATATTACCTTGCAATTTGCTGGTAAGTTTCTTCTCCAAAGTTTTCTCTATTTCGGCTGCGTTTGGCTTAGTAGGCATGGCAAGGTCATCCTTAGCATGTTGGCATGGCAAGGTGTGACGTAACAATTACAAATGCTTTAATGGCTACCAGGTAAAAATTGCTAAGGATGACTGACTCAAAACTCTTCAATTCAACTTTTATTCCCGTACGCTAAAAGCATTAAAATACACTGGAACAGTAAAATGAATGAATATTGGTACGGAAAACGGAACATGCAGCAAAACGGATTAGCTTTGTGGCATGCCAGTCGAAACTGACTGGACATGGCTGCATGACCGGTGGCATCACATTAACACACACACACAAAATAAAAAACATCAACAAAAACGAATCAACATCGTAGGCCTAACATATTTAAGTAGCAGAAGCATGCTGTAACAAAAAAGCAATGCATTAATTTCCAACTCAAAATAGCAGCTTGTAACCCAACTGACCAACTAACCACGGAGGGCTAATTTTTTAAATTAGTACCGGTACTTAAACGATAGCAAAAGGCATCATCACAACTATACGAATGTAAACAGCTTTGCGGGACATTTATTAATAGTACTGTGATTTCTACAAGTCTTGTCGTTGAATGTTCGTCTCTTTATCAAATCCGTGTTATCTTTAAGTGGATTAGCGCTGGTAATTCCTTGGTATTTTTTTTTTTTGGCAGTGTGGGGAAGAGTAGACTTTTTAGCTGTTCTTTTTAGACGATTTTTTCCTTTTCATTCTTTTATCGTCATATTGAAGACATCTGAAAAACAAATGACACAGCAGCAGCTGCATAACAAATAAAAAATATAAAAGAAAAAACAGCGAATGTCGATAGCTTTGTTAATAACTAAGGGACTGATTTTGTTATCCGCAGTAAGACTTAGATATTCAAAAAATATGCTTTAACTTTGATCGCGAAGGATTTCAAACTCTTGCACTCTTTAATCTCGTTTGGTAACTTTTATAAAAGTTTTGGTGACTTTATAAAAGTTTGGTAACTCTTATAAAACTTTCGTAAAATGCTGAATTAGAAGGTAATCTTTTGCTTTAAAAACTGGGTTAACTTGACTTGAATTGTTATAAGCTTGTTTGCTGCAGGTTTCTTTCTCAATTTCCCATTTTTATGCTGGAAATTTTTAACTTTTGCTAGCTAAAATCTGCACAAAATTTTTAGCTCCTTCAGCGACTGCTTTGGCTAATTTAGTAAATTGACTAAATGTTGTTTAATTTCTAGATCAATGCATAAGGTTTTTAAATTTTTAAATCTGCACTAATTAAACCAAATTAAATCAAGTTAAATCTAATGATTTCTCATGTTGAGAGAGAGAGCAAATTAGCGGAATTGATCGATGCCAGCAGAAAAGTTCAGCCTAAGATCTTATTTGAAGCAAACTTTCAAAAGACTTTTTGCCAGCGGAGCTTAATTCTGGCCCATTTTAAGTTTTTGATTTCTCACTTTAAATCCTCTTCGAAATTATGGGAGATTCAAGCTCTAGTGATCGTGACTTTAAAAGTAGGAAACGGGATTTTCGCTCAGCCGTTGATCAATGGGCTACAGCCATTTTTGAAGGCGAAGTTTCAGCGGGCGAGCTTCGCGCTGTTAAAGAAGAAGTTGAGCAGTATTTTGAGACACTTGCTGCTGCTTTTGGTGCTGGACTCTAAAACCGACCCTGAAGAAGTTAAGACCTGGAAAAGTGTTTCGAAACTTTTAAGCAGATTTTTAGTTTGGTCGTGCGCAAATACGACTCGTTAAATAGCAATTTTAAGTTTTGAGAAATGAAGAAATTATATTTAGTGTTCAAAATTCTGTTGCATACGAGCGGCTAGATGGCGTTTGTGAAAAGGTTTCTTCGATCGAAAAAGTGTAAAGGACGTCGAATTCGATTCAGAGCCGAAGCATACTAAGCACGATCTTCTTTCGTTTTTGTCAAGACCCTCTAAAGTAGTACTCCAGTTTTCTAAGTTTTTTTCCAGATACTGATGTTAACCAGATAGAGCAGCCTTCCTTTTGCAGTGGGTTAAATCCTTTGTCTAAGAACTTTGTTCCACTTTCTGGCCTGGGTAAAACTGTTTCTTCCGGCAATCTTAGGGGGTACGACACCAGTATGGATGTAGCGGGGTTCATCTTGCGACATGGTTTGTTGGGCGATCAGAATTTTAAGTTAAATGGAAACCCTGTGGATTATATGGAATTCACGATGCATTATCAGTAGTGTTGTGCCACTAAAATCTTTGATACCGATATCTTGATGACGTGTATCTTGATGACGTGTCTTCTCAGCATGTTGGGTAGAAAAGCGACTCAAGCGGTTTGTAGTTACCGCCAGTTGCCAAGTTTTGTACGTTGCCGAAGATTATGGAAGTCTTGAAAACAAAATTTGGCCTACCAGAAAGAATTTGAGAAGCGTTTCAGAACAAGCTGTTGGATGCCAAAAAATTCAAGAACGATTTGGAATGCCTGACGGACTTTTTATTTAACTTGACTAACTTTAAATTACTGCAAGAGCATGTTAACCGTAAACTCTATTTCTGGTGGGTTTATGTTTAGTTTGATTGATCGTTTGCCGCTCAGGTTGCATGACACGTTTTCAGATAAACTAACGTGTGAGGGTTTGTTGATTTTTAAAGACAAATGGCTTGATGAACTCATAAAATGTACTGAAAAGCGGGTTGGTATCTTAAAATCTGGACTGATCGGGAACCGAAGTCAAAAAATTTTTTTTTTGCTTTTTCTGATGAAAAGTCTAAAGAAAATATTTAAAACAACCTTTTTCAAGATGATGCAAAATTGCAAACTCCTTTGTTTGTAGTTTTTCCTGAAAACGTTTTTGATGCTTGCCGAAATCATCATTGCAAAAAAGCCTTCATACCATTTGCATCAAATACTAAAAAAAGTCTAAATTGTCTTTTGCAGCTAACTCAACAGCCTCTCTAATAACTTTCTTTTTTAATTGATCAGGAACTTTCTTTGTGGAAAAATTTAGCCTTAACTGAATAGTTTTACTTGAAGTTGATGAAGGTGGAGTGAAAAACATTTTTTTTTGAAATCGAAAAAAAAATGTAGTTCTCAAATCCTGGCAAGTGGTCTAAAACTTTTTGAAAAATTGGTTTTGCGGGGTTGCTCCCATCTTCCAGCTGGCTACCCCCCCCCCACAACTGATGATGCAGGGGTAATTCTTGTATCTCGGTAACCACTGGTCGGAGAGTAATGGTATATGGCTCAAAATCTGCGGAAATATCATGTTCCTATCTGTGCTAAGAAAAAGTTTTCTCTATTTCCACCGCAAAAAAAGTTACAGCCGAAAAACAAAAATATGATCATTTTTGATAAACTTTTCGGAAAATTCAAGTATGAGTTATCGTGTAAGAAGCACAGTTGCTAAATTTTGATCTGTGAAAGTCATTTCTCTCGTATAACTAAACACTGTTTGTGATTTAATGCCTTAATGAAGGAACGGATGGTGACATCCACTATTGCTGAAATGAGTAACAATTGCCTCAAATCAGCAAGGACATGTTAACCACAAGAGGAAGTAACTGAAATAGGCGTACAGCTAATTTAGTGATTTTATTAAGTTGGTTTTAATTCGATGCGAAATTGTTTTTAAATGAAACACGAAAAAAGTGTAACGTATAAAGGCTGGGTGGTGTTAAGACTGACGACGCAACTAAACAATACAAGATGAAATAAATGACTGCTCTTGGCAGCCAAACTTGCAGCTTTAAACAATTGGTGGAGATTGTTGCTGGAGAAATTAACATTGGCTTATTCGTATTAAGCATTTGCTTCAATGTTCAGCAATGCTAAATCGAACAAGCGAATCAAACTGCTGTTCAGTGCATGGGGACACTCGTCATAATTTTGTAAGTTCTTCAGCTACTAGTTTTCGATGTGCTAGCACTTTTGCCACTCCTACATTTCTTACACTTTCATTATCATCTCCTAACATCATCGCATAATCAAATAACCCATGGATCCAGATCCAGTAATTTTTTCAACTTAGTTCAGATGATTAAGAATTTTTCAAACAAACGTGTTGAAGAAATTACGGCGCTTTGAGGTTATAGTTATTTTGCACACCAAGTATATATGCTTGGATTACGATGTTAGGGGATTAAATTAAAAATGTAAGAAATGGAGGAGTGGCGAAAATACTGGCACGCGGGAAACAAGTGGCTGAAGAAAGTGCAAATAACGATGAGTGCCCCCATGCACTGAGCAGCAGTTTGATTCGCTTGTTTGATTTACCAGCGCTGAACTTGGAAGCAAATGCTCACTACGAATTAGCCAATTTTGATTCTTACCAGCAAAAGCCTCCTGCAATTGCAAACCTTTAGATACAGAAATAGATGTCTGGAAGAAACTCTGGTATTACACTTCCTATATGTCTTAGCACATGGCCAATCTGTGGAGCAGCTCATCAAACTGGTTGCAGAAGCATCTGCACAAATTAAAAAATTTGATCGACGAGATGAGTCATTCAACAAAAAAAAAAATCAAATCTCGCTAACTTACGAAAACATTTGACAGCAAAAAGCAGTTTAAAATAGTGTTTTAGCTAACCGTGTGACTTCTTTTGCAAGCCGGATGGCCAAAATTGATCTCACTGCAGTTGTTTTTGTTCTAAGCTATTTACTTTACCAAATAGGTGCACCACCGCACCAAACTTCTGTAATTTGCCACAACTATCCCTATGAGGTTGACAGCATTTTTTGGCTGCTAAAAACAATCATTTCATCTTGTATTGTATTATTTTGCCGAGAAGTCAGTCTTGACACCACCCAGCCTTTAGACGTTACACTTTTTTTGTGTTTCATTTAAAAACAATTTCGCATCGAATTAAAACCAACTTAATGAAATCACTAAATTAGCTGTACGCCTATTTCAGTTACTTCCTCTTGTGGTTAACATGTCCTTGCTGATTTGAGGCAATTGTTACTCATTTCAGCAATAGCGGATGTCACCATCCGTTTCTTCATTAAGGCATTAAATCACAAACAGTGTTTAGTTATACGAGAGGAATGACTTTCACAGATCAAAATTTAGCGACTGTGCTTCTTACACGATAACTCATACTTGAATTTTCCGAAAAGTTTATCAAAAATGATCATAATTTTTGTTTTTCGGCTGCAACTTTTTTTGTGGTGGAAATAGAGAAAACTTTTTCTTAGCACAGATAGGAACATGATATTTCCGCAGATTTTGAGCCATATACCATTACTCTCCGACCAGTGGTTACCGAGATATAAGAATTACCCCTGCGTCAACAGTTTTGATAATATTTTGGGGGGTAGCCGGCTGGAAAATGGGAGCAACCCCCCAAAACCAACTTTTCAAAAAGTTTTAGACCACTTGCCAGGATTTGAGAACTACATTTTTTTTTCGATTTCAAAAAAAATGTTTTTCACTCCACCTTAATGTAGAAGATTTATTACAAGCTTGAACATTGAACGTCTTATTTTAATGGTGAATTTGAAAACTTGAAGCACATTTTGCAAGCAACCAAAGACATTGTTCTGGACTTGTTTAATTCTTTTTTTTAACAACACCAATTATGTGTCCACACTTCAGACTTGGCATTTACTTTTTCTACAACCTGAAGTTGGCCATTCTTCAATTGCTCTTCAACAACAGTTGTTGGAGTTTCAATTGCTTTACCAGGCGATCTAGACTTACCAATACCACATTCGGACATTTTTACAATTTATCCCGTCTACTAGTCTAGCAAATCAGTACCAACAGATGAATGATTCAATGAGCTACCGGTACCGTAACCGTATCATCCTTAACTACCGGAAAAATGAAAATTATTGTTTCCATATTTATTTTGTCCTACTTTTTCTGGTGAAAGTATTTAAAATTAAAAAATGCTTTGCACGCGACCCGCTTCTGCAAAACGGCATACTTTGTAGTAGGACTGCGCTGCATTGTTCACGTGGCGAAAATTCTTGTTAATAAATTAGGCGTTTTTGGCGGTCAGTTTGCTTGGCGGTCAGTTGTCTTGGTGGTCAGTTGTCCTGGCGGTCAGTTGACTCGCGGTCAGTTTGCGGCAGTCAGTTGTCGTGTACCGGTTCAAATAGGACACGCAGTCGCCAACGGCTTGCCACTACTGCGATGTTTCATCAGAATTGTGTTGCCTAGACGCTAATCGCAAAGAAGGCCCCCGCTAGAGTTGAATTGAATTTTAATTTTGAATTTGAATCCACTCACGAGTTTTTGATGAATTTAAATTTGAATTTCGTTTTTTCAAAGTCAGTGAATTTGAATTTCGTTTTTTCAAAGTCAATGAATTTGAATTTCGTTTTCAAAGTCAATGAATTTGAATTTCGTTTTTTCAACGTCAATGAATTTGAATATTTTGATTAAGCATTTGACGAACTTTTGAGTTTTTCGATTTGAACCTTACAAAGCAAATGTAGCAATTTGTAACTGGTTTATACCAGTTAATGTTGCAAACGTTCTATAGCATTTTATCAAGCCAACAGAAAGTTTATAATGGCAATTATGACGCTGCAAGACGCTTTGAAGTTGTTTTTGGGCCACAGTAACCTCCCTAGTGCACCTGCTGGAGAATAGACTTTACACTCAATCGCTCGGATTTCATATCTTTAAAGGTTTTTATAGCATTTTGACTTGAAGTGAAGTTGCCGAGAATGAAATTCGTCTTTACGTCAGCAATTTTCCACATGAGATCAGTAAAGCTTATTTTATTTCACCAACAGGCGAGCGAAAGAAAAGATACGAAGTTTTAATTTCAAACTGTTTTTGTAAGATTAATTATAAGTGCAAGATAAGAACGATTTACGGTAGCTTATTATTAATATAAAGGTCGAATGGCCGCACAATGCTTTCTCCTCTCATATAGAGTAGAATGCACATTTATGCGCAGCGATCTTGAATGTGAAATAGCTGCGTTTGATCTATGGTTTTAAAAGTAGTGGTTTCACTTGGCGTGGTCTATGGTTTCACTAGGCGCGGAGACATTTCAGAGGCTGTTGCTTATAAAATGCAATAAAAATGTATTGTAGCCGTTAAAAATTTGTTCGTGTGCTTGTTTTATCTCTTCGATTTCGTTAATTGTTCTTCGTGTATTTTAATAAAAGTTATGTTTTTTGCATCTTGTACAGTCATTTTTGAAGTTAGCTACACTTTTACTTTATTTTACACATTTCTTGAGTGAAAATATTTTGAACAAGTTGCTACTCGCTAAACCTACAGTAGTTAAAAACATTTCTTGTTTTAAACGCATAATTATAATAATCTGGCTGACCAAGTATGGAATTAGTAGAGGTGGCTGATGAGTGGCGACACTGGTGAGTATACTAGTGACTGGTAAGTTGGATAGAATTTGAATTTTGAATTTAAATCGCTCGCAAGTTCTTCATGAATTTGAATTTGAATTTCGTTTTTTCAAAGTCAATGAATTTGAATTTAATTTTTTCAAAGTCAATGAATTTGAATTTCGTTTTTTCAAAGTCAATGAATTTGAATTTCAAAATTAGAAAAAAAAAATGAATGGATCCAACCCTAGCCCCCTCCCCTAGTTACTCGCTTTGGCGTAATTTCGCTGGTAAAATAAAAAGTTGTGATTTACAGAACTTCCAAATGATTGCCGGAATTACTATGGCCCTTATTCAAGAAAATGTTTGGAAGGATTATGGGAAGATTCAGGTTGCTTACTTGCTGGTGAATTTGCTCCGTTAAAGTTACCAATTGCACAATTAGAGTATTTTAATTCCAAGAAACTGGGGTGAGATATTTGTTAAAACAAGCACTTGAAATTTTTCCAAATTACTCAGGGATTTCTGGTGAAATTTGCATTGTTTTTTAAGGTCTCTGATATTAGCTTGTACTGCGATTTAAAACTAAATAGTTTTGTGAGCTAATCTAAGAGTGGTTTTACAGTAATCTCCCGCTTAAGTACGCACCCGTTTAAGTACGCATCCCAGAAAAGTACGCAAAAATTTCTCAAAAAACTTTGGTTCAACTTTTTTTTATTTCAAACGAAAAACGAAAAATCAGTAACAAACTGCAGCCTGATGAAATATACATTGCAATATGTAGTATTTATTCATTGCTCATCATGTCGTGCAAAGTTAGCTGGCGCATGTTTTCCATCTTCTTTTGCTTGACTCGCAATGTCACCTGCCTCAGTTTTTGTTGAAAGCTCTCAAATGTGGTTTTTATCTTGTCATAATCATCCCCTGCTTGTTCCTGCAAGACTGGACACAGCAACTGATCTTCAATCTCGAGAACTTTGTTATAAAGCTGATCAAAGCCATGAAATGCAACGCTATTGGTGACAGGTTCACCATCACAAGCATTGCTTGGGCCAGCCTCATCGTCAGTGTCAGCATCTTCGCCAGACTGCACTGCCGCCAATGCCGTGTTTACGTCTTCCAACAGAGCCTCTGAATATTCTTCGTTCTTCTCGTCATCGATGTGCATAAATTCGTCAAGCTCGTCATTGTCAATTGCAATATCTAAAGCCCTAAAGCTAAGTAACAATTCGGGTATGAAGTCGGGCTCTTCATCAACTCCTCCTGCCATTGGAGTTAGCAGTTGGGCCTTGTTGAAGGAGTTTCTTATTGATGTGTCTGATATGAATTCCCATGCTTGCTTTACATAGTGAGCGGCATCCAGCAAATGAGCAGGCTTACCGTAAGCAACACCCGCAGCCCCACGTGGTAATCTTTTACCTTGCTCTGTTTTGTGGATTCGAACACTCTCATCAAGATCACAAAAATCTAGAACATCCTTAAGGTACAAATATTTGTATCTCTTCTTCAATGCCGCAATAATACCCATGTCGCATGGCTGTTTCCAGCTGGTGCAGTTGGGTGGAAAGAATTCCACCTTAACATTACCCCGCTCAAAGCCATCAAAATGACCTGGAGCATTGTCCATTAGCAAGAGAACAGGGCGTCCTGTTCTCTTTTTTACCTCAGGATAAAAAACTTCATTGAACCATTTCCAGCATGTGTCAACATCCATCCATGCTTTACCCTGACTAAAATATTTGATTGGCCATTGTCGCTTTTTGCTGCAGGCTGGAGATTTCGGTTTCCCAATCATTGTGCAAGGAACTTTGTGCGTTCCTGTGGCGTTAGCACAAACCACTAGAGACACGCGCTCTTTAGCTTTCTTCTTTCCTCTAGTTGTACTGAGGTCTTCGAATGGCATAAGCAGAGTATACCGTGGTAGAAGTCGAAAGAACAACCCTGTTTCGTCCATATTGTACACATTTTCAGGATCATACCTTGAAATTGTAGCATACAAATCGTCCAATGCGGCCAGAAGCTTTGGATCTTCTTTGTCTACTTCTGCCCCTTCACCATGAAGAAGAATTTGTTGCAATCCTCGACGTTTTCTAAATCGGCTAAGCCACTGCCATGAGGCTTTAAAGTCGCCTTCTGGTATCGATAATTGTTGAGCAATTCGCTTTGCTTTTACAATGACCAATGAGGGAGGGACGGGAAGCTTTGCACGTCGCATGCTATCTATCCAAACATATAGAACATCTTCTAACTCAGAAAATCGACCAATAGACGCTCGTAAAGTATTTCTCTTTCCTTCCTCAGACATTAAAGACGAACGCTTTTGAATACCTTCTTTGTTTTTCATTATCTTACGGATGGCACCTTCACTTACGCCATACTCTCTTGCAAGACTTCTTTTACTTGGAGCAGATGGCACACTTAACTTAGCAATAACCTCCAACCTCTCAGATTCGCTTAAACGTTTACCTTTACTTGACATGATGGGAACAACAAAATTGTAGTGTACGTAATCGTATACTATGCAGTAGGCTACAAGCAAAACGAAAAGATCTCAGACTAGAAAGCAGGTTATTTATTATAAACTGAAACTGTTTGAAAAGACTAACAAAACAATGATCGAGAGAACAAAGAAGTTTTTGACGTAATGAGTTTGTGCTGTACTGCATACTGTAATGTTTACACGCATCACTGCATACTGCGACACAAAACTGTTAAGTACGCACCTCCCGCATAAGTACGCAAAGCCACCTCTAGATCAAGTTGCGTACTTAAGCGGGAGATTACTGTACTCTTGTTAGTGTGCCAAGGTGCGCGAAAAAAGCTTCTTCGTCCATTTTTGTTTTTTGAAAAAAGTTACGTCACGAACTGTAATGAATTTTTAGCTTGATATCTACCATATTATTTCTGATTTAAATAGGGAGGAGAAGTAAAGCTACAATTTGCGCTGCCTTGGTGACACTGATGAAGATGACAGCGGAATCTATATTGTCGAAACGTTCAGTATTGAGATTTACTGTGGCTTTATTTTTACTTTTTAAACTATTTTCGTCCCATATTTAATGTATTCGGATTTGAATAGGCAAGTACACGAGCAAATGAGTGGTTACACCAGAAAACCAAGTGTCAAACAACAACGAGCTTGCTATGGATTCAGTGAGTTTGGTTTAAAGTTATATAGATTTGCAAGTTTTGTCTTCTTGTTTTGGTATTACTGTAGTGACATATCTTTTTATGTAATACGTGCTAGGCACGGCAACTTTAAAGTGAATGTAAGGCATTTGAATTTGATCTTTTTTTGATTCTTGCCAGTAATTTTGCAGAATATGGCAAAACGATATCATCAAAGCAACTGCATTAGCATGTATAAACATTGTCTACGTCCGTTGAAGGACAATGTGCTTTGAAGTGCTGCCATGCAGGTTATTTATACCCGACAAAAGAGATAACTTCCGTACAATCGTTATTTTATTTCCTCACTTTTCTCACTCGATTCTTCAACATTTCGTCATTTTCGTTAGCGATCAGTAAAAGCATAAGTTCATTCGTTTAGCAGTCTTGAGCAGTGTTTATTATGTCATCGCAAAGCAGTTCTCTTTGCGTCGTTAGTGACTGAAATTGGAAGAAAATAAACTGTCCTTTTTTTTCACGATTTTCCAGGATAAACTGGGCAAATCTTATCACTTTTTGAATGAAATAATAGCTAAATTTTTTTAAATTACGCGGATAAATGCTTAATGATGGAAGTCAACGTTGTATACAACAAAACACCTTCTGCTGCAGTAGCGCAACTTTTTTGCTTACACCTTTTGCAGACTTTACAGTTGTTACTACGTCAGCCTCAAAAACCTTACTCAGAGCTCCCATTCTTCCGGAAAAATCTTAAATTCCGGTATTGTAATCATCATCTAGGCACCTATCGACATTATTTCAAAAATGAACTTTTTGAAGGGGGGGGGGGTGACGTCAGAGTTCAGCAGTGAAAGACAACAAGAAAGAAGCGTGTGTTCAAAAAACCAAGTTCTGTAATTAGCGTTTGTAATCTCTTGTTTCAATGAATGTCGATCATAACAAAGTCGATCATTGTCGGAGCAGAGAGTAATAATGAAGTTGTAAGAATAGAAATTTCAAATCAGTAGTCACGTTGTCTTTTGCTGAATATGTTTCGTCATTCAACACTACTGCGGAAACGGTAATTTTTCCGTTCCGCATTTGCCGTCTTAGCGGTGGTACTTCGGTATTGCGGTTAACCTTGCTAGACTTTTATGTCAGTAGGTAGGTGCACTTACGGAAAAATAAAGTTACAATTCTTTTGCAAACATGGAAGAAGATCGGCTAATGTTTAAAATACTACTGCTTTAAAGAAAAAATTTCATTTGCTTTGTACAACAAACCGAAGAATAACTTTTGCAAGAGTTGAAACAGATTGAGAAGCTATATCTTTTCGCTTGCAGCAAGTCATAGGCAGGGACGGCTCGCAGTGAAGGCTGCAGAGGCTGCAGCCTACCCAGTTTATCACCTCCTTATTTTTTTTTTAAGAAGCAAAATTTTTTTACCTATCCATGTCTTTTATACAACTATCGACAATATTTTTTTTGAAAAAAATAATTTTTCTACAAAAAATGGCAACACGTAAAGACAGCCACAGCCTTTCGTAGCAAGAACTAACCCTGTAGTGTTACGTCATCAATGCTTTATGGAAGTTTGAATTACGTTCAATGAGACGTGTTAAGGCTGTGTCAAAGCAGCCTTTTTGGTGGTTATTGAGGTGTAAAGCTTAGAGATTGGCTCTATTTAGTTGCAATCACATAGAGATACTGGGTTTAATGAAAGATATGGGATGTTACGGGTTGCATACAGCTTAAGCTTGTAATACAGTGGTAAAGGCTAGTAGACTTAAGTTATAACTTATTTGAACTAATAGATTGCGTAAAAAGAAAAACTTTTAAGCTGTTGATTAACCGGTACCGCAGCTTAGCTAGGTTTGTAGACTAGTGGTAGCTTTTTTATAGCCCACTAGATGTAGTCGACTAGGTACAATAGCAGAGTACCGGTAGTGTGCTTAAATAGAAAAATTTGTTTAGGCCAAACTTGTGTTTATTCATGTAGACTACAGGTGCAGGTTACCTAGGCTACAGGTACGCACAGAATTAGCTATTGGTACAGTGGCGTGATAAAAAAAATTGTAGAGTAATAATAATTCATGGGAAACCTGCCAGTGTTCCTGCAGTTGTGTATAGCCCAAAGCCTACCTCCTTGCTAGTGAAATAAAGAGTTTTTTTTTCATTTCAGAGCGAGCATTTATTCTGGCCAGCTTTTCTAATCATGCAGCCTACCTGTTTAAAATAGTCACGAGCCGCCACTGGTCATAGGTATGACTAAGCAGCGTGACATGTGTTAAACAACAAATCAGTCGATTGAGTTTCTACCAAAGTGCTAACTCAAAACGTTAGCTTCGCTAACCACCATTCCGCTATTGAAATAGTTAGCTTCGCTAACGGCAATTCGATAAATGGGCTCCCATTTTAGCAAAAAGCTTGTAGTCCACTAATTCGCTTACTTTAATATTTCAAGTCTATATCTGCACGCGATATTTTGTAGTCACTTCTTATAATAAAGCTTCCCAAGAATGATAGGTACGATTTCGATGTAAAAGGTACGTCTTGCAATGCGTCAATTTTAAGAATCCAACACTTGTGGGCTGCATTGCACTTGTGTAATGCAATAAGTTCGAATAGTTTGTAAATGCGTAGAAAAAATATTCCTAACACGGGGTGCGCACATTGTTACTCATATTGCAGCAAGCACAAATTGCTCTTAGCGAAAGTAAAGAAGCTAGCTAATTAGATATTTAGCGTAGCGCTAATTAACTTTATCGGAACTGAATCATGTTCGCTGAATTAAAAAAGCATTTTATTGAATTAGCTCGCTATCGAAAAAGTTAGTTTCGCTATTATCGAATTAGCTCGCTATCGAAAAAGTTAGTTTCGCTATTAGCGAATTAGCGATTCATGCCCACCTATGCAAATGCAAAATGTTCCCAGTCGTTTTGAAAGCCGGTTTTTTGAAGTAATAAGAAGCTCATGAGGTGAATTATTAAGCTTTCTTTGGATTACACGCGATCCGACGTGGGGGTTGCTTGTTTGACTGCACCAGACATCGCAATTCGCAAGCGTCTGCCTGCGATGCAAAAACAAAAGCGTTGCGTGTAGTCTAAACAAGGCTTTTGGTCAACTCTGCGAATGGGTATCGATGGACTCCCCTTTTTTGTCACTCTTAGCATGGAAGAGTTTACCTTGGGTTTCCATTCATATAGCAGTTTAATATTGCAGTTGATTGTTTACCCAGCAATGTCGCGTTTTCTCAAACTAATAATAGTTGCAGCCAGTGGCGTACGCAGAAATTTTCTGAGGGGGGGACGCGCAACCAGGATTTGGCAAAGGAGGGGGCACAACCGGGGGTCTGGGGGCGAAGCCCCCAGCCACCAACGAACATTTAAGGTTTTCACATAAAAATAGACACTCATTTTAGCACACTTTTTTGTTGAAAAAGGGCATGCACTGAGTGCAGTCACTATAGACAATGCGAAAATATTTTCGCAGCTTATGTCTAAAAGCAGAAGCTTGGCTAAAATAAGTGAAAAGAGGCTGCAATCATTATTAGTTTGTGAAATTATAGACTGAAAGTTAGGTTTTAGCACCTTATTACAGGGCCAAAGGGGGGCATGGTTCCTTCCCCCTGCCCTGCATGCGTTTATGGCGCGTAGAAATTTTTCCACACGAAGGTACGATTTTTCTAGCAGTGTCTGAGCAACACAGGCTTGTAACATGTATCAAAGAAGGCCTGAGGGGGGGCGCACACTTAGGAGCCCCCCCTGCATACGCTACTGGTTGCAACCTTCTTTCACTTACTTTGGCCTAGCTTCTGCTTTTAGATATAAGCTGCGAGAATATTTTTGCATTGTCCATCGTGACTGCGCTCACTGCACACCCTTTTTCGATAAAAAAATGTGCTAGAATGAGTGTTTTTTTATGTGAAAATCTTAAAAATTCGTTGGCGGCTGGGCTTCCTCCCCAGACCTGCGATCGCAGCTTCTCCCCCTTGCCAAATCCTGAGTGCGCCACTGGAAAGTGATTGTCACATGTCAGAGCATTTCGTGTTTGCATAATGCATGATACATAAGACATTGTTACACTATATTATAGAGTTAAACGCACTAAAAATTTTTTTTTTAGGTAAAAAATGCAAAAATTTTCAGTGGCTGGGGGCTCTGCCCCCACACCTACTTGCCTCCGGCGGCTGGGGGCTTCGTCCCCAGCCCCTGACACAGCCCTCCTGTTGCCACTTTCTGACCACCCGTATTTTCCGGCGTTTTCATCATTTTGGGCTGGCAGCCCTGCTTACTACGTCAACCGCAAAAACTTTGCTTTGATTAGCTTTGAACGTAAAACAACTTTTGCTGTGATTTCTCCAGGTTTTCCGGACGGCTGTACATCTTATCAAGGGCCCCATAACATTACATGTGTCCAGTCCTCTTTTGTAGAGTCAGGATGCTCTCCTGAAGGTCGAAGTTATCCTACAACAGAAAGCATTTCCGATTACAATTACCTGAATTTGAAGTGGGTGTCTCGGAAATTTTACCTAGTTACTACAATATGAAAAATCAGTTGCACTGTTTCAGGGTTAGTAACGAATAAAAATCATTTGAAAAACTTTAATCTACGAAACTTGAACTTTTTTTGTACTTGATATAACTACCGAAAAGTTTTGACAAAAAAATTGTCATTTTCTTCGCAACCAGTTAGAGAAAAAATCAAAAGTAAAAACTTAATTTGTTTACAAAACTTTTTACTTTATCACTACAATTTCTTGTTTTAAAACTTGTTTTTCTTGATCGATTTCCACTGCGTGTCGAGCCATTTTGAAAGCCTGGTAGACTTGTTTTTGGAAATTTCTGGTAGGTGTTGAGCATGTTTTCCGAAGTCATTACCTACAGTATTACTCATCTATGATTATTTACCGAAACGAAATGTTCACTGCTCAGGGTTTTTGTAAATTGCTTTTATATTCCATTGATACATACGCAAATAAGTAAGTATGAAAACTTCAATGTAACTTTACTATTTATCGAGAAGAGTCTCTCTCTTTTAACTGCTCGACCAGGCAGCCAGTGGTCAAAGTTGATTTTATACTACAATTTACTGGTTCCTAGTACAGTCTAACCTGTATTAAAATAACAATAAAATCAGGCCTGCTGTTGCCGACATGTGCCGGCTAGGCTAACTGCTCAATGCTAGAACCTGCAGTTGCAGGGGCTTGAGTATGTAGGGGAGAGTGCGAAAAAATGGTACATTATTTTTCAAAAATCGAAAAAATTTATTTTACTCTTTGTGTTTTTGTCACAAATATCTTCTTTTGGTTACAAAGTTTTGCATCATTAGTGTTTCAAAAAACGTTGCAAGATCATGTTCGTGGTTAAATCAGAAAAAAAGACATGAGTGATTTTAAAAAGGTAAAATGCTTGGAGGCGGGTGAAATGGGACAGCAGAAGGAGACTTGGGACACGGGGTTGGAAGATATGGGACACTGCGGAACAAATGGGAGAAAACGTATTAAGCACTGTTTATATCATATGCCACGCATTTCAGTTTTAGACTTGTTGATGAAACGCAATCACGCGGTTAAAGGAAAGGAGTGTTTGGCATGCTTTTATAGTGCTTTAAAACTGAAAGTAAGAATTTCCAAAGAAAGAGTTGAAGTAAGAACGTTTCTGTCGCAGATATAATCAAAGTCTTTGTAGATTAACTATTAAATCAAGCTGTCATGTATCAATGAAAGCTGTAGTAGATACTGTAAAATCGATGAAAGTATGATCCAGTGGGACAGTCTGTCCCATTTCTCCCTACCTAATGACATGCGCCAAATTTATCTTCAGGCAACAAAACTTGACCATTAATACTAGCTAATCATTTTTTTTTTTAATTTTATTTCAAGTCACTTAACTGCAGCGTAGGATTTTTGTGGTAGTGAAGTACATGCATCATGGAGATGACCTAGCTGAGCATCGAACCCGCGAACCCAGCTTCGGAGCCCAATGCACCAACCACTCGGCCAACTCCATGTGCAATCATAGCTAATCATGCTTGAATCATTAGCTTAATGGGATAACTGCGCTACATTGCGTACAAAATCACCTTAGTTTGAATAATTTTTGATCAAGCTAAAACTTTGTAAGTGCTAAAAATTGCCAAAAACAGTCATAAAAGTAACTTTTACTCATAATAAAATTGATTGCGATCGCTTGACCGACATTGCTTGCAGTCTGCTGCTGGTATGAGAACTGAAAGAGATGATGTCATCTGCGATGTGATTTCTCCAGAGGTATAAGAGAAAAATAACGTGTCCCAGTTCTTCCGTGTCCCAATTCTCCCCGTTCTTTCTATATAGTTACAATTACATTGTCAACGCTTTAAGCCCGGTGGCCGAGTGGTTAGAGAGGTTGACTTTCAATCACTAGGTCTTGGGTTCGAACCGAGTCTTCCTGATGAACGGTAAATTCGCAGTACTAGTCGTAGAATTGGTTATTACAGCGTTTATTCAGCATATATATAAGTTTTCCAAGTCTTACCGTAATATCTCTTTATATTTATACATAATGTTGATTTTGACCTGCAGTTTATGCAAGTTTCCGTCATTGCAATGGCATTATAATGTGTACATACCTGCTCTGCTTTTCGCACTGCGTGCTTTATGCAGTGTGAGAATGAAATGACAGAGGGTATTTTTGATGGTGTTGATCAGAAAAGTCAGCAGTTCAAGGAAGAACACAACGTGAGCTCTCTTCGGGTCAGCAGTTACAGTGTACGTGTCAAAATGCAGATTACAGAACCCGTCACGTAGGATTAATAACTTGCTGGCGGTACCGGATTTCCAGGTTTAAGAACGGCTACATGTAATGCATGTAATGCTGCACTCGAGGTTTTAAAGTAACTGCAGCTCTCGATAAATTCTATGTGAGTGGGCTGGTTGAAACCACCTATGTTATCTATTTCATTTTTTAATGGCACTAATCCACCAATGGATTTGTAGTTAAATTGTTTATTGATGGTTGCAGTGAATTATCCGATCAATTTACCCGGCTTATTCAGTTTGCGGACGATCATAACGGCGAGGCTCAACAGGACTGCTTTGGCTTAGGTAAATTTCATTTTCTTCGTCTGGATTGAACGTTTCGATAATAACTATTCAGTTGTGCTCATCAATAGTAGTCATACGCTGCTGTTGAAGACAACAGAATCTATGTTGCCAAAACGTCCATGTTGGTAAGAAAAATCAACTTTAGCTTTAAGTTTACTGTTTCCGAAAAAAATCAAATCTTCATTGTACTCGTGGTATTACAACGAAATGTGCAGCGAGTGGCGGACATATCTCCGCTGCTTAGCTTTTGCGCAACACAGCTCCGGAGAACATCGCAGCGGTGACGAGTGGTTGGCGACCCTGTGTCCTATTTAGTCGGCCCAGGAATCGCACCCTAGATCTACCGCGCCGATGACTCTAGCCACTACGCCAACCAGCCAGTTTCTTGTCATATAGCTTATTGAATGGTAGTAGATTGAAGCAGTACATTTGTTGTACGTGATAAGTCTGTAGCATTATCATTGGTGTGAAACTACCAAGTTGGTTGTTACTTACTTATCAGTTTATTACTTAGCATTTAAGTTTTGTAAATATGCTAAATCTGCACATATGTTATTGTGGGGGCTTTAAACTGTGATCAATCTTTTTTCAAAATATGCTTCTTGTTTTGATTTTGTTCTAACTACGCACATACCATTTGGTAAATTTCCTCACCTTCACAGTGCTTTAGTAAACCTTTACGATAAAAGTAAACCTTCATTTTTGAAATTTGTAGGTATTTCCTAAACCATGCAGCTGTGTATGAATGTTCTACATTTCTGTATTGTTTTCAGAGTACGTAGATGGCTGCGATACTTACGAAGCTCCACACCAAGCAGTTTGTTTACGTGCAATATGGAAAAGCTCTGGTTGCTTATCGGCAGGAATTCAATATCTTCAAGATCAAAACCACTTGACTCTTTTAGCTGATAAAGACTTACGGTATTTCGAACCTTACTAAAACAATTACGGGATTAATTCAGCATCTTGCGTACCCCTAAGACTAACCATATGTGAAATTAAATAGTTGTAGAAAAATTGTTATGTTTACTTGCATAACCAAAAAGAGTGCTCAATAATCTCTTAAGACTAGAGCAAAAACTAATTCGATTAATTTGGCAGCATTTGTGAAATTAAATACAGATTTTTATACAGTTTGTGAAATTAAATACAGATTTTTAATACAGTTTGTGAAATTAAATACAGATTTTTATTCTTTTGCTTCCTCAACGGGTCATAGAAAAATGATTTGTTGAAAATAGATGCTTGAAAGGAAATACGCAACGGCGTTTTTTTTTTTTTTTTTTTTTCATCCCGATTGATAAGCTGAAGGTAAATGTTTTACCATGTATTGTACATCGTATAACAAGCTCGGTATTGTCCATGAAGGCTAATGTATGGATATTGTTAAGTGGTTGTTTGTAGCACGCTCTGAGTAGACTTTTTTGTATTTAGCTTGTCCTATTATATATATTGTCTATTAAAATTGACTAATAAAGTAATATTGCAGAAGACTGACGCATAGAATAGATACGACATACCACCCAATACTTGGCCCTGTGTCACATATCCTGCCTGTACCGAGTTGTTTATGTTATATTTTCTTGCTATTGTGTATATTATTTTACTTGTTTTTCAAAATTTTTGGTGTTTTAGTCAGTTCTTCATTATGTTGATTGCAGGAAACTCAAAGCGTATGTGAAAAATTTGAAACAAAATGCAGACGCCCAGCAGAAGTCTGCCCAACTTGCTTGTTATGGATTTGGTAATTTTTTTAACTTTCTGCTTTTTGTGCATTAGTTTTTGAAGTTGTAGAAGATTTATCAAAGCTTAATGGCCTACCATTGCGTTGCAGTTGTACATTTGCATCGCAATGACAGTTTTTGATCAAAGTATTTTTAAAATGTTATTAATTTCAAATAAGATAGTTTGATGCAGCGTTTCTTAATTTGAGGACAGTGCACCTGCAGGAATCCCGAAGGTGCTTCAGAAAACACAAATACAGTATGAATGTGTATGTAAACACAAATACAGTATGAATATGTATTTGAACAACTATTTGATATTGGCTGTTGCATCGTGTTCTTTTAAATAGGTCCATAGGTTTTATTGAAATGTTTCAGCGATCTGTAGCCGCTTAAAGGTTAAGCAACTTTGGTCTAGTGGTAATTAGTTACCGAAAGCTGTAGAGTAGGTGTTTCTTTGCATATTTCTGATCGATTATTTTTAAAAATATTACTTTTTCGAACACTTGTTCTTGCGTTATGATAATCAAGTGTGTTTGGTTTTTATGAACTGGGTCTAAGTAATACTTTGCTAAAAAGTTGTGATACGTTTTTAGAATTTCCTCCGCAATGTGATAAATTTGATGGACCTCATCCCTTGGAGTGCTATGATGCTGTTTGGAAAGAAGTAGGCTGCTTAGATGTCGGCCACAAGCAAATTGAAAGGCTCTCTCTTGCGGAAATAGGAGATTTGAATTCGAAAAATTTGCGGTATATCACTAAACTATGCTTATATAAAATACCAAACATTTTAGGTCTGCAGAGCAACAGATGATCAAGCTCTTGCATAATGCATATTGCCTGCAATGTTAAAATTCAGGTGTTGTGTGCAGGCTTGGGCTAAATTTATTATAGTGTTTGTGTATCTGCTCAGCTTCTGAAGCCTTAAGAAAATCTGTGCGAATTTTTCTTAATGTATATAAGTTCGAAAAATGCAAATGATTTTCTATGCTATTTCGAGATCAAATCTATGAGAAAATGTATTGCAAGATATGTATGTAGACCTTTTCATTTTCATTGACAACACGTAATAGTAGCAACGAACGCTTTGAAATATGAAATTGTTAGTTATTGATATTCTTTGTTTCAAACTAAAGACATGCATAGAAACTGCACTTGTCACCCGTAAGAATTTGCAAACAACTCCTGCTCGTAAAAACTGGGATCACTTCAACGATAAGATGTAAGGACAGCGTTTAATCAAGTTCAAAGTGCTTTAGTAGATGTTGTGGCTTGGTCAAAGCATTAATCTGTGCGGCAATCGACCATATTTTACTCGCGTCGACAACCTGACATAGTGATATAGTAGTTGCTTATGTTTTAAAGGGAAAATTCATATACTTTTCAAATCACTCTCATGATCTGTATTTGTTTTTTTAAGAGCACACTTATTGAAAATATTGTTTACAGAGAAGTAAAGGAGACATTTGAGAATTTTGCTACTCGAAGCAAGAACGGCAATGCTCCAGCGCAATTAGCTTGTTATGGTTTAGGTAAGTTATTGATTTTGTCAGCTTGAAATGCCTGCGTTGATTTGACAAATGCCCGTAGTGTCCCATTTCTCAAAGCTTTTTTGATTTTTTTATGCTTTTTATTGTTGCAGCTAATAACTGCTTAAGTGCTTACGCAGTAGCCAACTAGCTACCAGCATTAGTGTTTTTTTAAAACTGAAGACCTTAGTACAGTATATGCAAACTTTTAATACATAGATTTTTGCAGTATTTGGTTCAGATTGTGGCAGTTATGAGGGTCCTCATTCTGTGAATTGTTTGAATCTATTGTGGACACATTTTGGCTGCTTAAATGAAGTGCCACACGAAGATCAACTCTTGTTAATGACAGCTAAAACCATATGGTAAATTTCAGTTTTTACTTTGCAATAGGAATAATTCATTAAATTAAAATTATGCCGCTTAAAAACGCCGCTTAAAAACCCAGCTTTAATTTCGGCTGATTGTATATGATAGGCAATGGTACAAAAAGTGAGTCAATACTTACCCTGAAGTATTTCAACTTGTTTCTGGGCCGCATTGTGTGTAATATTTTAAAAGAGTTCTTTACCTCGTTTTGAAAAATGTACAATAGTAATAGCAAATAAGTCATTTAAGCGACAAAACTGAAAATGTAGTGGTGCAATGAGACAGGCTAGTTGGTTTGTACTCTTCAAATTAAACGCCTGGATAAAATACATTTAATGTAATTCAGCTATGTATCGAATTTTTCATGCAGGGCCTTGACAGTTTGTCAGCTTAGTTACTTGCTGTACACAAGTGACTTCTCCCCCAAAAAACCATGAAGCTGTCATTAAATTCTTTACAAATCCATTAACCTTCTAGCACTTTGCCGGTTTTAAACTTCAGTCTGTTTGTAATCATTCCGGACAAGTTCCAATCAGTGAAGTCCCTTCGCTAAAAGTCAAATTTGCTTTAAATTATGTTTTGAATGGTCTCCACAGCGTTGGAGGCAAACTTGAATACGTATGAATTGTTAGACCTTCTCGCAAAATGTCTTCTCTTCGGTTGCCCACGACATGTTGGGTAAAACACTGTTGCAATCTTCCATACACTAAATCCGCTACTACGACCCGGATAAAAAAGAAAAATAATATAGTTAAAATATTATTCAACTATTTTTCGGTTTTCTGTTTTTGGATTTCTCTTACCATGACCACATGTCCAATTTTAGTTTTTGTTTCATAATCAATTTTGTGATGTCATAGTTAAAAAATGATTATGAAATCAACATATTGAAACTGAAACCAAGAACCGTGCGCCAAGAGCTCACGTGAATTGAACATGTGGACAGGGTATTTGTATGCTCTGCTGAAAAAAAATGAACGGAGAAAGCGAAACGACTTGATAACACTTTGATGATCAGGTGGGATTTATACAGAAATTTCATTCGAGCAATAATTTAAATAGAAAAGATTGGAATAGGTCAAGGCCTAAACGTATAATGTTCACCAGGCATAACTATTTTGCTTCAACTTTTTTCGTTCTTCCAGCAAAAAATTCAAGAGACCGGAAGTTATCAGAAGAACAAAATATTCAAGAGACCAGTAATGTACGACATAGTTGTAATTCCAAGAATTTTTTTGTTCAGGCAAATAAGGGATTACGTGGTTAGCATTCAAACCAGTGCTGACAGCGGCGCCAAAGAAGCTCAGTTTGATTGTTATGGATTTGGTAAGCTCTGATTTTTCTTTAAGCGTTTAACTAGTTTCGGCATGCCAATGCTTGCAAAATTAAGTGATTGCATTTTTATGGTCAGAGGTACCAGCTGAACTTGCTGAACTTGGACAGCATCGTGTTTTGCGCCAAATAGGAAATCAAGCCAGCTTTAAGAGAACTTGACTGGCTATAAAAGCAGTTCTTAAAGAGTTAAATTTGGTCTTGACTGTGGTGCTGTTGTGTAAGTTATATTTTCCCTTTTGTAGCGTTTTTATAGCCGTGTATTTCCGTCCGTTTTTTCGCGTTATCGTTTGAGATGCCTTTGATTGAGGTTTTCTAGTTGAATCTAAAACGAAGGTGAGGCGACAATGAGATTGCAAAATTTGGATGTTACGAGTTGGTTTGGACTTTGTTATTGATGGTTGTTTGAGTTACGAATTTCATACATGCCGATTTCCTCAGTATTTGCTCTTGCGTTTTAATCTCGTATTTGTGCGTCGCAGGCAGAACCCAACGGTAATGTTTTACTTAAAACCGGTTAAAAATTTGTGTTTGAAAAATTGGATTCTATTAAGTGTTTGAAAAACTGAAGGAGTAAATATTTTACTTCTTAAAGTTCTCCTAAACATGAGGTGATGTTTTTGTCAAACATTTGACGAAAACAGTCGCATGCGGAATTGCACATGCTACTTAAATCGACCTTTACACATTAACTTAGGTTGAAATGGCTTGGTGTGTGGATGTTACTACAGCTCGGTCATAGCCAAGACTGTTTTATTTGGTTATTTGAGTTGGGAGATGGAAGGTAGCACCTCAGTGGTTAATTTTAGGTGTGCTCAAACCCCAATCGTTTTTAAAGCAAACACCTGTTAAAGCTGGGAACCTACTCCACCTTCACGTGGTGACGTCTTTGTGTTAAAGCAACTAATTAATGGGTTCTTGACTTCAAGCTGCAACTCAGTATTGTTGCCATTTGATTTGACCTTAACTTGTCATCAGGCACGGCGTTGTGTGTTGGTTATAACTTCTTGGACACACTGACACAGATATTTCCGCACAAGATCCTCTTGTGAAATAGAGGAAAGTTGCATCAAATTATTAACTCATAATGTAAAATACTGAGACAATGCTTGCATGTTTTAGAGTACCCAAAGCAGTGTAAAACGTACGCTGGCCCTCATAAAATTCCTTGCTACACAGCAGTATGGATGGATTCAGGTTGTTTAATTGTCGGGCAGGAATATCCTGGCAGAGTGTTTTCCTCACAATTATCTGATTGGGACGGAAGAAATTTAAGGTAATTTGTGGTGTTTATTACTAAAGCCGCAGAAGTCCCAAACTCGCTTACTTGAAAATATTAATTTGTAAGTTTTTATTTGAGTTTGAGTTATTTTTCAATTGCTGCTTTTTGCAATTGTGTCAATGCGATGAAATATTTGGTTGTGGAGGCGTTTTACTTACAAGCATTGACTTCTTACTAGGGTCTTTCACGCTAGAAGTAATTAGTTTTCAATTGACTTTTAATTTTACCCTTCAATTTTCGTCATGTACTCACTCCCTTCAATACCTTGTAATGTTTTCCATGAGTAATAATGCAACCATTGTTTTGTCTTGTAGTTTTAGTTTGGTTCAAGTTAAGCACAAGGCTGACTGGTTAACATAGATTTTCTAAGTGGAGCGAATGTAAGCTTTCTCTTTTCTGAAAATGTAATACAACTTTACTCCTCGACTTTGCTTTGTATGATATAATCATCTCTGCTTACAGTAAAACTCCGAGCAAGGAAACTCTGGCGTCTCCCTAGGACGATTTTGATATTTGTATTACGTCCTTCATCGCTTTGTCGATATTGGAAAATGAAAATTAACCTATTATCTCTCATTCGTAGTTGGAATGATTCATGCCAAAATATCGATCCAAAATCACATTGTTTAGCATTTAGCATACATTGAAATGGTATTAACATCATCCGGCCGGTTGACATTGTGGTTTTACGCATTGCTGTTGGCGCGAGAGGTCTTTGGTTGCATTCCCTGGCCAGTCAGGAAGATACAGTGTCGTCAACGGGTTGCCACCGCTGTGATGTTTCGTCAAAGTTGTGTTAATCAGGCGCTACGCCGCTGAGATGGGCCCCGCCATTTGTTACACGCTTTGGCGTTACGCCGCGAGTGTAATGAAAATTAGATTTTCAATTAATTATGGTAATTAAGAAAAGTAGTTTTATGCAGAACTATCTAGAAAATAGCACATTTATTTTCACTGTGCTTTGAACTTTTAGAAATCTCACTGCGCACGTAAAGGATTTGTATGAAAGCTCGTACTCGGGTGATGAGCAAGCTCAGTTGAAATGCTTTGGAACTAGTAAGTTCTGGTTTAAATGATAGTTTTGTAATAAACTTCTTTACTTTGAAACCTTCGCGCTTGATGGGAGCTTGGTCTTTCTGCACATTAAAATCTGGAAGTTTTCTTTAATGCTAGCTTGCTTTTCGCTTCATGTTATACTGAATTACTGATTTACACGCGTTTGGAAAAACTTACTGACATTACCGTATATATGCGATGCAGACGTATTTTAATGAATTTTGGAAATCATTTCCAAAGCTATTGATTTTAGTCTTTATAATCAGTTTATACTTGATACAAAAAAGTGTGTGAAAACAAATTTGTATTGCTTGATGATGACAACTGAATTTGTAGTGTGGTAACGGCCAGTTGCGTACATTCGTACAACACATTGACTTTAGCCATATTTTTCTCAAAGATATTTCCATTCTACGTTAGTGTTTTGTATTTACTGAACGTGATTTACACTTGAAATTATTTGTTGCAGCGCTTACCAAGTATTGCACTCAACCAGTTGGTCCGTTTACACTAGACTGCCTAACGGAGTTGTGGTCTGATGCTGGTTGTGTTGAGGAGGGCAGAGCGTACCCTATCTTAACCGTTGACCTTGATCATCAAGTCAGTGCTGTCGCAAAAACTTTACGGTAAAAATATATATATTTTTTTTTCAATCATGATTTTTTTATTGAGTGCTATTGCAGAGTTATGAAAGAAGACTACAAAGCATTGGCCGCTGGAAGTGTTGCACAAGCTCAATTGGACTGTTATGGATATGGTAATAACTAACTTATGACATACCGTTCTGCAGTTTTTGATTGTGAAAAAACCCTGATGATTTGTTGTCTTCGATGCGTAATTTTCTAATTTTGCGTAGCTTTTTTTCACCGGCCGGTTAGCTCAGTTATTAAGCACATGGCTAACGGTGCAGAAGATCTGTAATTCGACTACCGGGCCGGTGCATTCGGACACCGCTGCCACGTTTCTTCGGAGCAGTTTGACCCAGGTGTTAAGACGCGGAGATAAGCCCCGCCACTCGTTACACGCTTCGGCATGATATTGAGAGTATGATGAAGATTTGATTTTCTTCAGTGATAGCTTTTTCGTGCTGACTTTTCGACATTGCATGTATCGGAAGAGGAAACGCATTTTTCTGGTTCGTGGTAAAGATTTAGGGAGTTTGTTTCTATAAGAAAATGTTTTTAGTGATGCGAAATCGTTGTGCAAGATATACCAAAAAGTTGCGCTTTATAATTTTATTATAAATTTCGCCAGAAAACGTTTTTAACAATGAATTTTAAACTATATGGAAAAGTGCGAAATGGTTGTTGCAAATATTTGCTTTGTTTGTTTTTTTAATGGCAAATTGAATTTTGAAAATGTGTTTAGTTTTTCCCGAACAATGCACATCCTATCACGGACCCCATTCTGTGGAGTGTTACATTTTTTATTTTGTCAATGCTGGATGCCGCAGGGAAGGAAAAGGCTACCCACAGGATATGTCAGGTTCCAAGCTAGATCCTCTTAATTCGAAGACACTTCTGTGAGTAAACGTGCGGTTTGTGTTGCTGGCGAAAACTATTTGGAGGATTACAGCTTACCGATATGCTGACCCTATTAAGAGAGGAATTTTGTCCTAGCTCTGTTTATCTTCTGCTGTTTTGTTTTTCTGGTACGAAAAAGCAATGAAGGGACTACATCGGACTCGCTTAGGAGTAGCCCGCTGTCTGCTGCCAATCAAAGACGGGGTATTGGGGCAAATTCCACTTAGTGTGTTTCTCAATGACGTACCAAGTACTTCGCCGACTTTTTCTTCACATTGTGTTCATAACGATAAATCTGTGTTGTCGAAACTTGCAGTTACAAGAATTGCCTGGTGTTATGTTTTGTCGGTGAACAAAATGCGTCATAGATCGTTTTTACTCGCAGAGAATTAGAAGCATTCTTTATAAATCAAAGAGCGAGAGCAATGGAAGGTGATAATCAAGCTCAACTGGATTGCTATGGAATCGGTAAGTTCTGCAATTCTTTCCAGAACTGTAGATTTTTGCAAAATCCCTTGAAATTTTGAGTTGACTAGCATGGTACTTATTTTCAAACGTACTTTTTAACGTAGAGTGTTATTACTACAAATTTTATTGTCCATGTACACTGTGGGGTGATCACCGTGTTAGGCGATTTTTCGCAATTGCTCGTGTAATTTTATGTACATTTGGATAGAGGCCAAATATTCTTTAACGCAACCTTACCGGATACCCTATCCAGTATCCAATCCCCATGAGCATATCTACCTCCAGCACATTGGACTCTGCTGTTTGTCTAAGAGTTCTGGGTCATTTGATGTAACTTAGTTTGAAATGTAGCACACTGCCTAAATTCCAAGATAGTCTGGAAGAGGAACTATTTTGTATACAATTATGTGTCGAAGCATGAAACAATTTTACAAGCATTATACTAAATTGCTTTGGAATACCAGAAATATGGGGCGAAAATAAGGAAAAATGAAGCCGCAACAAATCTAAAAACTGGACGTTTCGATATAGATTTAGCTGTCATCATCAGCAGTGTAAGCAATTTTGTTTTTAGTTTTGTACTACCTTGTTTACACTGCTGATGATGACAACTGAATTTATGTTGTCGAAACGTCTAGTTTTAAGATTTAATGTGGCTTTCTTTTTCCTACTTAAATCGCTTTCTTTTTGTTTTTTGACTAGGTTTTTTGTTTTTATTTGTGGTTTTGTTTGTTTTAGTTTTGCCTGAAGGTTGCATGACATATGAGGGTCCGCACAATCTTACATGTCTAACATCTATATGGAGAACTGCTAAATGCTTCGATGAAGGACAAATGAATCCGCTTAAACTGAGCAGCAACCATTTGCAAAAGCTGAATGCACAGAACATTGAGTAAGGCTTTAGCAGCTACAGAATGCTCAATTGTTCAGTGATATTTTGTATGGTCTGTCATACGCTGAGGATAATGTTAAGTACATGCTCTCTATTAGAGGGAGCGACTATGCGGTGTGGGAAGACTCCGCTTGACGAACTTGGCGTTGACGTCTACCCCCAACGCTGACCCTTAAGCAGGAAGACAACGTAGCTAATTGCTGTCCTAGTAAAGTCTAGTTTTGTGACATTCAAATGTGACGTTTAAATGACAAAAATTGAGCATAACTGGCTCACTTGAAGTGGGCGGCGTTTTGTTTTTTTGTTGCTGTAAGTCTATAGGTTTTTGAAAAAGAAGTTTGATCTCAGGACGTAACATTGGATTTTGGATAGGAATCAAACCAGTGATTTTGCGGTGTGGTAGTTTTAAGAACAACGTAGAACAACGTTACAAACCAAATGCTGTGCCGTAGACTAGCTAGTCCATGTGGACTTTTGGCCTAGTACTAGTAGTTTGATTGGTGATGGTACTTCATCTGGATGCCGAATACAGACTTTTTTTCCATTAATTTGTTTCAGGGAGCTGTTCCTTGATTTCCAAGAGGTCCAGGAGCAAACAAAATACGACGATCCCTTGGCCCAGATCAACTGCTACGGATTTGGTGAGGAAAATTTCTCTCAGGAGGATGTTTATCTAATTGAATGGATTTTAACAGTAATTTTTAAAGCAGGTTTTCAAGGCGTTTTATGGACCCAATTTTGGTCCCTAAAATGAAAATCAGGCTCCTTGTAAAAAAAACTGTCAGGAAAATAGATTTTTTGTCATTTTTAGTCGCCATAGACTTACTTAGTGTTAGAGCAACTGACAGTTCGTTAAAAAATAGCTTGGTGGAAATTTGTTTAAGATTTTACGAAGGCTTTGTCCTTGTGTTGCTAGAAGTACTATAATTGAATAAGAACGTAGCTACCCTTTACAATAGCTACCATAGGGTGGGACAGCGCTGTTTCAAGCTGTTAGGCCTCATCAGCCGCACTCTGGTTTTGTTCTGTCCTCAAACCCAGCATGTGGAAGTCGTGATGTCATCCCATTCAATAGGCTAGGAAGAACATCGCCGTTTTATTGTTTACCATAGTTGTTAGATTTCATTCTTCAATTTTATGTTATAGAATTTGGAGAAGGTTGTACAACGTTTGAGCCTCCTCATTCAATACAATGTTATCAACATTACTTTGAAAAAGCTGGGTGTACCATGTATGGTTATTCAAGGCCTGGTAATGCTGATGCTGATGAATTAGACCATTTGAGTCACTTAAACCTGCTGTAAGTGCTTTGCATTATTATCTTCAGTTGTTGGTTCTTGATCATTTACCGATTTCTTTTGTATCTTCCAGTTTCGATAAATTGCAAAGTATTCATATGACAAAATGCTAAGGCAGGAACCCAGTTCGCCTTAGATAGCCTAGTGGTAATAGCGTTTGCCTCTGGAACTGTAGACTCAGGTTGATTCACAGTCGGGTCAAACGAAACACTTTAAAATGGATATTCACAGCTTCCTGCTTGACTCTCACCAAGGGACAGTGTGGAGCACAAACCTACAAGTTTGCTTGTGTGCCGTTGGAAAAGGTACTTAGCGGAATTCCCCATCTCTTATTTTAAAGTGGTGGGCAGATGGCCGGCAACTCCTCAGCGAGCTCGTTGTAGTGCTTTGATCACTTAATACAAAAATATAAATACCATCTCCAGATTCATGCCAACGTAGTCAATGCTTTAAGATTTATTGTGTAGCATTTTATGGTTTATACTCTAAATTAGTCGTACGAGCAATTGAGCAGGCTTGTCGCTAGAGCTAAGGGTTAGATCCTTTGACCACTCCAGTGCTGTAGCATACCAGGGTTGAAATGTTTGTCAAGGTATTTGGTACACAGCCGTTTTACTCTCTCGTCCAGGATACTTAGACCATGTTCTCCAATTAAATCACCCCGAACTAGATTATAAGTATCGTTGCAATCGTTATGTGTTTGCTTGCAGTCAGTTACGAAGTTACATGGAAGAATATTACGAAAACGCTTATACTCTGGATTTGAATAGTCAATTAGGTTGTTATGGAAGATGTAAGTTCTATTTTGTGTAACTTAATTTCAGCTCTGCGAAATGCATTAATAAAAAGCAGTGTTTTTAGTTTTGTACAGTGAAATCAAGTAATGCTATAGTGAATTCATAGTTCTAAAGGAGGGATCGGCAATCTGCGGCCCATAAACCAATTTATTGTGGCCCTCGAACGACCTCACTTTAAACGCGTGAAAAGAAAAACTGCTAATTAACTAATACGATGCAACAAGTTTGCGTTCATGTCAATTAATTTAGGGACGTCAGAACGACATCTACAATTCTTATAAAGTCATAAATGATTCTATGTCGTCACATTGGCGTAAGTTAAACTGAATTAATTATTATCTGCACATAAATTTACGTCGTAACAATGTCTTTTGAGTAAGTAATGCGGCCTGATATGAGAAGATTTGGCCCAGTGGTACAAACAGCTTGCAAAGTAGCTTTTGCTTCTATGAATTTCGTATATCTTTATCAAGATTTGCAGGTAACATTGTGCAGTACAGACAAAGCCTTAGTTTAGGCTGGTAATAATTGATGGTAACTGAAGTAAAAAGCAGTAGAGGACCTTAAGCGTGTTTCGAGTTGTTTTACTGATAAATAAAGAATGCTCTTGGCCAATACTGATAATTGTGTTTGATTCAAACCCGTTAATTTGTTTTTGTATGCATATTTATTTGTTTTTCCTATTCAGCGTCAATGTTTCCATTTCATTGGGTTTAAGTTTTCTGCCTCATAAATAGATTTTTGACATAACTCTGTGATCATAATACTACAAAGTTATTTGTGACACAGAAAGCCGTCGAGTTTTATCAATATCAAAATGGGACTGAGTAATGGACGTAGATTACTACCTTTTGTAAGCGATTTTGATTTTGCGCTTCATTTACTTTAAAATTTCACTCGAAAAATTATCATTTTCGCAGATTTGCCGTTTGATTGTCGCAATTTGCAAGGCCCTCATTCACTTCAGTGCATAATTTCTGCGTGGCTTAACGCTGGCTGCCTTCCTGGTGGATATGCTTTCCCTGCTGTCGTTGGAGATGATGAAATTTTTCAACTTCAATTGACAAATTTAAGGTAAAATGCAACAAAATCCTGTTGGTTTTTTGCAGCTACAAACTGTTTCGATCCAATGTATAAAATGCAGAGTGCCAAATACTATGTTTTTCACAAAAAGAAAGATAAAAAAATGAAGTAAATTATTGTCTGACATTAGCAACCATATATTTTGTCCTGTAGAAAAGGCAAAAGTAGTGTAAGGCAAAGTGCAACTACGCAAGACATTAAAAGTGATGATAAAAAAAAATATTAGAAATCACCTTCCGAATTTATTTTATCCCACTCGGTCAAGAGCAACTTCACTAGATGTTTATGTCACAGTTTGTGTAAAAAACATTGATCTATTACTTAAACATCTGCAGTATAACAACGTGCTCTTGCTAAAAAGGGGCGAAAAAGAGTCAGGAGTATGCTACTTTCAAAGGTAGACTCTTGGTGGTTGTATTCCATTGTGGCAACTAGCAGCCTCTCTGCCTGACACCTTGATTTAAGGGACAGTGTGGAGAACAAGCCGGTAACCTTACTTGCTACTCAGTTGGGAAAGGTGCTCACAGCATTTTCTTTCTTTTTTGATGTTGGACAGATGGCCGACTATTCCTAAACGAGTTCGTTACAGCTTGTCCGTCGCTTCCTCGCGATAGGAAGATAAAAAAATGTGACCAAATAAAGTTAGAAAAGTTTTATTGCTGCTTTCAACCTTTTGTCATACAGAGTATTGGAACGCATGTTTGAAGAACTGGCGGAGAATACAAATAATCAAGCACGGCTTGATTGTATTGGAATGTGTGAGTAAATTTAGTATTCTAGGCAAGGTTTTGTAAAGCGTTAGGATTTTGAGAAAACGTCGAATATAGGACTTACTGCAAATTCAGTCAAGGGCACGCTTAGTACACCCAGCAGCATGGTCCAGGGGATAAAAGAGTTCGTCTTGTGGTTGGGAAAACTGGTAGATCTTTGATCGATTTTCTATTGTTTTTCTTGAGACCTTCTAATTACTAATGTACCGATTAATCGGTATCGGAAATCGGTATAATCGGTGTTTTGGGGGATATCGGTATCAGATCAGTCAAAAATGCCTGTAATTACCGATCCAATACCGATTCTTTTAAAACCGATTTGACAATGAAAATGGTAGTAACCAGCAACAAACACTCCAAAATAATTAAAAAAATTAAAGACTATCTGCAAAATTTATTAGTTGAAGTTTTGTGATTAAAATTAACAATATTTGCCTACTGGGATTGCAAAACTTGAAGTTGCTTTTGCGTTAGCAATGTAGTAAGATTATCTGATATGCAAAAAACATTCTGAAAAGGTGAGCCCACATGGCATGTGGTATTTAGACTAACTTTTTCAGATCGGTTGCTTCGGCATATCACCAACCTGAAATTCAAAGTTATGGAATTGGCAGTATTATTGGTATATTTTGTGCTAATTCAAAAAATCAATAAAGCGAGTAGAAAGGGTTTGATTTTAAAAATTGTATTTTATTGACCATGCGGTTTTGTGTATGGTAGGCTGAAGTTATGAACATACTTGCAAGCAGTATGGCCAAGGAATTATGAATATTATTTCTGTATAATATAAAATCTTTGATCCATGTCACACCCTTGTTGCATTACTCTACCCTCAGCTAAATATTTTTATGACCCCTATCTTTGCATGGTGAATTTTAACAAGCACCAACATTGTGTGACAGTTTTTATGAATATAATGTTACGTTAAGTACCGGTATTACATTAGATAGGAATCGGGAATCCGATCAGTATCGGTGATTTTTTTGGTATCAGTCTCGGTATCGAAATCGGGCAAAATTTTGGTATTGGTACATCACTTCTGCTTATTTTTAATTGGTCGCAGAGGCAGTAGCTCAGATTGAAGTATCCAAGCATTTTAATGTTTTACAATCAGTGGTAGCTGCTTCGGTGAAATTCCATGGCGAGACCAACCAAGATCTTCGACGTAATCCTGCCGACGAGGTCTTAGTCAGCTTTTATGCTTTCGATTTGCGGTAGTTAAGTACAGCCGTTGTATAGTTGTCCCTCCGAAGTCATTGGTGTTACAAGCTCATTCCAGCGCCATCCGAAGCCTAAAATAATGAATTCAGTGCTGCAGCAGCTTTTATACAAGAGCTGTGTTGTCTGGTACCTTGTGATAGAGACCGGCATCAACATATAAAGCTAGCGTGATTAACGATGAGCAATTCATGTGGTTCCATGTGATGAGATTATAACCGGACGGTTGGCGCAGTGCAGTTAAGCGCACAGATAACGGTGCGAGAAGTCTGCAAAGTGTCGCCACCGATTCGCCATCGCTGGGACGTTTTTTCGGAGCTGTGGTGTCATGGCGCTAAGGCTTGCCACTTGCAACACTCTTAGGCTTATTTTGTCGAGTATAGTGAAGATTCAATTCTTGATGATAAGATTATCGTACTTTCGATCGCACATGCTCTAACTTTCCTTCCTTTCACCACCATTTTAGTGTTAAGTTTCTCTTCCCTTAATTTCCGCATTCATTAATCGCCATGCATTTCATCTTATCTCCAGAAGTCATGTCGTCATCCACTTACTGCACAACTTCTAGCCGTCAGAACCTCTGTTCTATCAAGAATTGGTCAGCCTTTTCATTGCAATTATATCAAAATTTTTCCCGTTACTGAAAGAATTAATTAAATGCGTGTTTGTGCTTATGTTAACAATTTTGATTCAAGAAGGAAAAATTAAGCCGCAGTGAATCTCGAAATTTGATGTTTCGAAAACAGATTCAGCTGTCATCATCAGCAGTGTATAAGCAAGGCAGTAAAATATTGAAAAGGTGTACTGCTCAGTGTTACTTCTCTACTCGTTCAGTTTTGTTCTACCGTGCTTACACTGCTGATGATGACAGCTGAATTTATGTAGTCGAGACGTCCAGTTTGGGGATTTACTGTAGCTTTTTTTCCTTCTTGAGCTGTTTTCGTCTCATGTTAATTGCATTCGGAATTTTAACTCATTTTTGTGCTGACATCAATTAAGTAACGAAACAGCTACAACTCACAATTAGATTTCAAAAAATTGTGACATTGCCTGTGATTGAATGAGGATCAGTGTTACTGCTGTAATACAGTATATTGATAATATGACAAGAGTAATGTTATTTTTCAGCATTTCCTAATGGTTGCATTTCATTCTACCCTCCACATTCTAGACAGTGTAAGCAAAGTATATGGGAAGATGTTGGTTGCTGGGACATCGGATACTTATCTCCGATCAGAAATTCAACTTTGTTTTCTGTCCGAGGAATTGATGAATTTACTATCACGTAAGACCTAGTAAATCTACTTGCAATAATGCTTTTCAATATTAATGGAATGTTTTTTTTATATTCGCCAGTCTATTTTATGATGTTAGTTAATTCAATGTTCTGTTTGTCTTACACGTTTCTTCAATTCTGTCGTGGAAATTGACGAAAAAGAGTCGATTAGAGTGTATAGACGTGATTATTGTTATCCTTTGCTTATCGTAAAGATGATTGTGATGAGTTCGTTGACCACTTTGCTGTAAACTTCATTGATAAAAGCGTTGTAGATTTCCCAAAGAACGTTTGAAATGTAATCTTGTAAGAGAGGTGCTTTTTATGAACCATAGTGCACTCAATGCAAGTAACACCACTAGATTTAACGCTTGAACTCGTTTTGAGTGACGTAGTTTGATGTTAAAAGAGTGGTGTTACTTTCACTACATGAACTTACGTTTAAAATATTTTTTCAAATACCCAGTGCGCCTATACCTAATGTAGTGGTGTTTCTGTACAAACACAAACACTGTGTGTAATTCCAGAAGGCAAATATGTAATTCCAAAAGCACCAGTGCGTTTCAGTATTTTGTGGAATTAAGAAGTTTTACGAGCACTACGGGTTTGCTCATCGTGCAAGAATTAGTGGTTGTAAGAAATTAGTTTGCTGAAAGTAATCGCATCGCAGAATAGGCTCTTAACATAATCAGATGTTAATTAAAAAAAAGATTTCGTTAGCAGGTTACTGTTTCAGTAGTGCAGCATATATATTTTGCGTTTCAGTCAATTGCGCAATTACTACAGAGAAATACAATTTAATGCAACGGTATCGGATGTCCAAGCTCAGGTTGATTGCTACGGGCAAGGTAATATCGTATGCAGTTATTTTTTTTTAGGCCTGCTTTGCTTACTATTACGTTTTTGATGATGATGCTGGTTTCTTCATTTTTATCCTTCCGTCACAAGAAAGCGACGGAGGCACTATACATATTAAGACAAATCCTCCAGACTGGCTTAGGAGTTGCCTCTGTTCGGAGTTTTACGCTTGAGTTTTGCTTCTGACTTCATTGATTTGCTACTTGTTAGATTCCACTAAGCAGAGATAGTCACCCTAAAGCATCTTATTAAAGGACGCAACAACTGCTCGTAGGTGGGAGGTGAAGCATTAACCTTGCGTTCATGGCCGTCGTAAATACGACGCTCCGATCCACTCGGCCACGTTTGTCGATATCCTGCCAATGAAATAATTACGGATTCTGTTTGATGTTGCAAGGGATTCTAATCCATGAAACTAGAGATATTTGTTCTGAAAATTTTTAGATTTTATTTGTATAGATAAATCTCGCGTGATAAACGCGATGGGAAGAAACGAATAGGGCAAAATTTTGGATTTTTAAAATTTTATGCAAATTTTTCACGTGATTTGCTGTTAAATGATGTAAATACGTCATATTTTAATGTAAAAAAATCAATTGGGAAGTTATCACTGATTTACCCTGTTCTCATGTCCAGTTTAAGAGAGCGGTCAAAAACCCACGGACTTTCTGCCTTACGATCACTTTTTTCAATTGTGACATCAAAAGTTTGATTATGATGCAAATAGTCTATGGGCTTTTCGCCGACTTAAACTAGGCATATCGACAGGATTAGTGTAAGTTATTCTATTTATCTCGTCTTAGCACACCCACCGTTGGTAAAATTCTTTCGTGGCGTGGTTCACCAACAATCTCCAGTTGTGATTGAAAAAGGAGAAAGTGTAAATAATAGATCATTACCGTCGGGTCGTGTGTTACATGCTGGTTTTCCAAATTTCATCATTTTGTCAATCTTGAAGTTATAAATAAAGTGAACGGGTGGAAGATCTAGTTTGTAGGTCGTGTCAGTGTCATGGCAACAATGCTGATTTAAAATAAAACATATCACAGCAATCATTTGTGTAGAATCTTTTCTTTACTTGGTGTGTCACATTTTTGCCAAATCCATTTCTACTTGTTATGGAAGTATGGTGCAGTGCATAAGGTTTATAATACATTAGATCAAAAAATTTTTTTAAAGATTAGTCGCTACAACTGGACTGGTTTGAAGAGCTGCAATGCAATATATGATATGATACTTGTTTTTTGTCTTTTGCAGTTTTTCCCTTGCATTGTTACACATTCATCGGTCCTCACACATCCGAATGTCTTCATACATTATGGATAACGAACGGCTGTCGTGCGCAAGGATTGGGAGTTCCTTCAATTGATGTGGAAGGAAGAAATGATACTTTGGCTCTACTGTCTTTACCGTGAGCAATTTTGTTTGTTGGTAATTTTTTTCATCAGAAAAAAGCTAATGAATGATTGGTGTTTTTGACTGGTATGTGTAATTTACTTAGGGTCCTGAGTTTGAACCAGGGTAGTAATTTCTGAGCCAGCAGCATCGGTATCATATTCGTCTATAAAGAAAAAAATATAATTTAGAGTAAAGGAGACTTGGCACCGCATCTCCAGTTCAGAGCTGTAATGGAAGCTAAGACCCCTTCTATTCATGTATCTTTAACGATCACTGCGAGCTTTTTTCTGTTTCAATTAAATTCCGCGAATGCGAAACGTACGATCTACCGTATTTTGCGGACCATAAAGCGCACTAATTTTTTGCTTTAAGAGATTGATAGAGCGTCTTATAAGCCGGTGCGCCTAATGTATGAATCAGGTGGTGCTTTATGCTTTATTACCCTTAAGATATCGAGTTTTATGTCCAATGAGTTGTATACGATAACCCGTACTTCTCAAAACGGTAGCATCTTATGGTTCGTTGCGCCGCATGTATGAGAAAAACAATCAAAGCAATTCATTGACTTCTTATGATCTATAAAATGCGATACGTTTTAATGTTTCGGTCTAATTACATTGCAATTGCTTTGTTACAGTGATTTTGCTTCATACGTGCGTCGAATAGCTGATGCCGCGTACTTGGGCCACACTCAAGCTCAGAAAGATTGTTATGGCCGTGGTGAGTAAAGATAGAGTTGTGAAAAAGCCCCAGATTATTCCGTTTGCAGTTTATTTATGTAGTTCCATGCTGCAACAAGTTTGTAAATTGCCACAATACTAGTATTTCGCCGTATGTCTTGGAAAACAATATTTTGCGCTACTTGATGCCTTATTAAGTTTCTGGTTGAAAACTAATTGATTTTCCAGTGGAAAATTTTGATCTTTTGCTTATAATTTCACATTTACTTTTCCTATTCTCGTAGTATTCAAGGAGATAAAGGTTGAAATAAGTAAGAGCAATGAACAATTCTATTTGTTTCAAATTACAATGAGAATCAAACCATCCCATGTTAAAATTTCAATAGTCAGCGTTTGATCCATAAAATGCTGTAGAATTTCGTGAATTAAACTAGCGTTCATAGATAGTCTGAACGTTTTGAGATAGAAAAATCTCTCTTTAACGGCTAACCAGCAAATCTAAAAGTTGAAGAATGTAGTCCAGTGTTCTCAACCTTTGATGGTTTGTAGTCCCTGCTAGAGACTCTCAACACCAATGCCCCCCTGCTCAGCAGTAAAATTAATTGTCGGTATTTCATCCACAGTAGCTACCTGCTACAGCCGTCCACTAGGCTTGCAAGGTAATTACTGTACTATTATTAAATCTTGCACTTGTGGCACCTGGTTAATGTGTCGTGGCCCCTGATCGTGGACCGCTGATCTAACCTTAATGTTAGTCTAGCCACAGACCCCGCATGGCAACCTATTCATTTGAAACTGCATATGTGTTTCGACCTTATTATGGTCTCATCAGTGCAGTATAGCAATCTCCTTCTTACGACAAAAATTAACTTAAAACCAACTGCAAACCTCTGCTCTTGGCCTCCGAACATTTTTCTCTGAGCAAAAATAATAAATTGACAATTTAAGAGAATAAAATGGGTAGGGAATGGGTAGAGAAATCAACTACGATGTAATAAAGGGTTCCTTCAAGACTAATTATTGGACCAGAAGTATTTGCTTGGTCCAAACATTATCATGGTGAGTTGCAAAATAATTGAAAAGCGAAGAAAATACGAAACCACCATTACCAGTCCCAGCTCCAAAATCCATCAAGGGAATGCATAGTTGGTTACATGCAGTCTTTGGGAAAATCAAAACAAAAACTCGATGCAATCATTTCAAGCGCAGAAAGCATAATAATGTTTGAGCCAGTTTCCGAGAAAACTAAATGTCGAGTAGAAAATTAAAACTCTAGTGTAGTAAATCCCGTCAAAGATCTCTCTCCTTCACGCTTTCCTCTAAATTTCAGTGGGATCTTGATTTTTATTACATCATTCAGTATATTCGTTTATCCTTTAACATACGGTACTTTATTATATCATAATAATACCTAATGTTACTCCCTTGCGTTTTGACTTTTTTGTGCTTTGCTTATGGAAGAATGCTTGAAGACTGGAAGCAAAGGTTTGTCGTTCGATTGAAGCTAGTTTTGTTTTTGTTTGGACGACACTGTAGAGACCATAATAAGGTCAAAACGCGTTTGCAGCTGCGAATGAGTAGGTTACTTTGTGGGACTAACTTACTTGTGCTAGATCTTAGAGACTATATTTAACTAAGGCATCTTGCCCTAGTTGAGAAGGCCTCTCTGACGGTATCTGCCATAATTTTTATAAATATTCAATTTTCTTGCTTGCTTTGAGGTCAGCATTAATGTGGGGTACTAAAAATAAAATCAGTTATTTCAATGCCATTTTCTAGACTTCATTTAGGTAATGTGGCAGTGTATTCCTGTATGTTCTGATTGTAATTTGATGTATTTTCACTCATTGTTTTCAGTGGCTTTTTCAGTTATTGCCTCAGTGAGACTACTCATTTTTCATCTTGCCAGTAATATGTGTGTTTCAGTGCTGCCTGTCGACTGCTTCATAAACGGTACCCATAACGATACATGCCTCAATAAACTATGGAGACAAGTTGGCTGTGTGGGTAATATCACCAACAATCCAAGCTTTATACCAGCTGATATACAGACGTTCAGAAATCGTGATATTTTGTAAGTTGGTCTAAATATATTTGTACAATATTATTACAGGTATATTTAGTCCACTATGAGCTAAACACGTTCTGCGTGTTAGGCTTCGTCTCATGTGATATGGAAAAACCTAGTAAGTCGCATTTTCAATTTTTCGAGAAAAATGCAAAAAAGCATTCTGCGCTGGCATAAAGCTAGGGAAAGCTAAGCTGCTGATGTTTTGGTACCACAATATAGCACAGGGAAGACATAATTTATGACCTACGTTCTAACCTACAAGTGAAAAATTATTTAAAAATGAATATACTTTATAGTTGGGAGATGGTGGTAAATTTTTGTAATTAGTGGCGGTTCGTGCACATTTTTAATTAAAAGGGCTGCAATTTTTTTGTGCGTAGCCTACTCCGACGCGCAACCAGCATTTTCTTACGGGAAGTGGCTGATGTAAATTCGTGTATTTTAATACCCTACTTACTTTTTGTGGCATTTTTCGACAACTCATAATTTTTTCCATTATTTATTCCACGCTCATGATTATTGTCTTATGATATATTCGCGTCAAAATCCAAAAGTATTAAGTGTTAGGGCAACATTATAGCTTAACGTTTTAGCGCAAAGGCAACGTTCAAAATTTACCCCAAAACAGTAAATGAGAGTAAAACAAGTTTTGATGATTGACGAAAAGTCGCGGAAACTTCCAGTAACTTAGGTAAAGCTACTGATTTTCAGAGATAAAACTGGACTAGAATTCGATGGAAAATGAAAAGGCGCCACATTATGAGTATTTTACACTGTTTGGCAACTTTCTTAGTTTATGCCACTCGCCGCTTTTTCAAAATTCTCGCTACGTCCCTGGACTTGGACTAGGTTATCCTGCTCTACCAAGCTTCTACTCTGCTCAACGTTTCCGTTTTTAAAGACATTACCTAATATCACTATTTTGTGCTACGCGTTCGAATAATAATTGCATTACGTCAAAAACGTGATTGTTTCACGACAATGGAACAATCAAGTAAATGGAAAAAATAGATGGTAATCTGGAAAAACCTAAAACTGTAGGTTAAAACTTACTAGGTTTTGCCTGAAAAAAAAAAAGGTATGTATGAATTTATGTACTTACCAGGCAGGTTTTTCTAGCTTATTCTAGCCCAGCATCTAGGAAAGTTGAGCATATTTTTGACTGTAAATGGTCCCAGAAGACGCGTAGCAGTGCAAATCCACCCATTACAACATTTTTTCAAATGGATGGTTTACCTTGTTGGACCTGTGTTAGACTAACGTAGTGTGGCTGGGTCTTTGGTATTATGGGATCACTTTTGGGATCTACATAGTAGACTGAGTATATTTATGATGATATAAGAGTCCATTTAAAGGTTATAAAATTGTCAATTTGAAGATTAGGAAATATGCGTGATGATCTCTCTAAGAGTTTGAGAAAATTACGCTTTTTTTCTTTCCTTTGAACATTATCTTTTTAGCTTCCCTTCGCAATGAACATTTTTTCAATTTTCGAAAATTTATGTCTTACTACTAAGCTTTTCCACATGACATGAGTGGTCTGAAACAGTCATTCTCAACCTTTTATGGCGTGTGTCTCTTCTAAAGACTCTCAACACCAGTTGGCCCCCTGCTCAGCAACAAATTTTAATCTCGGTATTGCCTTCGTAATGGCTACGGCTGTCCCTTACTCATTTGTGGATAATTACAGTACCATATATCTTGCTCTTGTGGCCTTCTGGTTGACGTCCCGTAGCCCCGGTTTGGAAAAGAGGGACATCGGTACAAAGAAATAGTTCGGCTTTGTTTCTTGTTTTCCACTGTATGAAGTTAGCATTTAAGCTGGCTGGCCTAAGTGATTTAGTATCTTTTATACCGGGCACATGATATTCTGTCCATGGTTAAATGAGTTTATAGTGAAATCAAGCACAGGGCTTGTTTATAGTCTTAATTTATGTGAATGATTGTTTTCTGCTGCCATTTGAAGACTTAAGCAATGAGGGCTTGTACCGAAGTCGATCCTAGTCTGTTAGTGTTCGTGTCTATCCAGTCATTTGAAGACTTGCTATAAAAGTTAAGATACGAAATAATGGAGTTGTTAAAGCAAATGTTCTGTAGAAGCTTATGCGATATTAAGTAAATTGTGTTTGTTTTGTCAGTGATGTGATCTCGTACTTCGAGCGAATTGTGTACAATGCCAGCGCTTTCGTTGTGGAGGCGCAGGTGAACTGCTATCGCCAAGGTAAGTAAAATGGAGAATCTTGTTTTTCTTTTCAATTAGTTTTGAGGTTTGATATTTGCTTTTTATTTTTTTAGTGTAGTGGTATAGATGCTACTGCTACGATACTCTAATGCAGTGGTCGGCAACCTTTTTTTAACGCGGCCCAGATCACCCTTTCAATAACTATTGAAGGCCCACCATATTTAAAACCACGACTGCAAAACGAATATACAACACGACTGCAAACTACAAAATAAAAAACGGCGCGTTGTTTTGAAAGCAGAAAAAATGCAACGCGCGTGTTTTTTTCTTCTCACTCGCTCGCATGGATAGAACAAAAGAAACAAAGCGAGCATTGCATAAAAGAGACACAGACACACGCCACCGTTTTTGTTGTAGCCATGTACTGCGGGGAGAAAAGAATGGGATTGTTTTACGCACAAAGCATCAATTGGAAAGTTTTTGTAATTATTTGTATGGGATTTTTATTTGAGCAGCTAGCATGCGGCCCACTAAGACTTTGTAAAACCGAATAGCCCGCAGCCCACGAAAAATTGGTAAAAGGCCCTCAGTTGGGCCGCGGCCCACAGGTTGCCGACCACTGCTCTAGTGGATGGGCAAATTATCGCAAAACGTTGGCTTCGTTAAACACTACTCCGTTAACAACCTTTGTATCTCCTATTGAGTGAATTCGTTAAATTTAGCTCGGGTTAACGGAAGTTAATTGAGTTAGTTTAATCGTTATTTTTTGACTTCAGATGGCAGTTATTAAAAAAACTTAAAATTTTGCATAATACAGCCTGCATAAACAAATTTTCGCTCTCAAACAATACTTCTATTGTTTTTATCTCACTTTTTGCTAGGTTTTCGATGTCAGAGTCAACGAATAAGGGTGATAAGCATGAGCGATTAACAAAATGTTAACAAAAGTTAACAAAACGTTTCGATTAACAAAACGAAACGTTAACATAAGTTGGCGAGCAGTAAGCGTTCTGTTAAAAACAATTTAACAGTAGTTGACTTAGTCCGTTAATTTTAAAAAGCTTTTTAACGTGTAAACCAAAACTAGTTAATGGAAATATTAGCTTCGTTGTTAACGAATTAACAAAATGGTGCTTACCTATCTCATGACCTACTCAAGATACGGCCTCACAAGTAACATTTCTTGGTAAAAACCTAAGCGGCCGACGTCTCTGGCAGGGAAAAGCGCATCTGATCAATGTGGAGTGTACCTGTCGCGCAAAGACCTCGTGCAGTTCACACGCGCTTCTTAACTTTTTTCACACGCGTCATGACAATTGCAATGGATTAATCCAAAAACAGAAGCGATTTCAACAGTTTAGTAGAAGTAGTGGCACGAAATACTGTGTAACAAGAATTTGGAAGATAGCTGTAGCCAGTTGTTTTGTAGTCGCAGATGTATTATTATCAAACTGATAATCTTGTACCATGGAATATGTTTAATCAAATTTTAAAGTGCTTATTAATATCATGGTAATTGCGTGTAATATATGTTTTTCGAAGTGAGCATATGATGACAAAATATTAGTAGATAAAAGAAAACAGTTGAGGCTGATGAACTATAGCCAGCACTTGGGAAAGCTAAAAAAATAACAATTATAGAAAGGGCGACCCCCAAACGCTGAATGAATTTTAACGTATTTTGAATAAGCAACACTGCTTCAGCTGTATTTTGTATTAAACATTGCGAATATCTATTTCGAAAAGTTACTAACCAATATTGTACAAAATAGAGCGGTGGTATTTTTGCACCAAAATGAAACAAAAAATATACAGAAAGTTGCAGCATCGTCATAAAATGGTTCCATACAGTCGTTGAGGATGGTTAGACTTGTCCTTGCTCCGTCATTTTATTCTTGTTAATTATTATATATATTCAAAGTTTGTTATGGTCATCAGCCAGACTGGCATAGTTTATTTAGTGTTTCTGGTGTCATTGTTCTGGATTGGTTTCTCAGTTGAGTTTAGGAATTTGGCATATTTTGTAAAGGTCATTATATAAAATATCACCGGCGTTAATTCAAGTTTTAATGCAGTGTTTATTTTGTATCAGTTACAATGCGTTACTTTAAATTATGGTTAACAAATGCGTAGTGTATGGGTGGAAAAGCGGTTATTTGTCTGAAAAAAGTTGAGATCCTGTGTCCACGTTTCGTTTTCTTTTGGATAAAGCGGACTTACTACTAAAATGGCGACAATTTGTCAATCGATCAAACTGGTCAGTAACCAAAAATTCAATTATCTGTGTTAAGCACTTTGAGGACAAGTTTCTTTTACATGGCGATAAACGAACAAAGTTGAATTGAAAATTAAATCCCATTCCATCGATCCACACTCATGAAGCATTAAAAGGACCATTAACTTTGCGAAATCCACCGGCTCCGCGTGAGTCTCCTAAACTCAGAGTTATTCAAGAAGATGAATTAGCATTATTCAATAAAAAGATCGTATAGATTCAGTAGACGATCTTTCTGAACATCGTTCTCGACCAGGATACACCTACCACAAATCAAATAATGTTGTACTAATACTACAAAATTCTTTTCCGATCAAGTGGGTTTCCAGTGATTGAAGAAGCTATCAAAATTGATGAAAATTTGAAAGTACAGTTACAATTTAGAAGAAAACCGGTTCCTTTACCGATTTGGTTTGTGTCTGGACGAAATGCGATACTAGACAGATACTCGCTCTTAAACAACTTTCTAAATTATTTGCAAAGTTTTTATGAAAAGCATAAAGACTTTAACATGCTGCACGAATTAAATGAACGACAATTTTTTCAGTTTGAAGGGAGGCCCACCATTTTCACCATCAATAATTAGATTTGTGTAATTATTAAGATACACTTCTGCTGCAGCTTACAAGATTATAAAGCAACACCTGCTACTGCCATCTACTTCGTTATTAGACAAATTTAGAAGTAACAAAGTTGCATCTCTGAAAGCTGCTGGACTCTTTAAAGGAAAAAATAAAATTTCAACAGGTGTCCTTCTCTTGGTAGACGAAATGTATTTGCAAAAATGTGCACAGTATGCTGGAGGTGAATACGTTGGTGCTGATTTAGATGGAAACCTGTATAATCTTTTTCGTCATAAATTCTCGTGAATTAAAAAACTTCCGCTTTAAGTTGAATGTGGATACATATTCAAAAATGTTTTTGCGAAATTCGCGTAATTTATTGAGTGTTCGAAAAGTATGTGGGGGGGTAGGCATCGAACCTGGGGACATTTGAATTACTGAGCATTTAGCAATTTCAAATGTTTTTAGTTTTTTAGTTGTCCAGTTTGTTTACATACAAATTATACAATAGCCTCTTAGAAATTGGCCTTTTTATGTAACATGTGAGGCCGTATCTTGTTTTGTGTGTTTGTCATAACTGTTCGTAAATGACTTAATTTTACAATACCTATTACTCAAAACGCGATAGCGAATGTAGCGTTATATACAATAAGCAACGATAAAATCTAAAAAAACGACATAAATAGTCTGCACTAATAAAACGTAAAAAATTTAAGTCACTGTGGTGCTGACCTTGATTATTTGTAGTAATTAACTTTTTATTTTTTAGTTTTACCTGAAGGTTGTACAAACTTTTATGGTCCTCATGCAATCGAATGTTTAAATACAATTTGGCGAGAAGCCGGATGTTTGGATCAAGGTTTCGCAAGTCCAAGATATTTGGACAGAAAAGAATTAGCTACGTTAAATGCTGCCAATTTGACGTGAGTGCTTAATTAATAGCAGTAAAGACTTGTTTATATGGGGTGCCGTTTGGAAAAGTTGATAAATCACGTGATATAATTATATCAGGTCGATTTCCGCATATTGACTCCCTTCTTGTGCTGATTTAATAAATTGACGTGATATAATTATATCCTCTCGCGTATCTGTGCTGATTTAGCAAATCAACGTGATATGATTATATAAACTCAATTTGCGGTTCTGTCGCGCCGTTGGTAAAATGTAGATTTAGCGTTGAAGCATGACATCAGCCACGTGATATCATTATTGTTGGTGCTGGGTCGCGGTGTATTCATGATCACACAGTAGGCCCATTTAGTAAAAAAGCTTTGCGTCATGTGTCCACAAAAGTGCTACTTGCTTTCCGAAGAACATCAGATGTTGTGTTGCCACTTTTAATTTTTTTGTTTTTGCAATTGCAAGAAACTAATAAAAATTGTTTAAACGGCTGAACTACATCAGGCATGGGCAACATACGGTCCGCGGGCCTGATCCGGTCTGCGAGACCATTTTATGCGGCCCGCTGGCACTTAGAGAAACATTAGCTCCGATCGCGAGTCAAGCCAAAGACCTTTCATTTTTTTAAAGGACATCTGAGGACAAGAAAACCTTTTTTGCTCTTCACCGCGGGAGCGTATTTAAGGGGGCATTGTGCCATGCCTTCTCCCCTTTGACTCTGCCTTTTAGTAAAAAAGAACAAAATTAATGGTGCCAAGTGACTGAAAATGCCAGACTCATTTGATGGTTTCTGTAGCTTATGGCCAGGGGCGGATCCAGGGGGTAGGATGAGGAGTATGCATCCTCTAATCAGTCATTTTCATAAATGCTTTTGATGTACACAGTTTTCCATAATTTCGAACCTATTCGACAGCAATAAGTCTCACGTCTTAAGCAGGCATAGTCGAAAATGTGCGAACAAAATGCATCACATTTGGCGAAGCGCTCAGAATTAGGGTCAAAAAATTGAAACAAAATTTGCGTAAGAATTATTTAAAAAGCACTAAAACAGCCATTACAGCACGCAAATGTTTCAAAATTTTCCGGGGGAGCATGCCCCCGGACCCCCTAGAGCCTTTCTTGTTTCTCAATAAGCTTTAAAGTTGTTATGTCGAATTAAAAGAGTAAAAAATGTGGAAATTATGGCCCCCCCTTTTAAAATTTTTCGCTACGGCACTGCTTCACCGATATTTTCGGTACGAAACAGGACATCTGAAGATGTATAGACCTTTTTTTGCTCTTTTTTGTAGAAAAACTGGACACCTGAGGATGTGTAAACCTTTTTTTTGCTTTCCAATCAGAGCAACCCTGACAGTAGTAGTTGTTGAAGATTTTGAACTCGATCCATTTAATAGTCCAGCCCGGGAGGGGATAAGCTCTACCGAGCTGCGTTTACAGTCTAATAGATAATGACGTACTCGCTATTATTGTGACAATCGAATAAACTAGACTAGAAACTCCTTGCACATTTTGTAAAAAAATAACATCTAAGCTGAGATTTTCGCTACTGACACTGAACACAGAGAGTAGTTCCATTGTTAGTAATAATGCATACACTGTGGCTGGGTAATCTAGATAGACCGAATGATTCCTGATACCACAAACAGGCAGGAAGTTAAAAAACCATGGTATCATAATCACCCTACCTGCCTACTGCATCGTTATAAGATACACTAATGATACACAGCAAAATACAATGTGTCGGTTTTTGTGTGCCTACTCAGCTTCTGTCATCGTTATATGGGCAATCCATAGGAGAGGTCGTTATATGGGCCTACCATAATATCCTGTTCAGTAGATTATACAGTCATAAGCTCACATCGCAATACAAAAGAATGAACTGTGAATATAGGCTAGCCACACACACTTGCAGGCCTTATTAAAGAAGCACCATCACCCAGTACCCTGTACTGTACATTTACAATACTTTCGTATTGAGATGTCATGATAGCTTAATTACTTCAGTGACCTCAATCTCGGGGCTCAATGCTGCTAAACAGTGTATGTATTATTACTAACAATGGAACTACTCTTTGTGTTCAGTGTCCGTAGCAAAAATCTCAGCTTAGATGTTATTTTTTTACAAAATGTGCAAAGAGTTTCTAGTCTAGTTTATTTGATTGATACAATAGTAGCGAGTAACGTCATTATCTATTAGACTGTAAACGCAGCTCGGTAGAGCTTATCCTTACTTTTATTTCCTGCATGTAGTTCACCCGGTTTAACCATTTTTATTAGTTTCTTGCAATTGCAAAAACAAAAAAATTAAAAGTGGCAACACAACATCTGATGTTCTTCGGAAAGCAAGTAGCACTTTTGTGGACACACGTCGCAAAGCTTTTTTATTAAATGGGCCTACTGTGTGATCATGAATACACCGCGACCCAGCACCAACAATAATGATATCACGTGGCTGATGTCATGCTTCAACGCTAAATCTACATTTTACCAACGGCGCGACAAGGTAAATTCGTAAAGACAAAAACAAAATTGACACTGTTTGAGGATACGATATAAATATATCAAGCGGATTAACACGGCTTTTCCAGGATATAAAGAAATCTCGCTGATTTATATCAACCACAAAATGAGTTAATATAATCATATCACGTTGATTTGCTAAATCAGCACAGATAAGCGAGTGGATATAATTATATCACGTCGATTTATCAACTCTTCCAAATGGCACCCCATTGCCTATGTTTATTGATGCGCGGCAAGCGACAACGCGACTATCTAATTTCGTGTTTGAAGTTGAAGATTTCTGCGGCAACGCGACAAAAACCACGCGTTATCAACGAATTGTACCAGTGCAACTTTTATCGCCTGATTGCCTAGTCTCAAAAATGTTTGAGATAACCTTGACGACAGCAATGCGATAATACACGTTTGATTGTTACGACATCATTGGACAATCAGCTTGTCGCAGGCTAGCAAATTTTATATCGTCTTAATCACAGGTAGTCGCAGACCGGTATAGTTTTTAATGGTAGTCGCATTGCCGCTTGTGGCGTATCGCTAAACACATCTTAAATTGGAGATGTTAATATTAAGCAATGGTCAACTTCTAATATTGCAATAGAACTTTCACAAGTTTATTCAAAACCCGTAAAACTATACAAAAACATGTACTACGAATGTAATTTCGGACTACGAGTCATCCCCTGGCAGACCTTATGAGTATCTAAAGAACGAAACTTTATATTTAAGTTGTCGCATTTAAATAGCTGTGGTGTTTCGAGTGACTTCGCGTATGTTTTATTGCCTTTAGAGCTTGACTTTTTTGTATTGTTATTGCAGTTTGGATTCGTGATAAAATTGTGAGCTGTAAGTGTAGCGTTGACTCCCATCCTCTGATATGCTTTCGAACTTTTACATTTACTCATATGAAATGGTATGGAAATGAATGACACTCTTTTTTGTATGTTTTTAAAGACGATCTAATGGCCGAGTGGGTACTGGGTAGAGCGTGGTAGGAACAACAGACCTTATTTGGGTTCAATTCTGAGTAAGGTGAATTTGAAGACTCGAAAATTAATGTTAATACCTTCCTACTTGACGCTCAGCTCTAAGAACAACGAGGAGAGCAAACCGGCAAGCTCACTCGTACTGTTGGTATAGGCTCTTATCGAGACTCCGTCCTCTTTAAAAGGTGGCAACTCGTTGCAGCTTTTGCGTCGCTTTCTCGCGAAAAGATCGACATGTAACAAATACGAGTACACGAGTGCCTCCTGTGTCTATAATAGGGTGTTAACTTTTTTCACTTTTTTTGAATTCGCATGAGTTTATGTAATTTTAAGGGTACAAATCGGCATAGAAGATTAATGCAAAAAACATTTTTTTTAAATATTGATGTTTCAATACCCTGGGGGGATGCAAAGATTTTTGGGGGGCGCAAACCCTACTTTTGTCGTAACTCGAAAACTACTAAAGGTAGATGGTCAAGTTTGGTGTCAAACGATGCAGAATAGCTAATTTCCTATATCCTCTCGATGCATTTTCATAGCCTATCTGCAACAGAAAAAAAGTTATGAGCGAAAAACGTAATTTTTTAAAAAATACTAATTTTTGTCCAAATGTGACTCTCAACAATAGGGTTTTGCTTCATTTATTAAAGAGGTAAATGCAAAATACACAAAACAAAAGTGAACTAATTTGAAGAAAACGTGATCCTCATGATTTTCACTGGCAATTCATTGGCTAATGTAGCCACGAATTCGCATATCCACTTTTCTTCTTTTGCTCGGCGCGGAACTGTCTTGAATTTTGTCGGTCAAGAAGACATTTCGACATTTTCCCGATAAACCGTTCGCAACTGCGGTTGTGGTTATTAACATTATTCCAAAACTGCATGTTGCCATTGTGGACACAGGGCGCCTGCTTGCTTGCCTTGCTAAAGTACGACTTGATTGGTGTTCTCTTCAAAGCCAATGCCTCAGTGTCAACGCTTTCTGGAAGGGATTGATCGGGATCTTGAAGATGAGCAATCCGAAAAGCTGGGTTTTTGGAATGAACATTAAGAGCGACATTCGTCGGGTTCATCCAGGCACTGAAGTGCTTGACAAAGATTTTCTTTAGCACTTGCATCAACTCGTCATCGATATGTGTAAAATCAAGAAAGAGGTCTCTCAAAAAAAGCATGTTATTTGGACCTTCAGGAGCACGAGGGTTCAGGTGGATTCGAAAAAACATTGGGGCATACACAGCTACAATAAACGACGTTATTCTTCGCAGTCTGGTCGCTTGTGTGGACGTCAAATCTCCACCACCAAACAAAAGAAGACGCAAGTATCCATTGGCAGTTGTTAGCCATCTGAAATTCAACAGCGTTATTACTTTATCAAAGTAACAATTTAGTGCTGAGCAAAATCACTTTTAGTGCTCAATCTTGCACTGCCAACTCTTAGTACCTTGCAAATGAAATGGTTTCCTGCTTATACAGCAAAAACTTTCTCAGCTGCTGAGGTATTTATTATTTTGCTGCTTTTGAATTTTGGTGGGAGGTGTGTACAAATCGTCATCATCTTCATCGTCTTCCGATGGATATTGCTTCACATCTTTTGGTCTCAGTTTCGCAGTTACTGATGAAGTATCGGTCAATGCAGATAGAGTAGCAGTAAATGAATAGGTATAGGTATACAAAACTCATTACTTACCGAAAAGTGACGTCGATTGCAGCTGAGAAGTAGATGGAAGCTGGGGAGGGATCTCCAATTTCTTTCTTTCAGCATCAGCAGCAGCAGTCTGGTAACGCACTGTACCTAACGAATCTCGCGGTCCTAGACTCATTTTACGTTGAGCTCTTTGGTCTCTTAAAAACTCCAGCTCTAAATAAGTTATATGTATAAAACTTTAATAACATTCAACGGTTATACTTCTTCTTACCTGAAGACGGGATCCTCTTATTTGGAGCACAGCTGCAACAGATTTTTCCGTATCGCTCGATAGGGTTTTGGTGAAAGCACTTGCATGAGGAAACATCGAATAATTTATGCAGCTCCAATTTGGTTATTCCGTCCTGCTTAGTTTTAGCCTTTGCATAATCGTTTATCAAGTTTTTCAATTTTGTTTCAATAGACTTTTGACCAATTGTTGGCAGGCTGCTCTTGCTCCACAAATCCTGAATAGCTTTTAATACGTCTGTCTTGCAAATGTTAAATGGTGGTCTCTTCTTCAAATATACCTTGTCAGTTACCATTAATGAATTTCGGACATAAAAATAATGCCCAATCACCTCCTGCTTAGTCGGTAACATGTGTCCCTTCATTTCTTGTGCAAAATCACATTCCTTCATCAATTCTTTAACACTCATCTTGACTCTCTTATCTCACTTAGCAGTTACACACATTAAACCTACACTTCCTTCAGAACTTATAACTCCTTTAAATTCTAGAATTTCTTCTTGTTACGTCACCATACTAAAACCTTAGTGTAAGAGTATCGTAGTAATATGGTATCGTATACTACGAGTATCGTCCAATTCATAATCGTAGTCATAATCGAGATAAAATTTTGCTTAAGAAGCAAAATTGTCGATTTTTTGTTTTTTGCTCATAACTTTTTTTCTGTTGCAGATAGGCTATAAAAATGTTTAAAGAGGATATAGGAAATCAGCTGTTCTGCATCGTTTGACACCAAACTTGACCATCTACCTTTAGTAGTTTTCGAGTTACGGCAAAAGTAGGCTTTGCGCACCCCAAAAAATCTTCGAGTCCCCCCCAGGGTATCGAAACATCAATATTTAAAAAAAATTTTTTTTGCATTTATTTTCTGTGCCGATTTGTACCCTTAAAATTATATAAACTCATGCGAATTCAAAAAAAGTGAAAAAAGTTAACACCCTAGTCTATAAACATTGTATATTAGCGCAATCCACTCGATCTTATTTGCTTGCTTTTCAGTCATTTGCGATCATATTTTGTGGAATTCACGGATCGTGGGAAAACCCAAGCAAGACTTGATTGCTATGGATTTGGTGAGTTCTGTTGTACAGTGATTGCAAGTTTTAGGTTATTGAAAATGACTGATATATGTTGGCTCAAATCCCTCGCTTTGATGGTAATACATTACAGTTTTAATCCACTTTTCAACTGCATCGAGATTTAGGTTGTTGAAACTAATTTAACCCTTTTTTTGCACACCATCGCCCTATTGGCTGACCAGAGACCATCGACTTTAAGTCATGACAATGATTATTCTGGCCTGGTATTAAAGTTGGCTGGTATAGACTCAAGACTCAAGCTTTCTTGTTTGTTGCTGCTCAAACATCATTATAATTAAAGACACACATACCATTAATATGTAACACTGTTACAGCCACAAGAGTGACTGCGAAAGGACCGTGAGGTCATCAAGTCAAGCAGTTACCGTGTAACGGACGCGTTTGCTTGATTGTAATGAAGGTAGCTTTTTTTAAATGTTGCGCAGAATTAAAGTCATGCCCTGGTACAGTCAAGCTCACTTGGTGTATCGATTACGAACGTCCACTTGGTTGTCGAAGACTGAGGTTTTATCCCCTGCTGAGTCATATTGAAAACTTTAAAAATATTTGCAGTTTTTTCGCCAGGCACTCGGTACGAGCGTGAAGTGTGAAGGGTTTGATATGTGTTGTCTGTCTTGTGTGTTCACCAACATCTTTCGATCATTGATATTTGTGTTGGGCTGTCATTTGAGAATCATCTACTCATTGTGTGCTCCCAGTGTCCTGCACGTTCATTTTTTTACTGAAGTGCTTGTAAATGTGTTTTTAGATTTTCATCCTAATTGCGGCCACTTCAGCGCTCCCATAGACCTTATATGCGCGCAGTCTGTGTGGAATGAAAGTGTGTGCTCATCTGATAGTGATTACTATCCTAGCACGTTGATGGTCTTTCAAATGGCTCCATACGCTTCTTATAATCTTTTGTAAGTATTGAGTGCTAAGTAATTATTAAGTCTAAGTTTTTAAAGTTACTTAGTGGATTAATTCCCCCTTGGTTTGTGTTTTAATTGACTTTTGTATTCTTGTAATCAGTTTTGTGTTGCTATTCGCATTTATTTTTACTTGATATTGTGTTTGTTCATTTGCTGTTGTAGTTATGTCATGGTAAAGTGTAGGTCGGTACAGTGTAAAACACTTTTATGAATAACTAAACGCTTTAACTGGCTCAACTCAACCGTTAGCGATGTTAGCATGTGAGGTTAAACTTCAAAATTGGTAAAAATGAAGTTTTGGTCCTGAGTTCAATTACACATCCTTAATTTATCCTAAAGCATGCAGTTTTCTTCTGTCATCACTAACTTACGCTTTCTGGTAAACACAGCTGTTCGTGAGCAGCCCTCAAATTTATCTTGGCTACAACTGCTCTCAATCTCGGATGTGTCGGAATCAGCTCCTTAAAAATAAGATTTCATTAAAATCAATTGAATGAACTGCACTATACTCAAATCTGCTTACTTAGGTGCTAAGTTAGAGCACAAGTATCATGACGGGCTCGACGCACAATTTTCTTAGTCGTATTTGCAGCACGTTTGATATTTCACATTCACTGGCCCTACTAACATTTTTCTTTCAGTTCTCTGCTTTATAATGAACTGCTTTTCTAAATATAGGGCAATACATCAGGTTCTCTTACTCACTGAAATTACTAGGTCACGTGTATGAAAAACACTCTTTTTTTAAAGATCGGGATGAGATTTGTTGCCTACTATATTTTTTGCTTAGAACTGTTAAGACAAATGCAATAAAAGAACCGGCAGTGATGCGCCTTAGTTATTAACGAAGACCAGTAGTAGTAACGCTGTAGTTGGTGTAAACTTACCTTAACCAAAAATTTGTCTTTCTTGGGGGCACTTGCAAGGTACTTTTTCGGTACGACCTGCAACACTAATTGGCGAAATATCGCGCTTGCAAGTACAAATGTCAAACAGTTCTGCAAATGCAGCTAAATCCTGGATTCTGGTTAACTACGGATTATGAAGCTTTCTTCTTCTGTTTTTTAAAGGTACCCAACAGTAACTTTATTCTTTCTTCAATCCACTTGTCGCTAATAACTGGCAGGCTTGATAGGGTCCATACCGACTTAATTTCTCGGATAACTTCATGCTTAACCTCGTTCAAATTAGGAAATTTGCTGTTGACGAACTGAGCATCTTTTGACATCAACTTTTCTCGGACGTAGTGATGATGCGCAATGACATCTCAATTGGTAGGCAGCATATTTGGTTTCATCTTTTCAGCATAGTTATTACCTAACCTAAGCTTGCTGAAAGCCATTGTTGCTAACTTATTACTCACTTAATTTACTACAATCTGAAATAAAATCAACTCATACAGATGTAGGTAATGCCAACGCCTGAAGAAGCGTTGTTTCCCCATTCACTAAATCTACTCCGAAGATTTGCAAAATGTTAGACGAACGGAAGCATTCTTTTTTTAAAGTTGTATAATTTCGTACTTGCTGCATCAGCAATATGCATGCTTTAGAAGCAAAATAAATGGTTTTAAATATCATAGGAAGCAGCTAGCATGGGTAAGACAGTTTAAAAAACAAAATTTTTGCTTTAACTCATTTTCTGATGCAAATGGTCTCTATATTCCTTCAAACTTTAGACAAGAACATGAGGTTTCTGCAAATTTTGATATCAAAACTTCAACTCTGGCATGTGCAGTTCTCAAGTTTTTGCAATTTTTCAGTTTTCAAGTGGCGTGCGACTCCCCCAAAATTTCAATCAAGGAGTGTAACTTCAAAAAATTGAAAAACATTTTAGTGGAAGTAGTCGTATTTCCACCCTAAAAATTGCCCAGGCAAGTTAAAAATAAAAATTCGCCAAAAAGTGTGACACCTCGATACTGTTCACTGTCCACCTATTTCACTTTTTGCAAAAATTCTTAAGTTTATTGAATTTATAGGGTGCAAAGCGACACTAAAGCACAGTATTGTCATTTTTCCCCGAGATTTTTTGTTTTTGCTATGTGTGCGTGGTGGCCACTGGGCAGTGCCGTATCAAGGCATCTCCGAAGCTCCGTCCCTCGATCTGGTTGGGAATGGCATTTGTATGGACCCCACAAATAGGCAATTGTTGTACAAAACTCACAATTAGAGGCAATAAATTAAAAAAAAATTCGACAAAACGTTGCTAAAAAAGCACTATAGGCTGTAAATTGCAATTAAATTTTCCAAAAATTTTTTAAGGATGCATGTCCCCGGACCCCCCTAGAGTCATCATTGATTTTTATTTTGCTTCAAATTTACTCTGATTTTGCCACATACCGAAAAAAACTGTGCATGTGCGAAAGTTTGGGGCGCCCCCATTGTGTTGACGGTGTATTTAAATGAAAGACACTACAACTTCCTCCTGAGGAAATTTCTGAATACGTCCCTTGAAATAATACAGCTAATGAGGAACGTTAGTAACCGAGACGAAAAAGCGCGAAACTGCCCAAATGCTTGTACATATCAAAGGGTCCCATTTGGAGCTTTTTGGTGAGAGGGACAACAGTCTTCACACGGCACTGGTGGTGGGGCGTGATCAAAAATAACTAACGCCAAAACGGGCGTTACTGAAAAAGTTTAAGAACATCTGACATAAAATAATAGATTTTTGTTTGCATTATAGGCCTACAGGGCCTTCCTAGTTCGAATTTCACCAAGGCACCCCTGGCTCTAGCACCAACTAAATGAAGAATGCCTAAAGGAATTGGCCCATTGTTTTTTTATATTTATTATGAATAATTGCGATACCGGTAGGTCTAATTAATTGTTGGATATTTTTCTGCGCTTCAGCTTGGCAAGATGCAATCTTTGCGTAGGCTATTGGTTCCGGAAAAAATCTACGGGGTAGATGTTCCGGTTCAGGTTAACAGAAAAAGACGGTGATAATATCTATGAGGTGAGGTCTTATAGCCAACAACAGGACTTGTGTGGGCGCATGAGCAGTCTGCTTCCCAAATGATGCAACTGCCCCCTTCCCCAGTTGGGGCAATTGCTGCCTGGCTGCAGAATCTGAATAACGCCAAACAAAGGTCTAGGTTCGATTCCTGGACCGGTCAAGTCGGTGCAGTGTCGCCAACAGCTCGCTACCGCTGCGACGTTTCTTCGGAGGTGCATAGGCTAGCCTAAGCGCTAAGCCGCGGAGATGGGCCTCGCCACTCGTCAAGTTTTGCCAATAAGCTAAGGTATCTTTTCCCAGTCTTCACACAGAATCCTCACAAGAGCAAAGAGCAGGACAATTTTACTTACTCAACTGCTCCCTTCGCTGCAAAATTGGATGAATCCACCATCTTCTTCGTCGTTGTTTTTTTTCTCTGCGTCGCAATATCAGCAGTATGGCAATTAGCTGATTTCTTGACAAATATCGATTACCCATGAAGCCTTATTCAATATCCTTTTTATTGCAATTCCTATCTACACCTATATTTCCTCACTATAGAACGTTCAATACATTTTAAAAGATGAAGTAGTATTTTTATAGCGCCTGGAGATCTGTAGGCCTACGTACATATACAGTCCAACCTACATTTTTTAGCCTATAAGAACGAAACCAATAAGCAGTGTAGGCTACGCGACCTACAGAACCGGTATTTGAACAAAATATTACTGGCAACTTATTCGTTTAGTAAACGAAACGTACTTTGCATTCGCGCTTGGTCTAAACTGGTGTAAACATTAGATCGCGCGCGAAACGCGTTGCATAGCTTTGCTTCGCGTTGCATCGCGCCGCGTCGTGTCCGGTGCAAACCCAGCCTAAGGTTTGCGTAGTTGCGTGCATGCAGTAGTGAGGAACTCGAAGCAGTAGTCATTCAATGGTAAACCCGCAGTGAGTAATTGTGCGGTGGCTAATCACATAACTTTTACGGAGTAGCCTATATTAAATGTGCAAAGCTTTGCAACTATGCAAAGCATATTTTCAAAAGCACATTGATATTACTACAGTCGCAACTTAAAATTAAAACTTAAGTGAACCTGCGAAACATTGAACTTTACACCCGGTTGACTGGGTTACCAGAACTTTCGTCACGTGGAACTCTCGTCACATGAAACTTTCGTCACACCATACTTCGACGACGCCAACGGGACTCCCGCGTGTTTCTTGTTTTATCTCGGGCGTACTTTTTAATCAATTCCGTTGTTGGGAGAAGGTGAAGAAGTGTGGAGGGAGGTGTGGGAAAATATGTTGGGGTGTAAGGAAGGTGAGGGAAATGTGGGAAAGTTTGGGATGGGTGTAGGAAAGTGTGTTGGAGTGTGGGGAGAGGTAAGAGGAGGTGTGAGGTAGATGTGGGAGAGTGTGTGAGGTGAGTGTGGAGAAGTGTGGGAGAGTGTATGGGGTGAGTGTGGAGCGTGTTGGGATTGGGTAATTGTGTTGGGGTTTAGGGGCAGGTGAGGGGAGAAGTGGGAAAGTGTGGAAAGAAGTGTGTTGGGGTTCCCCATACCTCTTCCTACACTTCCCACATCTCCCAACACCTCCCCCACATTCCAACACACTTCCCCCTAACACCCCCCATATTTTTTCTCACACCTCTCCTCATCTCCCTCCATACCCCAACCGACTTCCCCACACCCGGGAGTCCAGTAGGCGTCGTCGAAGTATGGTGTGACGAACGTTTTAGCAACCGTTGACGGGACCCTATTTCTTTAAAATTGTTTTAGGGCAGTTTAAATTACAAATAAAATTTCAAAAGAAGAAGAATTGACTTTTACATCAACAATTATTAAAATAAGTTCATGAAAATTTATTTACTTTACCATCCGGCAAGAAATAAAAGAACACTAAAGGTAATTTTTATCAGAAAACGAAAGTTTTGGCAACCGTTAACGGGACCCCATTTCTTTAAAATTGTTTGTGGGAAGTGTAGGAGGAAGTATGGGGAACCCCAACACACTTCTTTCCCACTTCTCCCCTCACCCCCCCCTAAACCCCAACACAATTACCCAATACCCACACCCTCCACACTCATCCCATAAACTGTTTTCTGATAAAAACTATAATGTTTTTGTATCTGGTAACTTTTTTTCTGCAGTTAATTAGACCCAGATTTGAATCAATTACAGTTGTAATGACAATTGCACCCAAACAGTATTTAATTACTTTTGAATTGCGATTACTTTGCACCCAAAAACTCAATTGCAATTATAATTTTAATTACATAAGAACGTGTTATAAATTTTATTCAGTAACACTATTACAATTATTCAGCGATTGATCCGACTCTGATTACGTCTACAAATTTCTTGAGTAAACATATTTTGAACAATTCGCTGGTACTACTCAATACTATCTGTTTTTTTTAAGCATATTTGATAATCTGGTATATCAAATTTTTGATAATCTGGTATATCAAATATCGACTAATCAAGTCTAGGTTATCAAGTTTTACGAAATTGAAGAGGTGAGATTCGCCACTAAGCTTAAATTTTGCATTACTCCTTTCAAAATCAGTGAAAATGAAATTGAAGCTTGTGCTACGCAATGAATTTGAATTTTGAATTTGAATCCGCTCACGAATTCTTCATAAATTTGAATTTCGTTTTTTTCAAAACCAATGAATTTTAATTTAAAAAATTCAAAAATAATGAATAAATGGATACAACCCTAATCACTAATACATAGGATGCAAAATCGTATCCCTGACTCGCAGATTATTCTGCAGGCGTATTTTTTCCAGTGGCCTTATGGCGTTGCTTGATGTTGAGCCAATTCCCGAACTTGTCCCGTATTTGGCCAGAGACAGTGGCTCTCTCCAATCATCCATTTTTTTGGGATAATCTCATTTGACCCCCCTTTTTTGAACAACACACAAACAAAGGTTTTCATAATGCAATGGTATGCTCAAAAGCTACCGGTTTTATACTCAGCTGCAGCTGCAACACACCAAATAAAACTGCATTATAAACAAATCAGAGTATGTTTAAATTAAGCAAATATTGATTACAACTCTGATTACCGGAAAATTTAAGACAGCCGTTAAAATATAGTTCTGTACTGGTAGGCTACTAAGCAGAGATAGCAAAAAAATAAGCGCATGATCTATAAAGCAGTGTCTATATCGCCAATTGATAGTGCTTTTTTGATCAGAAGGCTATAATAAAATAAGCTGTGACAACTGCATCTTTAACAAATAATACAAGAGTACGGTACCGTAAAAAACGCAATTTCAGGCTCACGCATTCATCAATTCTACATTTCGGACGCTGAACACACGATCAAAAATTTAAATGCATGTGAAAGGCTAATAGAACGCAATGAAAAAACGAAAGAGGTAAAAAAGTAAGCCATGAAATCACACAAACAAGCAAAAATGTGAAAACCTAATCTAAGAGTGTATAGTACACGACAAGGCCCTGTTTCGCCTTTATGCAGCTCATCAGGTGCACGAAACAGCAAGTCTACAAACAAACAAAAAAAAACACTTGAAAGTATAATGGACAAAAAAGTTTTTTACGAATTAACGACGTAATAACTTTATAGCTAAAATTATCTCATTAACAAGTTATGGGCTATTTTAAACACAAATATTTTTGGTATCAAAACCAGTATGTATGATTATTGAATAACAAAAAATAAAAATGAAACAGCATGTCGGTTTGTACCCCCAGCAGTAACACACGCAACGAACGCATCAATCAGCTACATCACCAATTCCAAAAATTATGTGTTGTAATTTCAACGTTTAACCGTTAAGGTGTAAGCCTACCGTATTAATCTATTTTCCCCATCTTTTATATCATTAACTACGTGAAATTAATTGCACCTTATCGGTTAATTAACTACAATAAATTAATTCAGCTATTGAAAATGTGCAATGTGAATGCGAAAACAAAATGCAAGTTGAAGTGTTGAAGAACACCAACAGGGATGCGAACTCGATCGGATTTTATTCAAGTTTAAGTTAGTGTTCAAGTTCAGTCCATGCTAGCAAGTTCGAGTTCTCTAAATTAAATTTTGCTTATTCAAATTCGGCAAAATGCAATTTTTTTTCAGTTCAGGTTGGTAAAACCACTGGCAATGCCGGTGCTCCTTGGAAATTAAACGAAGAAATTGCGCTTATAGGCGACTTATGCTTATGTGGCTGGTAAGTGGCCTCGTCAAGAACAAATGAAAGGGCTTGCAGCGGTCGGGAAAAACGCAATCTCAATCGCCTAAATCAGGGATTCCCAACCTGTGGTATACGTACCACTGGTGGTACGCGGAAACTTTTAAAGTGGTACGCGAGATATTTTCCAATAATGCTGAAAAAAAATTTGTTTTCACGAAATCCTCACAAAAACTTTTTTGCTTTACAACTGAAATTAAGTTGCATAAAAATAGGTTGGCTAGAGACATGTGCGGAGACTATGCTATGACGTAGCATACTCTTATATGGGCATTGCCAATAGCTCGCTTGCTTGCGGGCCTTTTTTTTCTTTCTGCAACAGCAAGCTGCAACATCGTCGAATATTGTAGATCACGTAATTAAAATGGTGAGGTGAATCTATGTATGGATCAACTTAACCGGTAAAAAAAATTTTAATAGACACGATTCTGTGCTTATTTCGTCTTCATCAAAATACCCAAACTCAGGGTTATAAAGCACTCCTTGCTTGAGTTTCACAGTTTTAGCTGGCATCCCTGGGAGCAGTAAAGTGGGAACGCATACAAACTGTGTTTCGCACTAGTTTGCAAACCGTCCTGCATTTCAAACAAAAGTAGCAATAGGCCTAAACGTAGACCGGTTGTGAAAAATTTTTCGTATACTTGTGCATTTATGTATCGTTTGATGTATCGTTCAGGTTAAAGCCAAAACCTCCCAAAGTTTTGCAGTTAAAAGCGCCCATTTTGGGAAGGTTTTCGCTTTAAAATTGTACGTTGCCCTTTGCCATCCTACTTTTTTAAACTTTCCACCCTTGGATATCTCCGAAGCAACGACCTCGCAGAGCTTCATACAAAGCTGCACCATATAGGTCAGAATACACGTTATTGCTGCTTTATACGGAAGTGAGGTCTCGAGGGAATAACCATATGGATACGTCTTTTTGTGTTACAAAAGAAGTTGCTTCAGTTCTTCCAAACAAAAGATTACAAAATTCAGAAGATTTTAGAAGACATAAACTTCATTCTTTACCTTTCCTACTAGTCAGATATTTTAGGAGTAATGAATCACTGTAATTGTCATCTTCAGAGGCCTGGGAACAACATCGTTGATTTTGCAATCAAATTGATTAGATCAGGGGTGGCAAAATGCGGCTTGCAAGCTACATGCGGCTTTTTGACCCTCGAGACGTGCCTCTTCAGCTCCTGTGGGGAACACCAAAGACTTTTTTGCTTTGCAGTTGCACTTATACCCACATTTGCAGCTCTTGTCTCTTGTGTGGACGATGACTTTTTTTGCTTTTTGACTCACCGGTGGCAACTCTTCGGTTGTTCTACTTTTCCGCAAGTGGCTCTTTCAATAAAATTTACTTGCTATGTGCTTCACCGTAACACCGTGAGTAAGTTATAATGCACATTGGATTTAATTACGTTTTCGTTTCTGTATATAAAGTAAAACCTTTCAGCACAGCTGATATATGTTGTTATGGTCAAAAAGTATTCATAAGATAGGTGGTACGCCGCTACAGAAAAGGTTCAAAAGTGGTACGAAGAAGGCAAAAGGTTGGGAACTCCTGCCCTAAATCAACAAAAAATGTTTCTTTTGGACAATTTTTAATAATTGAGTTTCTTTTCATTAAACTTGAACTCGGATTTTTTTTATTTAATTTTAAGTTCGAGTATACAAAAATTACTTTTTCGAATTCGAGTTCGCAGACCTGAAGAAAACTTAAAAAACACAGTAAAATAAAAACTAATCACAAATCATGAATAATCTCTACAGCGACATGATAATTTTGGTAAGGAAACACTACACACTTTTTCCTCGATTGTGAACATCTAACAATTTTACAATTTGTTGCAAGGTCAGTAATACCGAAGATTCCGACATCAACTGAAGGAATTGGTTAGTGAAATGATTAAAAATTTTCTTAAAATTTTAACGATTAAATGTGGTTCCTTTTTCCACAAAATTATGTCAACCACTTGTCCAAGAATCGGTCCAAATCTAACCAGTGAATCAGTAACAGAATCAATGTTGAAAGTGCAATTTTGATGAAGACGCACCTTTTTAAAATGTTGTGCAGCACTAAAGCCTGGAATTTGGATTCCATCGTCATGAGGATCGAAGGGAATGCCGAGATTTCGCAGAGATTCGGAATGAAACTTTGCGTTTTTGCAATGAGCACGAAAGCTTATTTGTTGAAGAGGGCAATATCCTGAACGAACGCAGTTCTTCAGTACTCCGAGATAACTTTCGAAACTAAAGCAGTTATCATTTTCCGAAGAACCAAATCGTTTATAATCATCATAAAGGTATACCAAAGTGTGGACATTATAAGAGACAAAACCTTTTCCGTGTAAAGTAGCAGCTTGCTGCACAAACTTGACCATCAACTCGGGAACTTTTTCTACATTGCCGAACTCTTCATGATATAAAAGCAACCTCATGGATGTCGAGATAAGCAAAAAGTGCCTAAATTTGGATTTTGACAAGATTGAAGAACAGTTTTTCAAGGTTACTGGTCCAACGTATAATAAAAAAAGCCGAAATTCGCTAGCTTTCCAGTATGCCAAATCTACTAACGCTCTTAATTTTTAATTGAATTCCGTTGGAATGAAAGGTTTTGTGTTTTTGATCTGGTCGTTTAAGACTGTGATTGCCGCAGTTCCCACGCATGCGTGACGTTGTCTGAAAATGGTAAAAATTCTTTAACAATACGGAACTTCAAGTTAATGGCTTGACCGGCTTACGCAGTCATACGAAGTTTGGCCTGACACGTAATCTTTTACGAAATTTTGCTAAAATATCTAAATTTGCACTTTTGTATTGATTTTAAAAAATAACGTACCGGTAATTAAATTTGGTCGTATAACTTATATCACATTTGGTCTGTGGTTTTTATTGGCCAAGATTATGATTTACTAACTCGAATAAAATAATCACACAATTCTGCCTCAATTTTATCAATCACGCATCTACATCTGCCAACCCATAAATCGAAATTGTGCAATGTCATTCCATCGATCGTTCTACTGGATTTGGATTTATCACTCTTAAAAAAAGCCTAGGCCTATAGCAGGAGAGTTAAATCAAAATTTTGACGATGTGTTTCAGTTTTGACAAAACAGTTTCACAACAACTGTATAATATAAGAAAATTAGTGCGCCAGTTGGCGTAGAGGGAAGAGACATGGCTATGAGAGCGGTAGGTCTGGGGTTCAATCCTCAGGCCGGTCAAATAGACGCAGCGTGGCCAACGCCTTGCCGCGGTTACGATGTTTCTTCAGAATTCAAAGCTGCGTTGCCCAGGCGCTAAGTCGCGGACATGGCCCCTGCAACTCGTTATAAGCTTCGACGTAATACAAGATTTAATTTTGAAACTCACTCACGTAAGAGCGTGCTTCTTGTTTAGGGATTTTGTAAAGAGACCAATAACAGAGTAGGATATCAACGTGGAAAAGACCAATTTATATAACCGTGAAAAGAAAATTGCAAAGTGGCACTTAAAATTGCTGGCGTGTTTAAAATAAATATTTCGACATGATTCTTGTTTTCTGTGCACCGTTATGGTTAAACTTACACCGTTTCAATATTTTCTGCTACAACTACTTCAACAATTTTATCAACCGGAACTATTATTGTAATTTTCAAAATTTAACTGTATGGATGAAACATGGTAAAATTGTTGCGTAAGTGCATCAAACGAGTTTGTAGTAGAAATGAAGGTTAAAAAAAGTCCTAACATTTTTAATTTCATTGACTTTGGACCATAATAATACACAAAATAAAATCAAAAATTACCTGCGGACCCCTTTCCACCACATTAGCAATAGCTTCATAACACCAAGGCAAGTCAAATGCACGTAATCGAGCACAAAGTCATGAACTAAATCCACACCAAATCCATATAACAACGGTGTACCATGGTGATGATAGACATCTTGTAAACACTTGAAATCACCATTGGTACGAAGAGATGGGTTGCTCTTTTTTTTAACCAAGCAAAGATGTCCAGCGATTGCATTGTATTCACCTACTATGATTTAGCGCTCACAGCTACTGTAACCAGAATGTGACTTTATTTTTTTTAGAAACGGTCTTATAGGAGCATCACATATATACACTCCTTTGTTTGCCGAATGGAATGCTTTGTTTTCCGAAGAAAAAGGGTTGGTTTCAGGAAAAGCTACATCCTTTAAAAACTGTTTTAGATATATTTCTGGCGGAGGTAATTCTCTGCACTCTCATTTTTCTGTTGAATGAATGCCAATAGTAATTGGGCGAGATTTAACTTTATACACACTGCAGAGAATTGGAAAATTTCTTTAGTCCGGAGAATGTTTCAACAAAAGCAACCCGTCTCTGTTTATTAACAAAGTATAGGGTATCTTGCCGCTGCTAGTAGTGTAATTCTGCTCTAATACATTCGCCAATGATTTTTTCCAGTTTTGAAAATGTACATATAATCCCCCAGACATATCTTGGTAACTTAATTTAGGCTGCAGTAACACTGTTTCAAAAGTTTGAGGCAGTTCCGGATAGAATGATTTCATTTGTTTCAGCAGACGTGTTACTGTTGCTTCGGGAACATTTGCCTCATTTAAAGCCCAATCCCTGATTGCACTGGCAACTGTGCTATGGCCATTTTCTTCATTTTCCGCTGCTGCTTGAGATGAATGAGCACTGCTTATAGCAAATTCATACTCGCCAGCAGCAGCTTCTTCATCAAGAGAGGAATTGTGGTTGAAACTGCTGCATGATTGTTTATCCGAATATAGACTAGACTCGTCACAGCTATCATTTTCATTAAGAGGTAAATCTGTCAAATTAGTACATTGCCGCTCGTTTAAAAAAGAACTTAATGATCTAGTTTCATCCAACTCGCTAAAAGATGGACCTCCTCTAATAGGCCTAGTGTGGGAAAGTTTGTTTTGTTTTGGGTTGGTTGAAGAAATGCTGCGCGCAGTGACTTTGGTTCCACCCAAGACTTTGGTTCCGCTATGATCTTTCTTTGAACGTAACCATTTTTTCTTTCTTGATAAGGCATGGAATGTTTTTTTGAGAAAACTTTTCCTTGCCTCAGGCATTGTAAACACATTTAATTTCAGAAATTGCTGCATCAAACTTACACGTCGTTATGAGCTGATCAATTAAATAATTAAATGTACGTTAATAAGGTTACATAATAAATAGACTTAACTGCCTCAACAGTGACAAATTTGAAACTCTAGATTCTGGAAACTGCTGCTCATACAAAAGCTTATATGGGATTACGCCGCGCTGGTTATTCTTTTTAAAACTTTATAAATATATCGCAGCATGCAAAAAAACCAAAAAAACAAACAGTTCTATTGCGATTAAAAATAATTGGATCCAAATGGCATAAGAATTGTAGCGCAAAAGTTTTTGCAGCTGCAGCAATTGTTACTCCAAAATTGCGTGAAGATGTTTTTACTTAGCAACCTTGCAAAGACGAGTGACCTTACACGGTAAAAACGCCTTATCTGACCACATTCGGGATCTTTTTGCACATTCGGGTCTTTGTTATCGTCGTGAAAAGAAAATGCTGTGGAATTGTTTCATGGTAGCAAAATAACGGATTATTTTCACCATAAGCGTAAGCCTTTACAGTTTGCATAAAAATAATTAATCAGTGGCGACTCCGGCACCAGGACTGAGCCCGAGTTTTGAAAAGATAAGCATGCAACGCTTTGTTAAATTTAAATTCTGCGAAATAAGTTCAAAACTTTTTAATTTGTGCTGATTTTATCGATCCAGCAACTTTTTTGTGGGGGGGGGGGAGCAGTGGAAGCAATCTAAATTAAGAAAATGCAGTAATAAATTTAAGTTAAAGCACCCATATTTTTGCTCATTTCAGATCATGCTGTCATTAAGCAAAACCAAGCACTAAAAATTTGAGAAAGAGTATCTGAAGCAGCTAAAATTCTTGGGCGAAATCATAAATTGGGCAAAGAAATTCGCACCAGTCAAATTCCTAATGGGAATACTGGTACCTGCAAACTACAAATTCACTTTTTTTTCAGTGTTTTCGAAATGGGCCACCTACTTTTACACTCACTAGACCTATTGCACATGTACATTAAGTATTGCAAAACTGTACAAATTACAAAAACTGCGAAAAAGCATTACTATAGGCTATTTTCTTTTAGTAGAATGTTTATGCAAACTGGAATACCATTGTTAAGAATTGTATCTTGTACGTAAATAGTAAAGTTGTTTCACTGCAGAGGGTCCTCCTAAACACCGCAAAGGACGACAAAGGACTTTAAATTGATGTACTAAACACCGCAAAGAACTACAAAGGACTTGATAACCCTAATCCAAACTCTAATTTAACCCTAACCTAACCTAACCCTAATTTAAAGTCCATTGTCGTTTTTTGTTATGGTATGGTTCCAAGTCCTTCTTTGCGGTGTGTAGTAGATCAATTTGAAGTTGTTTGCCGTTCTTTTGCGGTGTTTAGTAAGTCCTTTGTTGTCCTTTGCGGTGTTTCAGTCCTCCGCGGTGTTTAGTAGGTCCACACAACAGAGCCCTAAAAGTTTATATGAGCAAGAATATGATTTGTGTACCTGTCGTGCGCTGTAAAATCAAGACGTTTTTGCGATGTTGACGTGTAGCTATTGAAGGGTTGTGCGGGAACGACTTTGGGAATCTAGCTACTGTTTTTGGCCTCTTTTTAGTTGTACAACACCACAATATTGTCTTATCGGGGTACTATTTATTCAACTTTATCAGTGGATGGTAAATTTCATTTTTTGAAATTTCAGTGCTCGCGCTTGAAAGTGAGGAGAATTAATATTAAGCGCAAAAAATCAAGTAATATTTTGTGGCAGCAATCGTTTACTTGCATTGGTCCTGCTAATGAGTAGGTACTTGACTTTAAAAAATACTTTGATTGGTAACTTACGCAGTCTCCCTGCAATGCTGTATGCGACGTTATCTTGTATTAACAGTTATGCTTGCGCTTGCTTTTTTGTCCATTTTTCGTTTGCTAGAAAACGTTTCATTAACAAATGCTACATCCAATCGAGATAGTAAAAATGCAAAATATGATGGGCTTAATGATACTTTACCTGCTTATGTTGATTTACAAGGTGTTTTTCTTGCGATTCGTTTTCGTCGTATTTTTTTAGCTTGCTTTGTGTCAAACACTGATCTTTATTGAAATAGTGCTTAATGAGAAAGTGGATTAGTTTTGTCTTCAATTCCTTACCCCCGTCATTCATCTAATCGATGCAGAAGTTTTTATTTCCTTAAAAGCCTTCCAAACCTGGACCCAGGCGTTTGTAGTAAATGATACGAAGTATTTTGGTTATGTTTGGGTAACCTAAGACCAAGCACTCAATAAAGTGCGTACTTTTTTGTTAAGCCTGCCTACGCCAAAAGGTAAGCTGGTCTCAAATATGGAGCGGGTCAGAAATAAGGGTGAAGACAGTTGCGAGCCAAACTCTGACCCTACAAGTTTAAATCAGACTTGAAAAATCCAAATCTAACTCTGAAATTCCAAAATCAAATCCATGAATGTGAGCCCGAATCAGAGCACAAAAACATGAATCCGACCGCGAAAAACTTGAATCCACTGGGAAAGCCTCCATCTGATGAACTCAAGCGCAAGCACGACTCTGGTCTCGCTTGGCCCCTTTGCTATTCGCTATGTTTGCCTTAGATGGTGATTGTAATTGACCTGTGTATGCAATCATATCTCAAACGAAGTTTATCCTGTCTAGATTATAGCCTAAGAGTGATACAAATCTATGTTTGTGCAATGAGTTTCAATGAATCAACGCTTGAATCTAAACTCACAAGACTTTGGGCAAACATTTTACGAATGGAATTTATACCCGTACCCCACTTACTATTGAGCATCATTGAGTTGATGGTCGTAGTCGTGGTCACATTTTCCTGATTATGCGTAAATTTGCCCAAAATTTTATAAGGTTAAATTCAAGCGTTAATTCATTGAAATTCATTGCGATTGATGTAACTTTTCAGCCAATACCGTCGGTTCGTTGAAAGATTGGTGGATTTATCGTATGAAAACGACCCACAAGCTCAACTGGACTGCTATGGAAGAAGTAAGGTTTTTCCTACTTATTGTTAATTTCTTTGCTCAGTAAAATATGGTAACCTATCGCGGCATGCATGTACAATTCGTACATCTCATCTCAAAGCGAAAAAATTCAAACTATAGTCTAACTCGACTGGTGTACCTAAACACATTTTGATAAACTTTTGTGAAGCATTTTAGTGCTCACGCTTGTGGAAAGGTGATCTGTATTTTAGCGCAAACTTATGGGCGTTATAATTTGTTGATATGGCAGTTATTAGTATTTCCCCGTTGAAAGTGGCAGGCATTTGGCCCGAACTTCTTAGCGAGTTCGTTCTGGCACTTCCGCTGCTCGCGTAGGAATATGAAAATTTATATACGTCATATTTTTTTTCTTAATTTGCTTGAATTTCGGGAAAGTATAAGAAGATTTTAAAGGTGGCAAGAATCGCAGATATTTTTTTAACTTGAGATGAACATCATCCTTGTATACTTGTTGCTACAAGCTTGGCGTCTTAATGTTTATTTGTCAGCGACGTGGCCTAGCGGTACCGCTTGCAAGTAACAGATCCTTCTTGACGGGTTCCATTCACAGCTGGAGCCGATTACGTTTGACATATGTTACAGGTGGCTGCTGAATCGAAGAGCGCAAGCTCACTTCGTAGTCTTCCTCAATTAGTGTTGAATTTTCTGTTCAATATAATTTGGAAATAACGGCAGTTATCTATTCATTTTATTTATCACTGATCCAGGGACACATCTAGATATTTTTTTATGGTGGGTGCAGTTGAGACTCGAAAGAACGTTTGTGCAGTTTAATGTATGTCTTAGTATCGATGTACTAATGTATTTATCTAGATAACTAAAAATGGGTGTGAAGTAGTTGGCTGGAGCCCCTCTCGCCTTCCTCTCCGGATCTGCCAATGTATTTTGTAACACTCATCGTTTTTATTATTATTGAAACAAGTTCTGTCTATGATTTAACTGTCTTTATGCTGATCTTCTTAGTTGTTACTTATAATATCTTCTTAGTTGTTATTCGTTCTTTTTCCCGCATATATGCAGGTTTGCTGCTTGTTTGGAAAAACTGAATTGTCAGAGTTCTAGACGACGCAGCAAACTCATGAAACGCATCTGCTTATAAAACAAGTGTAATAAAATAAACAAGTAGTAGAACAATTTTGCAGTTTTTTCGATGAAACGCATCATTTATCACCCTTTTTTCTGTTAAGTAAGTGACGGCCATTTATTACAGTTTTTCCGGACGGCTGTGTGAGCCGGAGTCCACCATTTTCAATAAAGTGTCAACTTTCCATGTTCCTGGATTCTGGTTGCACTGAAGCTGGTTATGCAAATCCATTCAATGATACCGCAGCTCAGTTTTCATACATCAACACTTTAACAATGTCGTAAGTCTCGTTTTATAAGTGTTCGCTAAAAAGTCAAGACCATGAGCTTATTAACGTAACTTTATGGCACGCGATAATTATTTTAAGGGCTTGGTATTTGTCGCATGTTTGTTTATTGCTTTTTTGATTTTCGATTATATTGGAAAATCTTTTCAGAATATTTTTGATTAAAGTCGCACGCTGGTCGCACACCGGTAAAAATAAGTTCTTTATTTATTACGAAGTACAGAACAGCTTATGGCTTACATTTTTTGTGTAGGGAGCTGCAATCTTATTATCAAGCGTTGGTGAGAGACTCATTGTCAAATAATGTTTCTGCGCAAGAGTATTGTTTTGGTTTGCGTAAGTTTGTATCTATTTCTTACTCAGGTCTTTTTTTGCACTTTTAGGTTAGCTTGTTTTTAAGCAAGTGTAAGTTAAACCAGATTGCAATTATTGTTATTTTATTCAAAGTTTAATTAGGCTGAATGTGCGTTGCTTCGATTTCTGTCTAAAATTTTATTGCACATGAAGCGGTTTGTTTTTGGTCAAGGAGTTGCACATTCATTGGTAAAAATATTAGGTCATGTCAAGCCAGAACGTTTTTACAACCCTCTGCTGTTTCTAAAAAAATTGTTTTTGCAGCCTAGGCATAACGCTTATTTGCCCAATTCCAGCCTTTAAACAGTGCACGGAAATGCGTATGTACTTCATTAGTGTTTTTTCTCCGTCTACTCATTTTTGGTTTTCTTTTTAACTTCATTCCAACTTTTCTTCTGCACTTGCATTTTTTCTGTCCTCCTTGATCGGGTCTTTTTTCTTAGCCCACTTGCTGCAATTTCCTATGTATATCGTCACACATCACCACTTTTTTTAGATGGTCTGCAACTCCTATGCTAGCTCGTTGCACAACATCCTTTGCTCTTTCTCGAAAAAAAGGTTAAAATTCCAGTGAGGCTTGCAATTTGCTCGACCAGGTGGCGCTGTCTGAGGAAAGAATGGCTAATAGGGCGTGCAGCTCATGCCGTACGAAAGTCAGACCACTTTTGGTGAAGAACACACAAGCCTTCTTTGAACTTTGAATATTGTTAATGACCTTTTCTGTTAAATGCATTTTAGTTCAGCAAGCAACGATTACAACCGAGATTCTTGCTTTTAGCATTCCCTTCCGACTGTGCTTCATTCAACGGACCTCACTCGGACGCTTGTTTTCAATCAGCTTGGCTTGAAGGCGGATGCGCTCGTGAAGGCAGCCAATCTCCATTTAACGGATTGCAATCTTACTTTTCCTCCATAAGAAATCTCAACATAAGGTGAGCAGTTGATTTGATGTAAAGTGGCAAGGCTACTGTTGGTCGTTGTTTTGCTATCAAGTATTACAATTTTTCTTCAGCACACCAGCTTAAAATTGATAACGAACTTCATCGGCCATGCGTAAAACTAGTCCTGGCTTTCAGGTCGAAATAGCTAGCTGCTGCATGCTGTAAAGTAGCGTTGGCCGTAGTAATTGTTAAAGATTGGTCTTTGACTTTTTGAAACAGTTGTTTGTCAAAAACAGTTTACAGCACAATAGAAAACACTTCCTTCAGTAAGTTTAAAAGTAGGATATCGGCAACGAGTTTTAAAAGGGTTATTACCTTGCTTAGTTGATTGGTCTTTTTGCAGCCGAATGTTGGAGTATTTTGAGCGGATTTACCTCAATGCAATTACAAACAACCCTCAAGCACAAGCGGATTGCTTTGGATTCAGTATGAACTTTGTACTAAATGCTTTTGCATGCCGGCCAGTTTGCTCGTTTGCTAAGCACATCACTATTGGTACAAGAGGTCTGGGGTTTGATTTGCGGGCTGGTTTAATCGGACGCGGTGTCGTCAACGGCTCGTCACCGCTGCTACGTATCGTCGGAGCTTTGTTGCCCAGGCGCAAAGCCACGAAAATGGTCCCCGCCTCTTCTTATGCTATGAAAACACCAGTATAATGTAACGAAAACTGGCGCTTAGCATAATGTAATAAAAAGAGTATAATGAAAACACCGGCGCAGCCAGGGGAGGAGATTAGGGGGACCAGTCCCCTCCTTTTCAAGGTGCAGATTTTAAAAAGTCAATATACTGTGGTATCTCCGGTAAAAATATTTTTAGCCTGAGCATGATCAAATGGCCAGAAATGCGGCGAGAGGTGAATAATTTAATTAATGATCATTTTAGTAAAGCAGGACAGCGCTGTTTCCGGCTATTAGCCCTCATCAGCCGCAGTCAGGTGAAGGTACACTCATCCTTTGGGAAGCTTGACCTTGATCAGCCAAACACCCCTCCGGATTCGTATACTCAAAAGAAATTTAACTATTGTGGTACCTAACGTGTTAGAGGACCACGCCATTTGAATTTGTCTTGTGGCCAGGGTACTGTACAACAGTAAAAACAAACGTCGTCCTTCCTGGCCTGCTGAATGGGAAGTCATAACTTTCACGTGTTGGGTCGTTGGTTCGTTGTTGTTTCACGTGTTGGACCCAACACGTGGAAGTCGTTATGACTTCCCATTCAGCAGGCCAGGAAAAACGATGCTCGTTTTGAATGACCATTTTAATTATAATTTTCGTACATAAGTTGCAGCTTACTAGCCTACATATGCCGCTGTGTGGGTAACTTGCCGTATTGCATTGCCATTGCGTTGAACTGACTGCCCTTAATACTTCAGACAACCGAGCGCAACATATGATCAATCGCGGTTACATTTTTTCTACATAAAGATATATTAGCGCCCTGCTCCTGAAAAGCGTGACATCAAGCCATCTACCGTACTGCTTCCTGCTCATTTGCCCATGTCATCTGTTGCACATTTGCAGAAAAGTAAGAAGAAAAAAGTGGGCGATATTACTTCCCGTATTAATCAGTGCGCAGTGGTTAGCAGTAACAATCTAGTCTTGCAGAGGCAAAAAAACTTCTGAATTACGATCTGACTATGGCGCAACAATGGAATCAAATCACTTGATTTTCAATATAAACTAATAGGTTTGGATGAAACCTTCTTAGTAGCGGTACGGTAATTCAATAAAAAAAATTGCCCCCCCCTTTTTTTTTGTTTCTGGCTGCGCCGGTGAATGAAAATTTACTTTTTATGTTGCTTTGGTAAAATGTCTCAATTTTCCACAGTTTTTGACTAACAAGTCTTTGAATAGAGCGTATGGTTGTATGTTCAAATTTATGTGAACTTGACAACGCATGCGTTGTATCCCTATCTAAAATACTTCACAAATCTCTGATTAACTTTCAATTCATACTCTAAAAGAATAATTTAACTTTCGATTAACTTTCAATTCATACTCTAAAAGAATAATATTTAAGAAATTTTTCCTTCATCTCTATGAAACCTGCTGTTTCCACTTTAAACTTTTCGAAGAAACAACGAATGCGATTCGCTGGAAACGGTGAGCTGCATTACTTGTTATTCTCAATCTTTTACTTTTTCTCAAATACCTTCACTTCGGTGCCATTTTTGCTCTATTTTCCACCTATATTCACCTGATGAGCTCAAAATGAGAGCGAAACCGGTCGTGGATTGCTACTCCATCCCCTGCATTGCTATTTTTTGCGATGCTTTCTTGTCATCTACCCTCTCCTAATCTTTAAGTCTTATATCCCGTTACTTTCAAAACTGCGTTGCTTCATGCACTGACTGTAACTCTAATTGTGCATCGTGGGAAGGCAAGATATTCTCGCTTCGAGGATTTAAGTGACGTATCATTATCACGGAATCGATGCAGAAGAGTCTATCTTGACCAAAAGTCTACCAAACTTGGGAACCTGGGCGCTCCCTAATTTGTTCTTTCTAAAAGAATAGGAAGCGCAGTTTAAATCTCTGATTGGTCAACCACACGGCCTAGCAGGACCGCGCGCTGGTTACATGCTTGCATGACAGGTTCGATTCACGGCTGGAGCAGATCGCATTTGGCATATGTAGCGGGTGGCAGCTGACGCGAAGAGCGCAAAACCGTTTTGTGTTTTTCTGAAGTATAGTGCTGAAGAATTTTCTCGTAAGTAACTGTAAATACTCAAAATTATTTAAAGCATGTCCATTGTCCAACACTTTTGTCTGTTTCTCGTCACGATCGCACAAAAATGAAAAAGCGAATTTCTTTATAAGAACCCAAGCCAACATGATTGTGTTGCATTTATTAAATTCTGTTTAGTTTTTCCGAATCAATGCACTGCAAATAAAGGACCACACACTCTGGAATGTCTACAAAATACCTGGCTTCGTTCTGGGTGTTCAGCAGATGGACTATCTTATCCTCTTTTGAGCACCTACACGCCAGAAGAATTTCTATCTTTGTCAACCATGAATTTGTCGTACGTTTGATCGAGTGCATTGAATTTGATGATAGGCAGTACATGCAAACCTATTTTGGTATACTTTGGAAGGGATATGCACAGGCAATCAGAATGTAAAACTTTCGGGACTTTTTATTAAGTGATTTTCAGTTGATCTTTATGATTTGTGCTAGTTAGCGCTTGCAGTACCGGTATGGTTGCATACAAAAAATGACGTTTAAAAACAAACTGATGTAATAAATTATTTACTGCGAAATAGCATTCAATCGGAAAAATGAAAGTTGATAGTGATTTAGTTTGGTGTAGCTGACGTTTTCACATATTTCGTTATTTTCTTCAATTTGCCTCTTGTTGGAAATCCACTAGGAAAAGAAATGATGGTGAAGTGTCTTATTCAAGGAAACAGCGATCTTTCTCAAACTTTTGGTCACTTTTTTAAGGTTATGCTGTGCTTTGACTTTGCTCACACGATTACTTTTCCGAGATTTGTTGGGTCTCTTGGGAACCAATGTAAAAAGTTTTTTTCTGTTCGTTGTTTAAAAATCATTTACACGTAGATTAGGATTGAAATTTTGGCAAAGTGGGTTTGAAATTTTGCCTGTAAAGTTCAATGTTTTACCAAAACCATAAAAATTTGTATTTTTTGATTTGTACCTACTTGTTTTAACAGCGAACTGTTTCATCTGTTCCGAAATTACACCCAATCCTCTAATACTCAAGCACAGATAGACTGCTACGGTTTTGGTAAGTGCACCAGCTATACATTACGTTTAGCAATGTGCCGATTAGTTAACTTTGTAGTTTCGGAATCAGTAAGAGTCGGCTGATTTTTAAGAATTGGAAATCGGTCGAAAAAGAACCTAGTACTTACCAGCTCATCAATGAAATCACTCTATATTAAACCTAAGGTCTGTGTGTGTACAAAGGTTTCTGAGCCTGGGGTCCATCAATCCGGGATGATTTTCAAAGAGGGTTCATTAAAAGCAGTTCAGAATTGAAGCAGTTTAAACGTCCTTTTTGTAAAAATTATACCCGTAGATGAATAGCCTGTTTGATGTTGATTAATTGAAGTTTTTAAATTTTCATTGCAAAGATTTTCATTAGTGCGTATCATTTGATGTTAGCTCGTTGTTACTCTTATTATTTGAGCATATTTTAATTTAAACAGCTTTTTTGGTGCGGCTATTGTCGCTTAATGCTGTAATCTTAATGGTTTCGTGTCGCTTACCTTTATGTATCTCGCATTGACTTAAAATTGCCCTGTCGTCGACTAAAAAATGTGCTGTTAATCGTAGTGCACCTAGTGCCAGGAAAATCCAGTGGATTTGATATTACTTTACTTCAAACTCAAACGCTTTCGGCAATACAATACCCACTGTTAGTGTTTTGGATTGACTTCTTATGTGCTAGGTTGTTTTAATAAAGCTTTGTGAATTTCAGCTTGGGGTCATAACTGTCCTAACGTCACTCGTCCTCACAATTTGACTTGCTTACAAGAAATATACTTGAGTAGTGGTTGTCTTCCAACTGGTAGTTTATACCCAAACGACCTCAACATGTTTTACGTCAACTACACTTTGCTGTAAGTTATGCATCTAAATCTATCACTTTGTACTTCACATCACAAGCAAATTTACACCACTGCTAAGCAAAGTTTCGATTAGTAATTAGGCATTTCGTATTCAATACAATTAAAAGAATTTATTAAGAAAGTTTTTTCTGAAAAAATAACTACTACGCGTTCAGCCCTTGTACGACTGCATTCATTTAAAAGTTGGCCAAATTTCGGCTTTACTTGCGCATTGAGTATGCTCTATTAAGCCTACTGCCAGTATACTTTTGTCAATAAGCTAAAATATGCATTCAATGTTCATTGAGGCACCGTTGCTGTAAATTTTGTTGGAGTGAAGCTCAGTATTTGTGGCTTTATTCAAAATATCTAATGATCAGTTGATCATGTGTCACTGCTTTGTTTTGTTAGTCAGTGATTGAGTTCGATACTCGGTCAAATCACTTGCCAAATTAAAAAAAAGATAGTCGCATTGTTGCCATTGACTCTCCGTCATGTCATCAGTTTTCTATGTTTGTATCAGTATTGCCCAAGTGTCAAGTCGCGAAGATAGACAATGCCAACTTGTGACGCGCGTTAGCGTGTGAGAGCTAATATGTGAATAAGATTATGAATTAAATTTAGTCCTGTGGCAGATTTTTTAAGCTCTAAGCAGGATTAGGAGCCCGAGTTGGGTCTTAAAAATGAAAATCTGGTGTTTTATCTTTGGCACATGGTCTACAGGTTATTTTGGGTGTGCACCTAACGTTTCAAAAAAATCATGCAATAGTGGTATTTTCGAGACTGTGTTCGTTTTTGGTTCCAAGCTGTATTATTTCCAAAAGATATAATGGCAAAATCTTTGCTGGTGGTGAAACCCCTTTTTTATGGCGTGGATAATTTAATTGAACAACCATTGAATCTGTGATTAAACTTAAAGTTTATAACTTACAACCTCACCGTTTCGTTTAGAGGATTGAAAGAATTTTTCGACTCCTTGTACTACAATGCTACATTACAAATACCGCTTGCTCAGCTGCATTGCTACGGAGAAGGTAGGACATAGCTTATGGTGTCATTATCTTGTTGCATTTTATGTTGTAATTTAGGCTGCCCAAGTCTTGTGCTCAAGTGTTTATTATTTTACTTGTTTCGAGTAGTCAACACTTCGTGGTATAAAATATCTTCTTGGGCTTTCCACGGCAAGTTTTTTGCCCTACTTTGCACCAAAATCAGGGTGAATTTATCGCAGATTGTTACAAATTATCGATATCATTCACATTTACTGCTCGATTTACTATTTATTAAGATTTGTAATCAGATATAAAAAAAACGACCTTGGCAATAGACCTTAAATAGAATGATGTACAGATCCTATTTAAATAAGATCTTGGCAGTTTCAAGCTAGTGTAGTTGAGAGGTTGGTTTGCTGGAGAGTAGTCTGGGCTGCCACGTATCTCTGCGAGTTTTTGTTGCATTGATCAGATTTGTTTCTTGAAATAGATCGAATCACTGAGCTTGTACAAATCTTTCCTGAAAGTGCTTTTTTTTCTTCTATCCAGTTTCAACCCGGTTTTCTCCTCGTTACCGAAGGTGGCCGGATACACCTCATCCCCTCCGCGATTGCTCTCACACCTTCCTTCCATCTCGTTCGATCTGCAGCTTCCTCGATCTTTAACCCGACTTTCTTCACACTCTCTTCTACCTGCCTCCTCCATGTCAGTTTTGGTCGTCCTCGCTTTCGCTTCCCATTTACTTCCATCATCATTGCCTTCTTCAGTACATTATCATCATTCATTCTAATCACATGTCCATACCATCTTACTCCATTCGCCATTGCCATTCTATGCAACGTTTCCTTCAAACCCACATCTCCATCAAATCCATATTCTTTCTATCCACTAATTTCATTCCACTCATTGACCTCACCATGGCTATTTCAGTTTTCTCAAAATCACCATTTCATTCTCCCTCAACGCAAATGCGATAAACCATCCCTTCTCATTCTCAGAGAAAACTCCCACGTAACAACAGTCCGCATTCTCTAAATTTCATCCATCCGATCCTAACTCTTGATGTCATTGCAGTTTCACATCCACCACTAGGATTCAGCCTGTCTCCTAAGTAACAAAATCCCTTCACAGTCTCCACTTCATCGCATAATACCTCCACTGGTTTTTCCGTGCCATCTCCAACATCTATGCATCTTCTACAAACAAACTGTCTTGCAGAACTGCAGGTTACCTTTTTCATTTTCGTGCATCTCATGTATCCACTTCGTGCACTGTGTGCAACGCCGAGCGTTAGACCCAACCCTTTTCCCACAAGTTTTTCTATTTTGCTCAAAACAATTTCCCCTTCTGTTCCGCTCACCATCATCTTAGTTTTTCCAACATTCACTTTCAACCCCTTGTCTTCCAATGCACTTCTCCATCTTTGGAACCTCTCTTAAATCCTCCTAACTTTCACTCACCAGCACCAGATCATCCGCATACCAAATTTCATTCAATAATCTTTCTCTTGCATGTTCTGTCACAACATCAACCGCAATAGCAAATATCAGTGGTGATAGCACAGACCCTTAATGCACACCAACTTGTACCCAAAATTCTTTCGATGTTCCTGATCTAACTCTAACTTTTGTCCTTGAACCCTCGTATAAACTCATCACTGCTTGCACCAACACTTCTGCCAATCTTTTCTTTCTTAATGCCCATTCCATCACTTTTCTGTGTACCGTCTGTAAAAAGTGTTTTTATGTTTTCAGTTCTCGCAGACGGCTGCTTATTCTTTGAAGGGCCCTACTCGATTACATGTTTAAACAATATATGGATTGATAACGGGTGCGCAGTAAGTGGCTCTCAATATCCCGGAAGAGAAGGCTCTGAAAGTCCTGCTATTATGAATCGGTTTCATTATGAGTGAGTTGGCACATTTGTGTAAACTTGACAGTCGATTCATTTCATTTTACTAGTGCAGCAGGATTGATATTGTTGAAAGTAGCAAAGGTTAGAATAGGCCTAGGCATGGAGGTACAATGTTCTCCGGACGTAATTAATTTATTAAAAGACTTCGCTCTTCCAGTAAGTTATTTCAAATAAATATCTCATCTAAGATTTAGTCAGGTTTATTATTGACGTTTCTTAATCCTAAACTGCTGTGCAGTGTTTAAACTCGTAGTACTTTATCATTCTGGTGATGTTGGTCGCCACGACCAACAAAACGTCAATATTAAGCCAGACTAAATCGTATTTGAGGTATTTGTTTGATATGGCTGTCTGGAAGAACGAAGTTTTCAAGTAAATTAATGCAATACTGTATGCATAACTGACGATGATATTGCATATTATGATGTCACTAATCTTAATAATGTAATCATAATCAATACAAATAGCACAATACAAATGGCAACCCAATTTTTAATATTTTATGTTATGTGCAATGAATTTCAATGAAGATCATTAAATTATCGCTAAGTATAAACTTCAATAATTTACTTAGCCTAATGACTAGATTAGGATAAACTTTGTTAAGAGTGATCGTTAGTTGCATTCCAAATGCAAAAGTATTTAGTCAAGAAGCATTTACTATAATTTGGACCGTGGTAGGTGAAGTTAATCTTGTTTCAAACTGCTGTTAAGTTAGTTCTGACAAAGAAAAGGTAAGATGTAGTTTTACTTCAAAATGATTTTTTGTTTTTTGGTGATTAATTGGGACTAAGGGCACGTCATAAAGCTTACGCTTATGAGCCAAACTCATTCCTTGCCTTGACAGAGACTTTGAAGTTTAATTACTTGGGTCATTTAACAGATTTTCCCTTTCTTGTTCGTTCTGACAGGCTTAATTTTATTTATGTACTTTCTATATTAAAAATGATTGTAGTTTTGAATCGAAACGTGCGTATTAAAATGAAATGTTTGTTTAACAATGGCTCTATTGTTCTTACTTCAACTATATGGCGATTTCAAGTTTGTGCTTCGAGATAACTTAACTATGCTGTTGTTTGATTTTTTTTAACTTGTAGGAATTAGCTTCGAAAATTTTAGCTTCCATGCATTAATGTATAATTCAAGATTATAAGAACTTTATACAAAAAGGAACCCTTCAAGGCTATCGCAATTTCCATAAGACCTGCGTCAATAGCATTCACAGCTGAAATGTTGGTATTGATGCTGTGATAGCTTTGTGTTGTTTTTACGGCTTATATGGCAGAGTTGCAAGGAACCTCTGTCTTGGAGCTGTAGACTCGGCATTGATTCCGAGTCTGGTTGAGCCAATGACCTTAAAGTTGGCTTTCACAGCTTTCCTGCTTGACGCTCATCACTAAACTGACAGTATGGAGAACAAGCCGGCAACATTACTTTTGCCGTTGGGAAAGGCACTTAACGGTTTCTCCCATCGTAGAGTGGTAGACAACTCCTAAGTGAGCTCGTTACAGCGTTTTTATCGGTTTTCGTGATGGATTGCTAAATATAAAAAATACAGATAAGATGCTATTGCGTAATGTTCATGAACTAAAGAAGCTTAAGCGTAAAACGTATAATTTTTAACTGTTTAACGTGCTATTCACAGGGATGCAAAGTTGTATGTGAAGCGTTTAAGGGACGATGCTGAAAGCAAAGATGAACAAGCACAAGTTGCTTGCTACGGTCTACGTAAGAAATACAATGTCATCATCATATAGTTTATTGAAACCATGTATTTTTCTTCGTTTTGACTTCCAAAAATTTTTATTTTCAAGTTAAAAGGAAATACACATTGTTCAATCGATTTTCAACAGAGAAAAATTCGGTTTTAATTTCGTCTGCTAGAAAATGTTTTTGTGGTAGATTGAAAAAGTGAATTAGTAATTTTTGCTTGAGCATAAAAATGATATGCAAAAAGTGATTTTTACACACGCATTACATTGACTGTGAAGCTCTGAGGGCAAAACAGCCTGTTTCGGGCACATTATTATGTTAAAGTGATTCAAACACGGTATCATTCAGTATCTACTGTTCAGGCTGTCTGTATTTGAAAATGTCCATCATAGCTTCTTAAGGCCACACGTGATTGCAGTTTAGGTTTGTAGGTGGAGTGCATGCATGAAAGGAATATGGCCTAGCTGAGCATCGACCCCTCAAAGTTAGCTCCGGCGCTCATTGCGTAACCATTTGTGCAATTTCATTTTTATTTACTTTCAGTATTTAACTTACAGTTATTTTGCCACTGTACGAATGATGAGCCTACAGTAGTTTGTTGGGTGGTTGCTTGGCGAAATATTTAAGCAATTTGCTTCGCAGTTGAATGTCTGAGTTCAGTATTCACTCGAGTTATGCCAAAGAATTTAAAAATGGCGTTTGAAAGCACTTATCTTAGCGATCAGCATACCAAACCTTTGAAAAACTTAAAATACAAACTCGATGTGAATCTACGAGACCTTAATTCTTGAGATGCAATCACACTGACTGGGGCATCGCAATGTTAAGTTTTATTGTTGCATCATCGAGCATTATGTGTGATGCAATAATAAAACAAACCAAAAAGACATTGAGAAGTCACAGCCAGTGCGATCGGCACCTTAAGAAAGCATGATCAATCAATCTAGTATTTTATGTTGTAGAATTTCCACTTGGATGTGGTACATACGAAGGTTCTAACGACGTTGAATGCTATCGAACTCTATGGACAGCTGCAGGATGCATTCAATCTGGCACCGGCTATCCCAGAGATGGGACAGAAGACGTCGAGTATTTTGACACATTAAATCTAAGGTGCGTATTTCTTTAAGTTAACGCAATTAAAGTACTTTTTTTGCTATTTTTGCGTTTAAAAGTTAAATGTACAGGTATAACGGAGGAGTTTTTGAAGTTGTTAAACTGAAAATTCAGCACTGAATTGAAGAGACTGTGAAGTGAGCTTGCACTGTTTGAATAAGCACTCGCCCTCAATGTGTGTCAATTGCGATCGACTCCAGACGTAAATCCGACTCGTCTATTGATCTTTAATCGCTGCACAACACCGTTAATATCATGTCATAATTGGCGTACACTCCTCACCAAAATGTGGAATTGAAGCAAGGCGTTTTCGATAAAAGTGGAATTAACATATCCATTTTTTAACTGCTATATCGTCATCATAACCTGCCTCAATTAAACTAGTAGTAAATTTTTGGTATTGATAGATGTGTAACTACTGTACAAACTTGGCAATCAATTAAACATTGTGCACCGCCAAGTATGAGAGCGAATGCGCTGTGCTACGTTTCACAAAAAAGATTCAGTATATTCAAATCAGGGTTCGCCAAACGACGACGACGAGGGTTGATAGTTATGTTTTGAATTTGAAGACGGATTGTTAATTTTAGAGACAGGCAGTAATCGGACTCACCCAATCGCTACGAATAAAACAAGTTGGGAAGTAAATAGACACTAGACAGCCTCTAAACATAAGTATATCCACACTGACACTAGCATATTGTATAACAATCAGTTAAACACTTTTTGCAGGAATTTGTCGAGTTATTTTGAAAATGCCTACTTGGATTCATCTTATGACCCAGAAACTCAACTTTACTGTTTCGGTTTAGGTGAGTTTGGTTTTATCTGTTTTGTTTTGTTATCTTCTGGTTTCTACGATGTTTTGTGCATTAGCTATTAAGCTGTTAATGTCTTCAATATAGAATTATTTAACTATGGCAGCAGCAGCTGTAAATGTTTTATGCAAATTTAATTGAGCAGAGCACGTTGATGGTGTTTTTGATAGCTCAGATGGCCGAGTAGCAAGAGCGTTTGCCTCTGGAGCTGTAGACTCAGGTTTGATTCCAAGTCGGGTCAAACCAATGACTTTAGAATTGTTATTTACAGCGTCTCTGCTTGACGCTTAGCATTAAAGGGACAGTGTGGAGCACAAGCCGACAAGTTTACTTGTGCCGTTTAGGAAGACACATTGCGGGGTTCTCCCATTTTGGTGTGGTGGACAGATGGCTAGCAACTCCTAAGCTAGCTGGTTGTAGCGCTCTGATCGGTTTCTCGCCGTAGAAGAATATATATATGCAACTACATAAATACATGTAATAAAATAAATTCTATGTTTATGTGCAATTCTATGTTTAGCTACAATTGGTTTCGTAAATTACAGGATTTCCGAAAAATGTGATAACGATCCAGTGCCAGTAGCTGTCGGCGCATTATGTCAGGTTATAATTTGATACAAGATGCCCGATATGAAACTCGCCAAAAGACTGAAACAAACACCAAAGAATACATAGTGTTCCGTGAATAGACCTATTGTAGTTTAGCCGAATTGCCTTAGCTGTTAGGGGTAACTTACTCAATGTAGCCAAAACGCATGTGTTAAACTAGAACGCCTGTCCATTACTCTGTCTACTTTTATCCTTCTGCCGCGTGAGCTTGATGTTTATCGTTATTTAGAACAGGTTAGATTATCATCTTGCGTTTTTGTGAAAACAAGTGGCAAAGTTGAATTTTGAAAACGTTGAGTTTTCGAGCCAAGGACAGCAAGGCCTACGAGAGCCGAGGCTAAGGACTTCACAAACTTATTCTACATAACTGGTAGTGATTACGGACATTGTTATTGGCGTGGAAGGTCATGAGTTCCGTTTTCAAGCCAGTTAAATGGAAAATGGTGTTGCCGCTATGGTTACGCGCTTCGGCGTGATACGGCGAGTATAAAGAGATTTAATTTTGATTTTTTGAAATTTCGTCAGTGTTTCCAAGTGGCTGTGCATCATATTATGGACAACACAGTGGCGATTGTGTTCTTTCGATATGGAAACAAGCTGGATGCGTAGATGAAGGATTGGGCTCACCAGCGTCATATAATTTTACTCAACAAACAGAAGTAGCTGATAAAACAATTCAGTAAGTTTTTCCTTTATTTTAACGTTTCTTTTAAACAATCTAATGTCACGGCTGTATGTTATGTTGGATTATGTCCAAGATGTGGGTATGCACGAAAAAATAGTTATTTACGATTAATTTTTGGTGTTTGGTTTTGAAGTTATTTTAGTGGCTGCTTCTAATTTTGCGTTCTTTCATTAAACTCAAGAGTCATGGATTGCCTATTAAGAATAAAGCGAAAGAAGATGCAGACTCAGCAGGCGGTAGTTTTGATATCTTGCTATTTAATTCTGATTCATAGGTTGAGTGCTATTTCTTTCTCTCTGCGTTTTCTATTTCTTTTTACTTCTTGTTGAACTCGTGCCATCAAAAATGATGTAAACTATTTCTTTAAGGGCCCTATTGATTTATTTGGTTGGCTTCCTGAACATTATTGTCTTTTCACGTAGGCATTATATGTCGGGCCAAATCTGATTTACATGGGAGTTTTGTTTCGGAATTTTGCTGTTAACTTAGATTCTTTGACGTGCTTCTTGTAAAAATCGCCCAATTAGGTGATAGCATCACAACATTTGGGCGCGTTGGTCTGTGTTTACCATAATCTAGCATTCATGGCCACAGTAGAAACGACTTCTTGGTCTTGATTGTGTAAACTTGAAACAGTCAGATTGTGTAAACTTGAAAAGGTGAAGGCACGAAACAGTGGGTCCTCTCAGCCAGCACACAGGTCGACATTGTCTACGCCAGGGGTTCTTAACCTTTTTTGTCTAGTTTACCCCTTGCCGAAAGAAAATGCCAAATTTACACTCAGTGTACCTCTAATGCTTTTTCAATAGTGAAAATTAAAGTTTTTTTAAGTTTTTAATTCAGAAAATATACCCCCTCTGTAGGTAAAATTTATGCCCGCTTAAGAACCCCTGGGCTACGCCATTTTCAAATGACGGCCCATTACTACTACCAATCATGACACTATTCCTGAAAGCCGAGCCGTTGCATTTTGAAATTTAAACAATAGGTCGACGTTATGTGGTTTTAATTTATTTTAGCTAAAAACATTGATACCAGCCGATAAGCGCACGTAATACAGAGATCGCTACCGTTGTGGGAGGTCTGGGGTTCAATTCCGTGGCCGGTCCATCGGACACAATGTGGCCACCACTGCGATGTTGCTTCCAAGCTGTGTAGCCCAGGCGCTAAGCCGCGGAGAGGGCCTGCCACTCGTTACACGCTTCGGCGTACTACCGCGAGTAGACTGAAGATTTTGGTTTCAAAGCATTGATTGATCTATTCTATATGCGAATTGCATTATAAGCTCATCGAGTGATAAAGCTTACCATTTACTTCATGTGTATTCTCTTGCTGATTCAATGCAAAGTGAAAATTGTGTGATTTTATCGTTTCAGTTCATTGCTTGTCAGATATCAGCAACTCTCGAGAAAAGTTGACGTGGAATCGCAACTGGATTGCTATGGATTACGTAAGTCCTATTTTTATGGTTAACCGCATATTAACAACTTTATACTTAAAAGAGGAATAAAGCCACAGTAAACGCCTAGGCTGGATGTTTTTACGACATGGATTCAGCTGCCTTCATCAGCAGTGTAAGCAAGGCTTTACAAAGGTGAAATCTGACTTTATGTACACAATTTTCAGTTTTGTACTGCCTTGGTTACGCTGCGGATGATGACAGCTGAATCTATGCTATAGAAACGTTCAGTTTTAATGATTTTTGTGACTTTAGTTTTACTCCTCAATCTGTTTTCGTCTCGTCTTTACCGTATTCCGAACTTTATACTCGGTTTGTTGTTGCTTGTTTCACTGGGACTTAATGTTTTGTTTAAATTGCCGTAGAAGTGCATTTAGCGTTCGGAGCCAAAAATGGATGACTTTCTTTATTACAGCAATACAACAAGATCACCTCAAACGATTATGTAAGCCTTGGGAGTGTTGCCAAAACTAATCAACTGTTGATACCAAACGTCATGATTTTATAAACATAAATCACTGCCATCATGTTATATCTTTACATAGAGTTAAAAGAAAAGCTGCCTTCAATGATTAATTTCTCTTTTTGATTCTAGTGGTTCCTTCGCAGCTACGGTGTTGCTTCCTGTATATTTTATGTCGTTTACATTGTCGTCATTAAACAGTTACCGATTTGTTTAAAGTATGATTAGCGGACTGATTAATTTGTTTGGTTACAAAAAAAAGTTCAGTAAGATGATTTTGAGTGGGACCATAAATTAAGTGGAATTCTTATTTATGCAATATTCCTCGGTTGTATCGCTATCGGCGCGGGAGGACTGGGATTCGATTCTCAAGCCGGTCAAATCCAACACATTGTCGCCAACTGCTCGCCAGCGCTGCCTCATTTCTTCGGAGCTGTGTTGCCTAGGTGCCAAGCCGCGGAGATGGGCCCCGCCACTCGTTACACGCTTCATCGTAATTCCGCGAGTATAATAAAATTTTTTTTCCTTTAAAAAACTTGAATTGATATGAGATTTTTTGTTCTTGTGTTTGTAGCTTTTCCTTCCGACTGTCTTGAATATTACGGCCCTCATAATGAACCTTGCTTGAAAAATGCATTCAAATCGGTGGGATGTGTTGAAGATGGTGAAGCTCTGAGGACACCGATGACTGCAGTTCATATTGCCATGCAAGCTCGGAAAAATTTAAGGTAATGCCGAGCTAACCGATGCATTTTTGTATAACTTCGTATTAAGATCAGATTTAAACAAGTGAGTCGATATTTCTGGTTTGTTTCGATTTTTAGGGGTAAAATAAAGACATCAACAGTTGAACGGAAGATTTTTTCGTATTTGTGTTCTTGGTTTTTAAGAGTGCTTGAAATGGACGAATTAGTCTATGCCGAAAAGATGGCTGTTACTAATTACATCGGTCAGTCACTTTTTATAGAAAAAAAAAGGATCAGTCATCAAACAAAGGATAAAAAATAATTTAGGAAGAGATCTTCGTTTTTTTTGAATTCCTAAAAAATATCATTAAATGAGTTTAATGAATTCTAGTTTTTGAGGTTGGAGATTCTCGTAGAATGTTCCAATAACACGTAATAGGCAATACGAGAAAAAGTAAATGGGAGAAATCAATGTGGAATAAAAATTGCCCAAAAAAAAGATCTGTATAAAAAGATATGTATAAAAAGATCAATTCACGACCGGTTTCGCCCTATTTGAGGCTCATCAGGTAGATGTAAATGGAATAAGACCAGAAAAAAAAAACTACCGTAGTTATCGTACTTCAGCACTGGCTAATAAAAATTGAGTTTCATTTGTTAGTTTTGTTTACTTACACACTTTACTTTCTTATTAGGTCTCATCAAAAGAGCTCAAGGTGCTTTATTTTATACATTTGAATCATATACATTAATTGAATACTTTATTTTATACTATGTTATTCGAATCCATTTGCTATAGTTGTTATCCTTTAATAATATTGTTTTAGAGAAGTGCTTGGATTCTATACTGCTTTGTTGGATGATGCTGTAGCTGGTAACATTCAAGCTCAGATTGATTGCTTTGGCTTTCGTAAGTTATACGTAGTGTAATCTGCTGTTTATATAATCAACACTCATCACCGGGAACTTCGTTACTGTTTTTTTGAACAAGGATTATCATAGTAGTCGGTCAATATAAATTTAGATCCCTGGAATTTTGACCTACAATAGATCAAATGAGCAAGATAAAACTCTCACACGAAAGATTGATTGACTTTGATGTCTTTTGAGCGAGTTGCAATTATTTTGTCCTTAAAGCGAATTATTTTTTCTAAGAGACATAAAAAGGAAAAAAATGTGATTGACTGCAAATCGAATGCTAATTTAATTTGCTAAGTTTCCTTCTCTGTTGATAATTTTTTATAATTTACAGAAGTCGCGATAAATGTAACAAATTTTCTAGTTTTTTTATCGCTTTGTTGATAAAAGATATCTTTAAGTTGTCATGAGTTTATGAATGTTCATAAATTTATTAAACGCTGTGTCTCGCATCACGCAAAAATGATCAGAAGTATACGGTTAGTGTTTAACCCTCTTTTCTTGTTTCCATCTTTTTTTGCTTATCAGCAATTTAAACCCAGGGTTATGACTAGTGTTAATTTAAGGCGTTTTGAAGAGCCGAAATGGTCTCTCAAAATTGTTCAGGGGTTTCTCAAAATCTGTTTCTACTACAGTGTAGAATAAATCTGCGTTTTTCTAATTTGCTTAAGCCAAACCTTAAAAAGACAGTTGTTATGACTGTTCTTTAGGGGTTTTTATCTAATAAACTGTTTAATGTGGAAAATTTTGCGTTTGGAATTCTGGTGCGGTACAAAGCTAAGAAAGTGGGAAAGTTGCAGTAATTCAATTTTTTATTTAAAGCCAAAGTGAATAGAGGATTGCTTGTTCCGAAATGCTCTGCTAAGCGTTTTGTTTATTCTGTTACCATCGCTCCCTTGTTACCTCATCTGATAATACGAGTGTAATGATAACACGAAGACCTAGAGCCTTCCCAAGTCCATCAAGTCCAGATCTCTTGGTTTTATCACCTTTGCAGACCAGAGAACTCTGCGTCTTTTTTGTTGAAACACTTCTTAAATTAATTTTCGCATTTGCGATGTTAATTGAAGCAGTGATTGATGCTCTTTTTCTGTTTTTACTCTTATTCCTGTTTTTTTCTCCAGTTCTTCCTGATTCCTGTTCAACTTATGATGGCCCTCATTCTTATGATTGTTTGCTTGCGGTTTGGAACAAAGCAGGATGTACTGAAGAGGGTCTTGAAGATATATACCACGAAATGTTAAATACGACATTATTGGGGTGAGTTGGAACATGAATTTTGCAAAAGTTATAGTGATTACCCACGCATAAGTAATCTGCTAACGCTGCTTTACACAGTATTCGTTCATACGCATTTTCGTGTATTTGCACATTGTATATATTTTCGTGTATTTGCACATATATTTTCGTGTATTTGCACATTGTATTTGCACATATGTACATTGTACGATATACGCATAAAAACGGCCAAATACGGATGCTTGGTAATTGATTGTCGAATAGAAGTCTTTTTTTATTATTTTTGTCTATTTAGTTGCATATTTATCCTCCTATCTCAAGAAACCGATCAAAGCGCTTTAACGAGCTCGCTTAGGAGTTACCGGCCACCTGTCTACTACTCCAAGATGGGAAATCCCTCTAAGAGTCTTTTCCAACGGGCAAAACAAGTAAACTTGCCGGCTTGTTCCCCACACTGTCCTTTTATTACTCAGCGTCAACCAGGGAAGCTGTGAATACCAATGTTGAAATCATTGGCTTGAGCCGACTCTGAATCAAACCAGGGATGTGAAAGCGGTATATTTGCAAACAGCTTCCGCTTTTACACCTATCGCTTCCTCTTCCAAGAAAATTCACCAAAATTTTGCCAGTAAAATACGACCAGTGCGTTGGTAGCCAATAGCGTAAACCGTAGCTTTTTTTCCAACACGCCGAAAGCTCTTGGTCAAGCTTTAGCAATCATTTTTTTAAAGATAATAATTTGCAAAAAGCAAACAAAAGTGTAAAGGAATGATTGAGTCACTATCCTGGGAGTCTTTTACTTCAACTTTACTGCGAAACTCATTCCTTTCATTAGGAAAATGTTGATACACAGCACTCAGTGCCATGGCAAGAATTTTTTAAGGGTGGGAGGGCATAATTTTCACATTGTTTTCAAGCGTTTTTTTTCAGCAGAACTAATTTGAAGCTCATTGAGAAACAAAAAAGGCTCTAGGGAGGTCCGGGGGCATGCTCCCCCGGAAAATTTTTGAAAACGTACATGCTCTAATGACTATTTTAATGCTTTTTGAATGATTTTCAGCCGAATTTTGTTTAACTTTTTTTGCCTAATTCTGTGTGCTTTGCCAAATGTGATGCATAAAGACAGAGTTAAGAGGAGAGGAGCGGGGGGGGGGAAGCTTAATACGCTTTTGAAAGCACTCCATCTATTTCGTGACATGGTTATGATCGGAACAGAGTCAACTATTGCTTTTTGCGATATTGATAAATTAGTTGCTTTATTTTAAAACTAAGAAAACTCGAACAAAAAGCGATGTTACGTTAGCACTATCGGAAAGTCAAGCAAAGAGTAATGGCTTATGTTAAGATTTGTCATCCATGCGAAGCTAGCATTGCAAGTTAATGTCTAATAAATTGAATAAAATATAATATCTAATAAGTTTTTTACAGTATGCTTTGTTGAATGATGTAGAAGCAGAAGCGGTATATTTTTCGCGCTTCCGCTTCTATTAAAATATGACCGCTTCCAGCTTCCGCTTCCACATCCCTGAATCAGACCCGAGTCCACAGCTCCAGACGCTTTGCTGGAGGAAGTGGATCTGATTTATGTCATACTCTGTGCAGTGAGCAAATCTTAGCATGTTTTGATGCTAGCCACGAGTTTACTTTGCCCGTCTCTTACTCAGCACTGAAGCAACCTGGTTACTAGCGTTTGAAACTACTGCTGTGATACTGAAGCTACTAGCAGCAAGCTTATTATCATTTCGTAAATTTCTTAACTAGTAGTTAAAACCGTTGACTTGGTAATCGAAAGCCTGGATTGTAAAATATCGAGTGGCGTCGAAGTTGAATAACAAGAAATTATGTTGTTTGTATCGTTAAATTAAATTTCACTACTCATTCTTTAGGAGTATCTTGTTTTATCAGGTTAATGTGAATAGTGAAAGTGCAGTATGTGAAAGCTTAATACTAAATATGCTGTGAGTAAAAACGTGGCGTTAAATGCAGTGTGCGTGTTTCCTGGCTTTTCAGCTCTACGAACATTGAATTTTAGATTTTTGTACAACACAACGAGGAAACTTCACATCACTGCGCTGGATGGCAATCACGACGCACAGTTGGAATGCTTTGGATTATGTACGTGAACTGATTGCACACTTTCTTTTGGGTCTAAACATGTAATATTTTTACATATAACTTAAAGTCGTAAAGCTAGCAACGTCATACTCAAAATTGCTACGTAAAAATCAACGTAGTCTGTTACACGATTTGATATTTTTAGTTACTCCTTAACTTTCAACTATATGCGTGAAAGCAGTTGTCGGTTGTCCAGAGAAAGCTAGAGCTGACAAACTTTATTGTTGTGGCAAATCAATCTCACATCTAAGACAGCAAAAAGTTTCTATTTTTGTTAAATACTCGTGCGCGTAACTAAAACAGTTTTACATTTTAAGAAATACGCAATTTAATTTTTTTGTTTTCAAGTCAGATCTTCGTTCGTTTTATTTGTACCTCATCGATTTCATTCAGATCTTCCGGACGGGTGCCAGACGTACAAAGGGCCGCACAGTATAGCTTGCTATCAATCCTTATGGTTGCATATAGATTGTCTTGCTGATGGTTTACTTTCTCCTGAAAAGCGAAATCAATCCGTTATTGACTTTTGGCATAAACTTGATTTGAGGTAATTTTGCGCTTGTGAAATTATGGTTGTAATTTTTATTCTTACAATGTGAAGTTTTGAGACGGTAAAATAAAATAGAATGATTTCATTGCCTTCAAGCTTACGGTCTTACTTCTAGGTAAAGTAGAGAAGGAAAGAAAAGCTAACCAATTTTCACCACAAAGTAGAGGAATTATGCACAGTACGACTAGTAAAAGTTCATTATTTTCAACGAAAATCAGTTTGTCCAGTTGGTGTGCGGTAGAGACATTGCTACCAGTGCGCCAGATCTTGGCTTCGATTTTTGGTCGGTCAAGGTGGGCACAGTATCGCCACTGGCTCTCCACTGCTGCGACGTTTTTTCGAAGCTGTGTAGCCTAGGCCTAAACCGCTGTATGAGCCTCACCACTCGTTACACGCTTCGGCCTACAGATCGATTATAATGAAGAATTGACTTTGTTGATTGAATGTTGGCCAGGATGTTTTGTTATGCATTGATTTACCCTATAAAAAGCTAATCTTGTTGGTATGAAAAATTTTCACTTAAATAATAATTCAACATCAATATCAAAGCTTCAACGAAAATGCAAGTTTGTGTGGCTAGTAGCATGTTAAAAAGATGTTTTGTCGACGAAGTCGAGGCTTTTGGTAGAGTATAATCGGATTGTCAAAGCGCTATAACTGCTTAGCGCCGCATAACATAACAGTATAGTTGGTGTGGTAAATACAGCAATTTTTACCATAGAGCGGGATAGCGCTTTTTCGGGCTATTAGCCTTCATCAGCCGCTTTCAGTCTTCAGGCACACTCATCCTTCAGAATGCTTGGCCTTAATCAGCCAAACACCCCTCCGGATTTGTATAGGCTACCCCAAAAGAATTTGACCTTTGTGGTACCTAACAACATGTTAGATAACCACTCAAGTTAAATTTCCCCTGTGGCCAAGGTACAACAATAAGACAAAACGTCACGTGGAAGTCATTTTGTCTTACAGCAATTTTTTTAAATTTTAAAATCCATTCTTCATTACACTCGCGATAATACGCCGAAGCGTGTAACAACTGGCGGGGGAACCATTTCCGCGGCTTAGCGTCTGGGCTGCGCAGGTCCGAAGACAAGTCGCAACGATGACGAGCCGTTGGCGACACTTTGTCCGATTCGACCGACGCGGGTTTTGAACCCTAGATCCCCCGCACCGATAGCGATGTCTTAGCAACTGAGCTAACTGGCCGCTTTGTTAAGTTTCAATGGTGCATTATTGCAGAGAAGTGTTAGAAGTCATGAGAGTATCATATGTATTAGCCAGCGTGGGAAGAACTGCTCGAGCTCAACTGGATTGTTACGGAATAAGTAAGTTAGTATTAAGGAGGAAAAATATGACCACGGTAATTCGTAAAACTGGACATTTCAACAACATAGATCCAGCTGTTATTATCAGCAGCGTAAGCGAGGCAGTTGCACTGCTGATGATGGCAGCTAAATCTATTTTGTCGAAACATCCAGTTTTGAGAATTACTGCGACTTTACTTTCCTCCTGAAACTATTTTCGTCCCATATTTATTGTATTCCGAAGTTAGTGATCTACCTTTGTTTACGAAGTTGAACTGATAACAATTGATAGTTAGCTGTGAAGCAGTATTTTTTATGTCAAGGTTATCCCATGCTTAACTGTAAAGCTTTCTATTACTGACGGAAGTATTTCTACACTACTAATATATTGATTTTAACTTATGAAGTTGGATATAGTGCGACAAGAAATGGAAAGACCATAAAACGATATACACTTAAACAAAAAGCGTGCGAGCATGGTCAAGGGTACCGTATGAGTAAAAAGGTTGTAGCGCTTCAAGCAAAAGATGCGAAAAAAGGGTAGCAGTTGGTTCAAGAAGTTGAGTAAACTTTCTCAACGCTTTCCTGTAAAGCGGTATCGTGTTTTTATCTTGGCATGTAGAAAAAAGAAAAAACTCGTGTTCAGTGTAAGAGACTTTGAAATGAATTTGCTCTTTTTGAGTTGGCAGCCGCCCAAATTATGTGTCATATGCGATCTACTCCAGGCATGAATCAAATCCGTCACGAAAATCTGCAACTCACTTGCAGTACCGCTCAGGAATGTGCAATTTGCATTAAAATGTTTGTTTTTTCTTCAGTTTTACCGGAAGGTTGTGGTAATTTTACCGGTCCATTTGGTGCTGAGTGTCTAGACAACGTATGGGAGGAGCAAGGATGTATAACATCTGGTGATGGTTACCCGTCCAGCCTTCCAGATCATGATTTTAATTTCCTCAGGGAAATGAATTTGAAGTAAGAATTAGATTATTTTATTTTGTACTCATTGTAACGATAAAAAAACACTTCAGAGCGTTTCCATGAAAAAAAGAGAAAGAAAATGTATAAGCACGCAGGTTTTAAAAGTTTTGGTCACGGTTATTTTTAATTTCAGATCCCAATAATTCGATTAATTAAGAAACAACTTCAGTTTTCTGAGGAAATTTGTACATAGCTTGCTGTTTAGATAGCTTGATTGTTCGATATTGTTTCAGTTTAAGTACTGCAATGCAAGAAGACACACTTTTTTTGTCAATTCAGTGATTAAAAATGAAAGAAAAAATTCCTGTTAAAAGTCTTGATGCAACTGAAATAAATGTAAAAATAAAGTGAGGTTGTCTTCAAATTATGGTAAACGGAAAATTCAACAATTAAATTGCTTGAGACTGCGAAGTGAGTTCGCACTCTGCAAATCAGTAGCCACCCACTGTACCGGGTGTTCGGAAAGTCATTGTGCACTTTACATATTTATTAACATACATGGTAAACCGCTGTCGCATTGCATCTGTGTGTCATTCACTCTCTCGAAATACGTATTCGACAAGCCATACACATTCTTCAGTTGTTGAAAACTTGAAACCACATTTGGGTTAAGTTAAAATCTGACATATAAAAAAAGAATTAGAAAAGCGCACAGTGACTTTCCGAACACCCTGTGTGTAATGCGATCGGCTCCAGCCTTTCATCGAACCCGTCACTAAGGGTCTGTACGGTACCCTACGCGCGGCACCGCTTGTCCGTGAATGTTCTTTAAATTTTGATATCCTTCGTGACAAATCGCTGTAAACACGGGTATTGTGTTTTGTGATACGCAATCTTAAACATTTCTTCGCCGAATCAAATTACCGGTGCAGGACGTTTCCGATTATCCAGTTGAGTAGGGACCGCATTTTTTGGAAAGCTGGACTGATAGGTAAAAAAAAATAAACCGAATAATTGTAATCTATCATCTAAGCCATACAACACAGAAAAAAAGATATTCGAATACACCAATAGCACTGTCTAGAGCACTCAGGCTATTGCAGCTGTTTGATTCTAATGATTTTATGCCGATGCAAAGGAGCTTTGTGAAGTAACAATGACAACTGACAAATCTTCAGCTAAATTCAACGAAAATAATACCTGATCATTGTTTCGAAACCTACTGACCTGGGAACGGATAATAATCGAATGCCGGATATCGAGGAACTACTGCAGTTGAAACGGTGAAACACGCGGCTTGTTTCTGCTTTCGGCTTTCTTTTTTTTCTTACTGATTAGAAGTTAATTTGATGTTTCCTGGATTGAACAAACTGTTGTATTATGAATGTTTGTTTTGTTTGCGTTTGTATTCAGGCGAGTAAACTGTTTTCTATTTATCCATCTTAATGTTGCATGAATAAATTGTTTGTGTTTGTAGAGATATACGTGACAAAGTGGCTGCCCTCAGCTCCAATGCAGATTCATCAGCCCGGTATCAATGCTATGGCCTAGGTTAGTACCTATTTTTAATTTCAGTGGTCATTAAGTTTCATAGGAACATCAGATACGCATAGACATTTGAACAAAGCTTGATCTACGCATTACGCCAAAGCGTGTAACGAGTGGCGGGGCCCATCTTTGCGCCTGGGCTACGCAGCTCCAAAGGAACGCCGCAGCGGTGGCGACACAGTGCCGATTTGACCGACCCGGTTGACGACACTGTGCCAATCGAACCCAAGAACTTCCGCACCGACTGCAATGTCTCAGCAACTGAGCTACCGGTCGGTCTCACTCGTAATCAAATTATTCTATTTACATGTACTGTAGTATACATAAGATCTAAAAAGTTCTCACGTTTTGGCGCAACCAAAGTGAAGTTTATTGCAAAATTTTCCAAACGATTTTTTAAATGCGATTAAGAGAGAGTGTCGAAAGAGTTTGTACGACACGAAACAATAACTCGATTAAGAGTGAATGAGTTGTGGTTAATTTCAAGTCTTTTATAAACTTTTGTCACTGTTATTAGGCAATTTTTTGATGATAGTATTGTGAAATATATTAAGAACCGGCCAGTTGCTCAGTTGATGCGGGAGCCGTGGGTTTGATTCCCGGGTCGTTAGAATCGTGCACAGTGTCGCCACCGCTCCGACGTTTCTTCAGAGCTGTGTTACCTAGTCGCTAAGCCGCGGAAATGGACCCCGCCAGTCCTTACACGCTTCGGCGTAATACCGCGGATGTGATGAAGATGTGATTTTTGATTTTGAAATATCTCAACAGATTTTCCAGAAGCTTGCCAATTTTATCCTCCACACGATGAGTCATGTTTAGAGGCAGTCTGGAAGAGTTCAGGTTGTAGCATTGAGGGGTTGTCGTACAAGTGGTTTACGAATCCGAACCAATTTCGAAACACCTTCGTGGAATCTAATATAGAGTGTGTTATAACCTAATGTGAATTCGATTTTGATGCGATATCTGCTTCATGTTTTCAAGACATTAAGTAATCAGTTCAGCAGTGCGTTGGGAGAGATTGCAAAGTGAGCTTGCGCTCTTCGAACCAGCAGCTTCTCAAATTACTGTATGTCTGATATGTGGTCGACTGGGATGGATTTACAAATAGGGCTGGGCTCACTGAAGCCTAGGGCCTAAAGAAATAAGGCGACTCGTCACAAACAACGAAGACCTTCTTTTTATCAAGGCTTTTTTTTGGAAATCGACCTTTAAGACCTTTATATAGGTAGAGATGAGTCTGATCGTTGCTCATTAGGGCCTCATTGATCAAATAGCCTAGGGCCTCTCATTGTCTAAATCCGGCTCTGGTGGTTGACCCGAGCCTTGAATCGAACCCGTCACGAAAAAATCTGCACCTCACTGGTAGAACCTCGGGGCTTTCTCGTTTTGTTCCTCTCTTATTAAACCGAGAAGTTAAAACAATCTCACACTCCCTGTTTCATGTACTCTTTTGCATCATCGCTCCCTCCGTTTTACATTACATGGACTTTCGCATACTCTATGGATTCTTGCCTCCCTGGCAGGTGTCAGCAACCCCCAATTGAGAAGCCTATGGTAGGCCACGTCGCTGACACAAGTCCTTCCAAGCTTGACGAATAGGGATTTAGACAGTACCAATTAAAACTGATACAAATGAATGCTGAATTTGCAGTTCTCATTTTCAAGTTTGGTTATTTTAACTTGTCTATTGTTTAGTTACCTGATAGAATTTACTGAAAAACTCGTTGAAAATGCAACATCATTAATGAAAGCTCAACTTGATTGTTATGGAATAAGTGAGTAAAACGAAAAAGTTGTTCTCTCGAAATTTTGCGATATTGTTGTTTTGTAATTTTCGTGCCAGCTAGAAGCGCGAATTCATTCATTCAAATTCCTCCTAAGCTTTTATGACGGTGATTTTTTTGTTTGGCAAAATCTTAACCAGCAGAAAATTAAAGAAGCAAGAAACATATTTAACGAAAAATTGGTATACGCGCAACTTTTTGAAGCCGTAGATTAACACCAACAAATTAAGTTGGATGAATTGTTAAAGTTTTATTTCAGCTGCTCAACCTTGTTTTAAACATAATTGAGTTTTCCACTGTCTGCATGTTTGATAGCCCATTTGACTCTCGGTTAGCAAATTGTACCCAAAAAATGCTCTCTGTATTCGTGGTACATGATACGCCACGTTCATTATTTCATTTCTTTTTCAGCTTTTCCTGAAGGCTGCGATTTTCGAGGTCCTTTCTCTCTCGTTTGTCTTCACTTGATTTGGATTGAAGTTGGTTGCTTAGAAGAGGGTTTTCAACATCCTGCCAGCCTGTCACAAGCTGAAAGAACAGCCATTGACTCGATGGATATCATGTAAAATATTTAAGCATTTTTGCATCTGTCACTGGACGTTTTAAAAACTCTTTTTTCCTGCACTTGTCAAGCTGTAGGAGTTTTGAAAGTTTTTGAGCTGGAACAAGTAATTTATGAGTAGATTGATGCTACCGTTTTAGGCCAAAGTAGATACGGAAATTTTGGCCATTAATAGTGTTCTTTTATTCAGGAGAAATTAAGTTCCATTTTTCCCACACATAAGAAGTGCCGAAATAAAGCCTTGCTTATGGGTGTCAGTTAAAATCTTGCTCAGCATTATTTTATTCGTAAGCCAAGCAAGCAATACTGTAATTGAATCTTGCCTTGCACGAAAGCATACTTGATCATTTTATAAAACCAGTTTGAAATAGCAAACTTTACCTTTAATATGATTTTTAACTTATTTTAACCAATCATAAAACAGCATTTATTTAACCCTTAACAACTCGCGCTCTTTTTTTAACCTAATTACTCGCGTGGTGTACTTTATACACCAATGTTGACGTACAGCATTTATTTTTTGAAACAAGTGAAATTGATTGCGAAAACCACAAGAACGTTCTTTAGGATGATTCATCAGTTGCAAGATGTGCACAGGTGTCACATTTCACATCAGTTTTTGCATGAACCCCCCCGTGCACATCTTGCAACTGATGAATCATCCTAAAAATCGTTCTTGTGGTTTTTGTTTCCTAATTACATCATCATCATCTAAAGACCTAATCCGTCTAGCCATTATGTATAAAGTATTTCTGCACACAAAAACAGCATAAGCAAGCAAAAAAACTATAAAAAGAAAAATACCTTTTCAAAAAGCACAAAAAATTATAGTTACTTAAGTACTCGCGCGGTGTATTTTGTACACCAAAACAGCACCCCCACTCATTCGTCTTAGCATACCGGCCGCGACGTGCTTTATAAAACTACGCCAACGCGTCAAAGCATGCCTGTGGACTGTGGAGTTAATTAGAGGATAGATAGCGCTTGCTACATGCAAAATTTCCAAATAAATGGGGTGGAGCCGAATTAGTAAAAATAGTGTACAAAATACACCAGCGCGAGTAGTTAAGGGTTAGTAATAAATGCTGTTTCTTACTGTTTGTGTTACCACTGTTTTTTATGGTTTGGCTTGAGCAAATGAGCAACCTGTCAAGCAATTTACACCGTAAAACACAGTTTTCTGCTCTATCGTGGAAGCAGATTTTGGGAGACCGCTGGACAATTTTGAGAGACCATTTTGATTTCTCAAAACGCTTAAAAAATACTGTGTGTTACACGCGCTCGATTCAATAGTACAGTAGTTTCTTTCTTGTGTCAGTATTGTTCTCGTATATTTTTGTAGTGAAGTTCGAAATTTTTTCGCTGATGTAAGGGATGGTGCATTTGATGATGATGAACTACAACTTGATTGTTACGGCCAAGGTATGTAAAAGTTAATCACATATTAAGCATAACTACAAAAACGATTTGTACAAACAAAATCATTAAACGAAGACCGCGCAGAAGAATTTTGTACAAATGTTTTAAAAATTTATGTACTATACTACCGTACTGGTTGATTCATTTTATCTTCTTTTCAAGAAAGGCACTAAACTTGTAACAAATTCCAGCCGTTTAAACGTTACTCTTAAATATTTCGGTTTAATTCTACATCTTTTTTCTCCTTTGCTAGGGTTCTACAAAGTAGATGTATCGGTAACGACAGAAGTATCTTATCCAAGGCGCAACATGAAAGTTTGGGTGGAAAATGAACTAACGACCTTATGATTGTGGCTGCCGTTTGAGCCCAACAAAGACAACGAGAATGAGCTAAACAAATTACTTTAACAATGAAAAAATCAAATCTTCAGTATGTTCGCGGTGTTACGCCGATCGAAGCGTGTAACGAGTGGCGGGGCCCATCTCCGCGGCTTAACGACTGGGCAACACAGCTCTGAAGAAACGTCGCAGCGGTGGCGAGCCGTTGGCGATACCATGTCCGGTTTTTGACCGGCCAGGGAATCGAACCCCAGACTTTCCAAACAGATAGCGATGTGCTTAGCGACAGGGCTAACCGGCAAAATGTTTGATGCTATTTTGTGAGCCATAGTAGAATTGATTTGTTGCTTTTTAGTTTTTCCATCGGAATGTGATCAATATGGTGGTCCTCACATTGATGAATGTGTGCAAAGTATTTGGAAAAGTAGCGGTTGCTTAGATGATGGACTTGGTTTACCTGATGACGTTAATTCTACTTTATTCGATTATCTACGAAAATTAAACTTGATGTATGATTAGAGAACATGCAACTTAGTATTTCTCGTTGCGTTATTATTCTATTTTTGTAGAGATTCAGGTTGTAGCGAACTAGTTATCCATTAGGGAATGAAGGTACTAGTGCCAACCCAACTGAAAGATCAGAATTAATAATGTCCACAACTGACCAAGTTAATTAACACAGCTAAATCAGCCACCCTCTCTTAGTACTTATAGTATTTTTGTTACATGTTTTCTGTTACGTTGTATTAAACGTAGCTTTGAGTACGAAGAAAACATGATGATTATTGTGAAGTGGTTGTCGCCTTGAACAACTTAAAATCTTTTAGAAAGCAAGGTTGCGTTATGCCATACGTCTTTGTGTTTTTTGGATAGTGTTGTAGAACGTTTCATTGTTTGTGGCTCCTTATCGCTACTATTGTAGTTCAAGAAAATTTTCCAAGTATATTGGATTTCTGCATAAGTAAATTTTACTTTGGTGAAATTTCAAAACGAGACCAACCCAGACCTTGAGCGCAATCCTTTGGGTCTTGATTTTTGCAGATTTTCGAAAAATAAGTGTTCAGTACTTTTGTACAGTCGTTTGCTTCTTTTGGGGTCGTTGGTATGGGAAGTTCATAACAGCGCAGTGGTAGTTTTTTGGCTAGATGATGGTGAAAAAACGCCTTGACGTTATCAAAAACTTGAAGATAATTATAAATGTGGGACGAAAATAGCTTAAGGAGGAAGAAGTGAAAGGAATTCTTAAAACTGGACGTTTTGTCAACTTTCAGTTTTGTACCATAGATCCAGAACTTTGAGTTTTGTATAGCTTTGCTTGCAATGCTGATGATGACAGCTGGGTCTATGTTATCAAAAACGTCCAGTTTTAAGAATTACTGTGGCTCTTTATTTTTCTTCCTTGTAGTTTACTATTTCAACATTTGTTTTTAAGCTGTTTTAATCATAGAGATAAGTATAGCATTGTATTGTGTAGCGAAATGACTGACTTCATTAAAACCATTCGCATTGAAGCTGAAACAGTTGAAGGCCAGCCACAAAGATTGTGCTACGGAAGAAGTAAGTTCATGTGTTAGCTTTAAACAAGGTGAAAGGAAAAATAGTGCGTTTGAGATATTGTGTAATACGCATAGAAAACGAAGACATGGAAAATACCATGATCTGTTTGAATAAAAAAACACTCACAAGTTGTCATAATTATGCGGTTATTTGCTTCCAGTAAATTGTGGTAAGGTTGAATGCAAAACCAACTCTACTCTATCAACTTAGTGTGATATTCCAGCTCTGCCGCCTGGATGCAAGTCATTTGATGGGCCCTTTTCGAAAACTTGTTTGAAAAACATTTGGCTCAGCGTTGGTTGTTTGGAGGAGGGGAATCACCAGCCTCAAGACTACACAGAAACAGAATTAGAAAGATTCTCCAACATGAAGCTAAAGTAAGTGACCCCCACTTCTTATTTTTAGTTATCTTATTCTGAAACGTCTTGGAAAAGCTTGTTGCCACCATCCCTTGTCTTGTTTTTTAACTTCTCTTCTTTTACCTGCATGTTGTAGTGTTCTGTTCATGGTTTTTTGCCTCTTTTTCCCAGCACCGCTTCATGAGTCATTCATCTTATGTTATTTCTTATCGCGTTGATGGTGCTGAAATAAAAGACCCCTAGTTAAAATTTTTCCGCTTTTTCGCTTTTAATGGTCATCATAGATTTCCGGATGTAATATTTCAAAATCCTGATCCGATTAAAAATCCGAGACCCAAGTTCAAATCCGAAGTTTTATCAAAATAGAATCCAAATCCTTAATAATCCTGTATATTTTTTTCAAAATTCGATTAATGGTTGTGTATTCAAAATATAAATCCGGTCCAAAACCTCCAAAAATACCGAAATTCCGTCCGTTTAAATCCAAATCTTGGTTTTCACTTCGTCGCGTTACCATTGCTTTTCATTTCGTGGAATGGTTTCTCCCCTTCAAGCAGAACTCCATCGCTATATCAAAGCTTGCTGTTTGCCTTTTCGTTTATTTCATTGCTTTTTTGGTAAGTTATCTCCTGTAAATGCTTTTCTACAGTAAATTGTATTGATTTCAACAAGCGTTGTCCCTTTATTCCTTTTTAACTGGGTGATGTATTTTACCTGTTGCTCATCTTGCCAATTTTTTAGGGAAATCGAAAGAGCATTTGAGAGCATAGCTCAATATCCAAGTCAAGCTGACCAATTAAACTGCTTTGGAACCGGTAAGCTTATTCAACAGCCACAGTAGTTGGCAATTGCGAGAAAACGGTGTAACACCGCTATTGCAATCTGAATGCAATAATTACACTTGAAATGGCCAATGACTGGTGCGGACGACAAAGTTGGCTTTGCTTAAAATACGTTATTTTTATATTCGTCGATTGCATTTTTTTAGTTGCTAATATTTGCTTGCATTTTTAATCCACGATGCTAAAATACCATAATATCTTATGAAAAGAATGCAACAAGGTAGCTTCTTAAGAACGAAAAAAGTTTTTTATGAGGTCTAACGTGATCAAGTTCTATCTCGCAGATCGTTTTAATGAAGTAAGTTTTTGAAGATATGGTAATCAATTCAATTTTTTAGAATTTCCTGCAGGCTGCGTTCAGTACCAGGGACCTCATGACTTGGCGTGTTATCAAAACATCTGGCAACTTCGGGGCTGCATAGACGAAGGCGATATATATCCGAAAGACCAAAATGATCTCAAGGGCTTTACTTATTACAACTATAATCTGAGGTAGGTTGAATAAGCTTGAATTTACAGAAATGACGAGATTATTAACGCTAACTAGCAACAAAGCTTGTTGTAGCTTTGAGACTGCAGCAGGGGAAGAGATGGTAACATTGGCCTAGTGGTTAAGAGTGTTCGCCTTGGAAGCTGGTAAACTGGGTTATACTCTCAGTCGGGCCAAACCAAAGACTTTAAAACTGGTATCTGCTGTTACACTTGCTAAACGCTCAGCGATTAAGTGTAGCGCGGAGGATGAAATGAACAGAGAATAAAAATACGTCAGTGAATTCTTGGCAAAATTTAGTCCTGGCGCTAAAAGACCGTAGTAATTAAAAAGCGCCATAAAACCACACAAAATTTCATTTTTTGTAGTGGTGTGCTGATATAACAGATGTCAACTTAATTAATCCAAACATCTTCGCCAGTTGCCATTGGCCACATGGGCTGAAAAATGTTGCTCAGTTTCGTTTTCCGCCCAAACACTGCCTGCAAGTCTTGTTTCGAAGGAAACTTTTCGGCGAAGTTGTTACTTACGGCAATTGGATACGTTCTGCCGGCTTGATACCAGTTGTTCAAGATCAAAAACCAAATCTTCATCATAGCCTACTTGCGGCAGTACGCCGAAGTGTGTAGCAAGTGGCGAGGTCCATCTCCTCAGTTTAACGCCTGGACAAAACAGCTCCGAAGGAACATCGCTGCGATGGCTAGCCATTGGCGACACTATCTGATTTACGGCAACGAAACTTTCTCTCCGTCTGGATTGTGATGACGTAAATTGAAATATGGAGATCAAAGCTGTTGAATTTCGATTAATTCCGCACACCTAGATCTAAGTGTTTTTAATTATCTATCTTCAGTGATAATTTTGAAAATTTGATGTTCAGCGTAAATTTAAACCTATGTCGTGAGCATAATTTTAGTTGCGATTTTTTACTGGGTAGTAATTCTGTTTGTTTCATCCTCTACGTTTATGTCAAAAGGGGAATAGCCGTGTTAGTTATAATTTATATAGAAAAAAGTTCAAAATGATGACACTTTTTAACTCACGAGGTTTAATAATCCTCTTGTTTAAACAAACCTCGTTAGTTAAAATAGTGTCATCGTTTACGATTTTTTACTACTTTTATACTAATCGTGATTGAAACGTCAAGACAAATATTTTTTACATTCGTTTGAGCGAAAACCATAATCTTCAGATTATAGCTGTATTTTGCCTACATGATGATTCCACTTCTAGGGTCTTTGTTCTTTTGTTAAGCGTTTCTGATCTGAAATTCTGTCAGAAAAAAGAGCTCTATAAATGCGTTATTAATTATTATTCTGATTATTATAAAGGCACGATCTCACTAACTGAGACGCTGGGACCGTTGAGACATTGTGCAAATTTATCTTAATACTTTGACATCACCTCTCAAATGACTTTTTGCGCATGTGATGTCATAATAACATGAATCTGCGCAATATCTCAAAGGTCTTGGAACTATGGTCTTAGCGTCTGCACCTCAATGTAAATTGATACTATTTGATATCAACAACCTTACTTTTCATTATTGTTTTGTAACAATTGCAATGCAAGATCTATTTATGGCAATTTTTTATGTTATGGCTTTAATTTTAAACTGTGCATTGCTTATTCAGACAATTGAAGTTGTTTGTTGATGACGTGGTTGAAAATGCGGTTACATCCAATTCACAAGCTCAACAAGATTGTTATGGAATAGGTAAGTTATGTATTAATAAGTTTGAAAAGCACTGTTATCAAAAGGTAAATGTTGGTCATATAATTTCTAAAGCGTCGTGGAATGCAAACGCTTACACAAAAGTTGGTAAAATTGTTCAGTTTGATGGTTAAAGCAATAATAACTGCTTCTCCCTATTATCAGCCGATGTGACCAATATCGTAGTAATTTTTTCTCAAGACATATAATGTTGTGGGCTAAAATGTTTCATACTTTTTACAATATTACATCACAAAGTTTGGAGTTATCGCTTAAAACAATCCTGATCTGTAATAACATTACCAAAAGCCAATAATATGTGAAACATTTGAATATTTCCGAGACGTTTTGATTCATACTTAGCTCTTGTCAATTGTATTCAAATTGTTAACTGTGGTTTTAGTATGAAGAGAAACGTCTCGAAAATAGTCAAATGCTTCCTATGCTATTGGCTCTTGCTTTTGCAATTAAAGTATTCAAAAATCCCATAAGTGGTTTTCCGAAATGCTGATCTTATTTTCCTTTAACCGGACTTGTGAAAAGAACGTAGAGTTTACGAACAGTTGCCGTTAGTTTGTGTTTTGTTGAAGTCGGCGCTGCTTCTGCTTTACTCAAAAGCCAAACAAATAAAGCGAGCTCACGTTGGTGTTTCTTGCAAATTTCAATTGCAATACTTAATTTGTAATAACATGCATTGCCAAAAATGTAACTTTAATTTAAAAAAGCTGTAAAATGAGCTTGCGTTCTTTTTGTCGGCGGCTTTCCGAAATACAAGTCAATTATGATTAGCCCTAACCGTGAATTGAGCATGTCAGGAATGATTTGTAGCGTGATGTCGCATGGCCGTTTCATAATATTTGCAGATGGAAAATTTTGCACATGTGTTGGGCTGATGTTGAAAATAAACAGCACTTTGAATTAACGTGTTTTACTAAACTATGAAATTTAGCGGTCAGTTACCCGAACTCTTAAGACATCGCTATCGGTGCGGGAGGTCTGGGGTTCGAATCCGAGGTTGGTCAAATTAAGCACAATGTTGCCAACGGCTCGCCACCCTTGCGACGTTTCTTCGGAGCTGTGGTGCTCTGGCGTTAAGCCACTCATTACACGCTTCCGCGTAATAACGCGAGTATAATCAAGATTTCATTGTTTTTTTATCAAATATAAATTATTTTGCATGATGCAGAATTTCCTGAAGCGTGTAGTTCATATTGGGGACCACACGGAACTGTTTGCATGCAGTCCATGTGGGCAGAGGCTGGTTGTACAAAGGAAGGACTTGGTAGACCTGTCAATGAATCATCTTATCAAGCTGTTGTACTGAACAAGCTGAACATAAGGTATGCGGCATATAGCAGCTCAGATGGCCGAGTTGTAAAAGCGTCATGGATTTATTTGGAGTCGGGTCAAACCAATGACTTTAAAATTGGTATTCACGGCTTCCCTGCTTGACGCTCAGCATTGAGAGGACAGTGGGAGAACAAGACGGCAAGTTTACTTGTACCGTTGGAAAAGGCACTTAGCGGTATTCCCCCATCTTGGTGTGGTAGACAGATGGCTGGCAACCCCTAAACGAGCTCGTACAGCGCATTGACCGTTTCGCGTGATAGGAAGATAAATATGCAATTAAGTACAATACTGATCAAGCAATTCTAAATCAATGCTCAACAAAAATTTTGTTGCAGATAACCGATTAGCTCAGTTGCGAAGCACATTGCTGTCAGTGCGGGAAGTATGGGGTTCGATTCCCGAGTCAGTCATATTGGACACAGTGTCGCCAAAGGCTTGCCACCGCTGCAATATTTTTCGAATTGTGCTGCCCAGGCGTTAAGCCACGGAGATGGGCCACGCCACTCGTTACACGCTTCGGCGTACTATCGGGAGTATCATGCAGATTTTTTATTGTGTTCGTTATTTGATATGTTAAGTACAAGTTATCGGGTTCTTTTGCTTCAAATGTCATGGATTATTCATAGTTTCTTAGACCTCTGTTTCCTTTCCCCGATTTTAGTTTTATGTTTTTGCAGGGAAGCTATTAATCATTTGAAAAATCTCCGAATGCAAACTGCGTCAGGGAACCGGCAAGCTCAACTAGATTGTTATGGAATAGGTGAGGTTCTAATTGTTTACTACAGTGGTTTTCAAACTTAGTGTTTCCACACCTCAGTGCACTTAGCGGTATTCCCCCATCTTGGTGTGGTAGACAGATGGCTGGCAACCCCTAAACGAGCTCGTACAGCGCATTGACCGTTTCGCGTGATAGGAAGATAAATATGCAATTAAGTACAATACTGATCAAGCAATGCTAAATCAATACTCAACAAAAATTTTGTTGCAGATAACCGATTAGCTCAGTTGCTAAGCATATGACGCCTAACCCCATTTTACAAAATGATAAAAACACAAAAAAATTTTAACACAAACTATGGAACAACGAAAGAGTAACAAACACAAAGTGTATATCTGACAGTTTAAAGCTTTTATAGCAAAAGAGTAGTAACTCTCTTTATATGATTACATTACATTACAATATGATTGCAAAAGAGATGTAAATCTCTTCATATGATTTTATGATCTTACTATAGTATATTTTAATTTTTATGACATTTACTACATTGTTTTTTGATTATTTTTCCGTTACTTTTTGATTAAATTAGATAAATAACTAGGGCAGCTGGACTTAGCAATTGCATTTTCGAGCAATATTGCAATATCATTCGATAATACGAATCATATCGCATTAGGACGTCGCAATGATCTTGGAAGTTTAGTAAAAAATAAAGCAAGACTTTGGATATTGGCTCAGATTTCTTGTTTGCGACTGCGATCTAATAATTTTAAATAATCCCCTCGCTTGATTTTGCAACTAACACTTGTTTCCATGCAATTAAACGGATTATGCCTTAGGCTTATTATACGAGTATTTTTAGATGATTGGTTGAATATTCGCGCCGCCTGTAAAAATAGTCCGCTTTTCCCGGTTCGAAAATCGCTGGTTTACTAGATATACCTAGTTTCCTAATAAGAAAAAGCGCAAACAAGAAAAAGTAATGGCATTGATCATCGGTGCTAAGCATTCGTTGGGATACTTTTTTGACCACAGTTCTTTCAGTTTGAACAGTTTTTTTTTTCAAAATACGCCGTTTATCACTTATTATGAATTACGCTTGAAACCCTTGTTTATATCTGGTTGCATCTATTTTTAAAGAGTTATTTTTCACGTAGTGATGATTGTAATTTCAACGTCATGCATTTGCATTTTACTGGAGAAGTCGATAAAGGTTCCAAGTATTTGTCATATTTTTTCGATACATAACCAAGTAACCTGCGCCGTTACGTGACCAAAAGTTTTAGCTCAGGTGTGGGTGATGCAGTTTTAAAAGATGTGAACAAAAATTAAACTTACTTGGGGAGAACGTTTTTGAATATCACATAGATGAAATTAAGCTGCACAATTTCAATTATAGTTGACTGATAATGATTACTAGCCATGATTACATGGTTCTGGCTCTGCCGTATTAAGTCTAGAAAATGTGGGACTACCAACTTCTAAAATGACCTCATTTTCAAACTTTGCCCTTCAAAAACAAAAATCAATTCTTCGTGATTCTCGTGGTATTGCACCGTAGCGTGTAAAGAGTGGCAGAGCCCATCTCCCGAGCTTTGCGCCTGGACAACACAAAAATGTCGCGGCGGTGGCTAGCGACAGTGTCCGATTTGTCCGGCCCTGGAATGGAATCCCAGACCTCCCGCATCTATAGCGGTGTCTTATGCCACTACGCCAACCAGCTGGCACAACTAACGCTTTTTTTCCTACTTACGCTTGTTCATTGTTTTGTTTAGTTGAAATTAATTGGCGTTTGATGGTACAGAATTTGAAGATGGCATGAAGCAAAAGATTCATTTTCCCAAAGCTTTTCGTCTGACACTCTTCCGGGGAAATCGTCAGAATAAAGAATGTGTGAACTGAAATGATTTACAAAACAAGGGAAAGATTTTTGACTGGTTGAAGGAGAGAAGGAGCTTTCCCTTATTTTATAAATCAGTTCGGTTCACACATTCTTCATTCTGACGATTTCCCCTGAAGAGTGTCTGACGAAAAGCTGTGGGAAAATGAATCTTTTGCTTCAAGCCATCTTGTAATTATTTTTACGCTTGATCTTAGCTCTTGAAAGCCAATTAGCTCAGTCGTTAAGCTCATCGCTATCGGTGCAGGAGGTCTGGGGTTTGATTCCCGGGCCGGTCAAATCGGACACCTTGTCGCCAGCGGCCCGCCACTGCTGCGACGTTTCTTCCAGTGTTGCCTAGGCGCTAAGCTGCGGCGATGACCCCCCACTCGTTACACGCTTCGACGTAATACGGCAAGTATAATAAAGATTTGATTTTTTCTTGTTTATGACTGATAAACGTTGATGATTTTAGTTTTTCCTACCAACTGCAAATCGTACTTGGAACCTCACTCTGTGGAATGCCACAGAAGTTTATGGAAGAATGCAGGGTGCACGGAGGAAGGAACTGATTACCCTGATGATCTTGATACTTTGAATAATGACTTGTTTAGATCTGATTTAAAGTAAGTTGACATATAAATGGGTAACTTTTTCACGTTTGAAACACAACATATACCTTGTCCACATGTACAATTTTCATGTGCTTTAGACCCGCGGTTCTTAGTTATAGTTTCTGCTTCGTAATCAATTTTTTGATGTCATAGTTGAAAAAAGTGATTATGGCATCAAGAAATTGATTATGCTGCAGAAACTAAACCAACTACCGCAGACCTAAAGCCCACTAGAATTGGACTTGTGGACAGGGTAAATATGAATTAAAACTTTTAGTTTGAAAGTTGAATATCGAAATTAAGCTTATTACGTTTGTATTTCTTTTTTGTATTTAGTTGCATGGTCATCCTCCTCTCACGAGAAAGCGATCAAAGTGCTATCGCTTAGGAATTACCTGGCATCTTTCTTTCTACCACATCAAGATGGGGGAATTTCGCTAAGTGCCTTTCCAAACGGCTCGAGTAAACTTGTCGTCTTTTTCTTCACACTGGTCCTCTTAATGCTGAGCGTCATGCAGGGAAGGTGTGAATACCAGTTTTAAAGTCATTGGTTTGACCCGACTCGGAATCCAACCCGAATCTGTAGTTTCAGAGGCAGACACTCTTACCACTCGACCACTGAGCTGATAATTTTAATATACGGCTGCTTTAAAGCTGCGAGCAATTGTGCACCGTGATAGTTAAAGTACCATGAGGTGAAACTCAAAACTTTGATAAGATTATAACTGTCTTTTACCACTGCAAGCTTTATATTTTCTGTCCATTGTTTTTAGTTTCTGTTTTTTAGTTTTTAGTTACTGTTTTTAGTTTTTAGTTACTGTTTCTGTTTTTGGTGTGTTATTACGCGCTTTTCATTTGAAATTTGGTTGAAAAAACGTTATGCAGATATGTTACTGTGATTGTTAAAGTGAAGAGTGAAATTAAAAATGCTGCTGTAAAATAACCTACTTATTTATTCCGGACACAGGAAGAATGGGGTGGCAATGAAATTATGGTCAAAATTATTTTTATCGTATTAGGATTTTGCAACTTAGGTTTGTGTTATCATCATGTTTTTTACTAAGTAGCAAGTACAGTTTGTGTGTTTAGTAACACTGCTGACAATGGCAGCTGACTTTATGTTGTCGGAAACGTCTCTGTTGGTCAAGAATGATGACAGTGGTTTTGTTTTTCCTCGTTAATTTATTTGTATTTGAGATGTATTATGGAAGTATTGCTCACCACTTATCCACGTCGTCTACTCTTAAAATAAGATCTTGTTATTTACAGGAATATAATTTCAAAGTTGGATGAATTGTACCTGCGAAGTTCTTTCTCTGATGAATCTGCGCAGATGTCATGTTATGGATTTGGTAAGTTTTTTAAAATTAATATTGCGATTATCTATATTCAAGTAACATTGGAAAGCGATTGAGTTTTTGCGAAATTAAGCCTGCTTTTTAACACTTAATGCAGCATTTCCGGATGATTGTCGGACTTATTCTGGTCCACATTCTATGGAATGCCTCAGTACTTTGTGGAAGAAAAGTGGCTGCGTTGAAGAAGGAAGTGTGAATCCATCGAAAGCCACAGAAGACGTGTTGAAAGAGTTGGACTCGATGAGTATAACGTGAGCAGAAATTTCATCAATTTCCACTATTCTGAATTTGTTCTCAATTTTCGATAAGGCGTTGTAAGTGTAGGGACTCTTCTTCCTGCTCTTTGCAACATCAAATTCGTCCTTTATTATTCGAGATGAAAATATAATGATAACACTTAAAACTTGTGCCGATGGATGATTACGATGATGGCGTATGACTTTATCATTATCTCGCGTGTCTAAAGGCAATACAATAATCGGAGACTTCATTTAAGATTAGGGCTGCTTCTGATGTTATTGAAAAATACTAAGGTCAGTGATAAGCTACATTTACGCAAAAAAAAAAGATTTTCTTTTGAAAGGTAACACTGGGGCTCATTTTGGAGAGATGATCATTATTCAACTAATCTATTCATTGAGCTGTAGTACTTCTTTTTATTCTAAATTCCCACCATAACTTTTCAAGAAGTAAAAACACACTCGACGACAAAAAAAATTTCGCGCTATCGCCTAGATCTTATTTTTAAAGTAGGACTTTTATTAACGTCGTTTTTAAAATTTGGGTTAGGTCTTATTTTCGGGGAAACTTGGTAGTGATGCTATTTCGAGTCACTGACGTTACAATAGGTCGACTCTTACGTTGATATTTGACTGAAGCGTTATAGCGCTGATAATTTAGCACCATCTTTCATTTCTGTTTGCTTGGTATACGAAATTACTTGAAAAAAAAAACAAACAAACAAACTGCAAAACCAGCAAACAACTGAAATTATTTTCAAATTATATTGAACTGAAAATTGAGCAGTAATGAAGGGAGACTGCGAAGTGAGCTTGCGCTCTTTGAGTCAGCAGCCAAAATGCGATCGGCTCTAGTCATGAATCAAACTCTTCACGTAGGATCTGTATTCTGTGCGCAGTACCGCTAGGCCATATCGCCAGGACTGCTATATTTTTCCACTGATATGGAGTACTTCATGATTAATTGTAAAGCAATACTGGTGTACGCACATTTGAATCATACATTACTTTTGGCTCACCACGCTTAAATGATGTCTGATTTTACGTTGCTTCAAAATGAAGAATAATTGTTCGCCCTAAGCCTTAAGGTATTACTTGAATGATGATATTGCATATTTATATTGCTTGGATGTTATCGCTTTAATTGTTTTGCGTTGTTGCAGAAAACTGATTAAACATTTCAATGAAACGAACTACCTAGCTTTAACTGGAAGCGCGGACGTGCAGCGCAAGTGTTATGGAATTGGTGAGTTGGGTCATGTGATTGAATAAACTGTTAAGGCGCGTTTATTGAAACATGACATGCGACAACGCTACAGAAAATATAACGTTACAAGTGAATGTAGAAGGTTTTCGCTTAATCACTAAACAGTAAGATAAAACAAACAAGGTGTGACAAAAAATTGTCCCGTGTTGCGTTGTCGCCTACCGCATATAGGTAAACGCACCTTAATGATAAAGTATGATACTGCCAGAAGCTTTGATCACGAATGCCTGTTAGAAAAACTTTGCATTTGTACTTTTCCATTTGATGGCATTGTTTAGTAATGATAATTTTAATCACTTTCGAGAAGCTATTTTTAAATTATTGAGAGAAATTTAACATTATAATTACGGGAGAGTGCGAAGTGAGCTTGCGCTCATCGAGTCAGCAGTCACCCGGTATATATGTCTCCAGCTGTTAATCGAACTCATCAAAAGCAGTAAAATTTATTTTATGAATAAATATTGTTTTTAAGAGTTTCCAAGTAATTGTAAGAGCTATGTTGGACCCCATTCACTTGAATGTCTATCTGCATTATGGTTACATTCGGGATGCCTAGACTTTGGGTATCGTAATCCAGTGAATTTATCGATTGCTGATTCATGGCTGCTTGCAAGTTCGAATTTAAGGTAGGTGCTTATATAATGCTTAGCACTGTATGCAGGGTGATTTGAAAGCAAGTTATTATTTTAACACTCGTACATTTTATTTAAATGCTGTGATATGTATCTCAATTTTTTGTGAGTATTTTATGTGATGTGTAGCACTGTGGCTATTAAATTTATGCTCTTGTTTTCTTTATTTCAAACTTTTATTGTTCTTATGAAATAGATTTAATATTTTGTAAATTGATTTATTAAGTGTAGATAAAAATGATTTTAAAGAAAGTTGCAAGGTACAGCAACTAAAAAATCTGATGCATCGATTACAAATTATTTACACTCAGTCTCTACATTATTTACATTACTGAACACGAAGATTTTCGGCATTACATTGGCCCTCATCAGGTATATCTACGATAGTCAAGGTTGACTTTAATTGAATGATGAAAAACTATTTATAACACTTTTTAATGGAGGATTTTAGCTTAGCACTAGCAGTACGCATTAGCAGTAGTATATTATAATTTTCAATCAGTTTTTCATCATATAATCTTGACCTTGCTTTCGTAGATATACCTGACGAGGACCAATATAGGGCCGAAAACATTCGTGATAAGTTTTGTAAATAATGTGTAGATAATAGGGTGTTTCGTTTTTTCACCATTTTTGAAATTAAAAATGCTTGGGGTCGCATGAGATAGAGTTCCGGGCACTGATTCCAAAAATGACAAAAATTAAAATGACGTCACTTAGAGGGGCAGGCCGCGCTTTAAGCTTTTTTCGGGGAAATTACCCTAACTCGAGTACGGAAGAAGATAGCGCTTTGATATTGGTGTCAAAATGCGCAAAATTGTCGATTTCCGATACCCTTCTAAGAGACTCCATAGCTTTAACTTTATCATCCAAAAACACGTTATTTTGAAAAAACAAATTTATAAATAAATAATAAATAAATAACTAATAAATAAATAACTGAGGTTGTTTTCAAATTATATTGAACTGATAATTCAACAGTAATTGAGGAAGACTGCGAAGTGAGCTTGCGCTCTTCGAGTCAGCAGCCACCCGTTATATACGTCAAATGCGATCGGCTCGTAGGATCTGTCACCTGCGCGCGGTACCGCTAGGCCATGTCGCTGACTGTAAACTGAAGTGTAATGAATTGGTAATTGATAAACTGTAAATGAATTGGAATTAATGCATCCGATTTTTTTGTTGATTGTGCCTAGCAACTTTAGTACAAAAAATTGAACTTTTTACCAAAATTATAATGTTAAATAAATTCGACCACGTTCAACAAATGAAAGTCCAGGCAATGTACTTTTTCTCATGTTTATTAAATGGATAAATTACGCTTCAAAAATAAACCCCTATTATTTTAGAATAGTAAGTTACTTGCAGATCACGCTGTGCAAGCTTTAACTCTTTGTTTGCTAGCCGTTTGCGTGAAGCTAATTGCCCCAATGAACATGACAACCTTTGCTTGCGAACTTGCAGTCTTTGAATCACATACCAGTAGTTTTCAACTGGGGTTCTGCCAGTACAGTCCAGGGGCTCCGCAAGTTTACAATTTAGAGCGGGTTCAAGGAAATGCTTCTCGAATATCTGGAATGTTTTATTGGGTTCCGCTCCACCTTAGAGGTTGAAAGCCCATAACGCATACAAATACTGCCAACGAGTTTTATCTGGTATATGAAACTAGAACAGCAATTCTGTACTTGGTATCATCACCAAGTACGCGGTGTTCCAGCAGTCTAGGGCACATTTGAAATCCCGATATTTCCTTAGCTATGAAAGGTAGTGAGGTAAAAGTTGTGCAATTTTGAAGCTAATTACATTTTAAGTTTTTTGTTAGTTTTTATATCTTTAGCTTTATAGTTTCCGAGAAATTCAATGACAAAATGTGCCGAGACTTTTGGATCAGTTTGTATAAAAACGTTGTAAAGAACGCAATGTTTTAATATTTTTAGGGCCAGGGTTAGGCTAGGTCAGGAATGTCCAACCTTTTTATAAAATGGGCCGCATTGCAAACTAAAATATTAACTTGGGCCGCAAAAAAGGTCTTCACGTCTTCAGACGTCCTGTTTTTTCTAAAACTATCGGTGCAGAGCAAAGAAACGACTCTTAAATTTTTTTTCCAATGAGTCGGTAGTGGGCCGCGCATCTACATATTAAGTGATGAGTCGAAGGTGGACCGCATCCACACATTAAGTGGGCTGCAATGCGGCCCGCGGGTCGTAGGTTGGACATCCCTGGGCTAGACCTATTTGTAGTGCAAACAAAAAATATTTAATGACAATTGCACGTCTAGTCGTTTATATTTCCTACTGGTAGAACGTATTACGCAAGTAAATGTGTAAAGATACGTCAGACAACATCGCGCTAGTGTTGTTGGTGGGCGAAGTAGGGAAAATATATGAAAAATCAGAAATTGTAAGGCATGGTCGTGTTATAGCTTCCTTAATCTCTGGTCTCACTTTTTAAGCGACTAGAAATTGGAATCATAGAACGTAGTTTCCGTTGTTTGGCCGAACATCCGCTCCGGATCACGTGCGAACAAAAGCTGAATCAAACGCAAGCAAACAACACGGTCTAGGCCTAGGGTCTATTTTTTGCATCCCAGGTTGTTGCGCAGTTCAGATCAGAAGTTTACAGTGATGTTGTTCAGCGAAGTTCTTGCATCATGATTTTATGGCTGCTGACCAGGTGTTCCTCTTGGTGGACGTTTTATTGAACACAAATGTATAACGTAAAATGTTGCTTGCTCAAATGTGCCAGATATTGGTATATGCAACCATTAAGGTCTATTTTACTTGCAGCTCAGTAATTAAAGCAATGGAGAGCATTTACAAAATTGCGAGTGAAGGAGATGGGCAGTCTCAACTAGATTGCTTTGGGCAAAGTAGGTAGACATTAATGTAACTTTTTACACTTAAGGCGCGGTTGCTTTTTTATCTTACCCTCTTGATTTCTACTTGCCTACACGACATAAAACACGTTTTGATGTGTTTTTTGTCGTGTAGTTGCAATTCGCTACGATGTTAAAAACTGCTCTACTGTTGCTAGTAAAACAGCCAAAGTCAGCGGATGCGTTGTGCATGGTACGAATTCCAATCTACTATTTGTACTTAGTTGTTTCTGCTGTTATTTGGTATTTAAAATCACCAAGCGAAATATAATTATAGTGAAACCCTGTACTTAAATTCGCTTCAAATAACCACTAGTGGGAATAAAATCGAGCTTTCATTAATCTGTAGCAATCTTTCAGTTGGTTGATGCATGAAAAACTTATGTTCATGAGCGCCGGCAGCCTGGCTTAGTGGTTTGGAGCGTCGTTTTACGACAGCCATGATCGCAAGGTTGATGGCTCAACTCTCACCTAAGCCTCGTTGTTGCGTCCTTGGATAAGATGCTTAACGATAATTATCTCTGCTTAGTGGAGCTAACCAGCAGCAAATTAAAGAAGTCAGAAGCGAAACTCAAGCGGTAAACTTGAAATTTAGGCAACTCCTAAGCGAGTCTGGATTCGTCCTACGTACAGCCCTTTTTCGTGACAGGAGGACGAACATAAACAAATCAATCGATCAATCTGATTGAAATTTTTTAGCATTTCCACAAGCTTGCGGTCATTTTGAAGGCCCTCACTCCCGAGATTGTATCAATGCTTTGTGGTTAGAGTCCGGATGTTTAGAAGATGAAACTTACGTTTCTTTGAGATTAGAACGAGAAGATGAAAATCTGTGGTGAGTTATTTGTTGACCGTGGAACAAAATCTTTAGTAAGTTATTTTACGTTTTTTTCCAAAAAGTTAAATCATGTGATTGTGTTGATAAGTTACACCGCTTAGTTAGCACTCTACATGTTAGAGATGTATAAGCGGTATATAAATTTGCTGTTGTTCTTGTTGTTGTTATTTGTTCAATGCAATATGATGTCGAATTTAAAAGATATTCGGTAAAGAGTTTAGACAGACACTGTGATAGTTATTGACATTATGGTAAGACTAATTGAGTGTGTACTATATCCAGCTACGTATATCGATAAATTAACAACCTCTTTGAGTCATAAACAAACTCAATTATTTCAAAGTATGAAAGAGGCTAGGGTTTCTATTGGGAAAACCCCGCGGTTTTACGATGCAAATCGGACATGGGCAACATACGTCTGGTCCGGCCCGTGAGGGGAGTTTGACAGGCCCGCAGACTCTATTCAATCATACCCTGTAATGTGGCCCGAGGCCTCATTGCGGACAGTTGCTGATCACTGTGCTCTCACCGAACTATCAATCAGTGCGAGCTTTTGAAACAAAGAATTGCCTTTGCGCGATTGCTGGAATTTAGGTCACAGCAGAGAGTGTTGGGAACATCTCCCACCACTATGCCGCAACGTGGCGGTTAGTGTTAGTTATGCTTTTGCTGTTATCAGATGTAGGATTATTAATTTGTTTCTTGCGTTAGTGAATAAGTCGGTGATTAAGAGATTGAATGCTATTCAGTATTGATGACTATGTGATAATCCGATCCATCTAGGACTTCATTTTTTCACATCTGGCCTGCCGAATGGAGAAGTTGCGCATCCCCGGTGTAAACCCTCAATTGAAAACCCCATTTCTAGTCCTTTTATTTTCACGTTGTATAATTTTTATTGTAATTTCTGGCTGAAAAGTTTGTAATCTTCTTTCAACTATCATTTCGGCCTTAGTTTCTGTACTGCCGTACAAATCAAAAACACAGTAAGTCCAAAATCCAAGTTTGGAGAAAAAGGCAAGAAACTGATCGGGTTCTTTTATGTTTCATTTGAAACGAAAAAAAACTTACTGATTTTACTGAAATTTTTACAAAATAATCACTTGCTCTCAATTGTTGCTCCTATCTAATTTTGTAAAAGAATTCCTCGAGGTAAAGTTTTTTAAATACAGCAAGTTCAAAATGCTGGTTATATGTATTGTTGTTTTTTTTTGCCATAAAACAAAACAACTTGATAGTAAGTTCACTGTAGGCATAATAGTAGTAAGTCCACGCAGCTCTTTTTTTGTTACTGCACAATAGGACCAGAATACCTTTTGTTATCCAGGGTTTTTCACTTAATCTTTTTTCTTTTCTAGTCATAGTTCTCAGAGCCACATGTTTATTGAGAACTGTTTTAAAGGTAGTTGTTAGATTGTAAATATCATTGTTAATATTAGAATTTGGTGAATCAAAATCAATTTTTGATAGTTTTTTTTCATATCGACTAGAAAGTTTTGAAGATTAAAATTTTTCATACAACGTATCAATCTCTGTTTGTTAATCAAACAACATTTAAATTTTGGGACGATGAAAAAAGTTGGTAAATGATCAGATACTTCATATAGACACACTCCGCAATAAGTTTCTTTAGTAATATTTGTATAAAGATGGTCTAATAAAAATGATTTACAATTATTTGCAAATCTAGTGGGAACAACCATTTGATTGCAACCAATCGAATTCAGAGCGGCTATGTATTCATATACTTTTGCGTTATTTAGTAGAGTGTTAATATTAAAATCCTCGCAAACAACGTAATTCTTATTATTTGTTTCAAAATCTTGCAATTGAAGATAGAGCTTATTTTGAAATAAGGAACGGTTTTTTTTTTAGGATGACGATAAACAACACCGAGACAATAATTTGATGTTTTACTTTCAACCTCGATCCAGAGATCCTCACAATTAGGAGTTTTGAGAGAAAGGTCGTTGCGCGAACGATACTTAAGGGTGTTTTTTAGGTATATTCCAACCCCACCGGCCATAGAAGGAGAATCGTTATGAAAAAAATAGTAGTTAAGAATATCAATATTTGAAGGACTAATAGAATTTTGTTTAGTTTCAGAGATGGCAATGCATCTGGTAGTCTAGTAATATCGTTTAAACATTCTTGAATTTTGTCTTCGTTTTTGGATAAGCTTCTCACGTTAAAATGAATAAGAAAAAAATCTTTTTGTAAATTATTGCTTAAATTTGCTAGCATGGAAAGACAATAGTAATCATCATATCTGCCATTAGTAACAGAGCAAGACGTAAAGCTTTAAACTCAAAATCAGAAACTGCAAAAAAAGGAAATAATGATTCTATACCAGTACAAACATCATTCATTTCACCGTGAATAATGATTAAATATTATACAAACAAGCTTTAGGCTACAGCACTGGAAGAAATCCAGTTTAAATCGGTAATAAGAAGTCAACTTTGCAAGATTACTTGTTTTAGTGAAGCTACTTGCTATCGTAAATGTTTTTATCTTCGGAATGGTTTTAAAACAGCAAGTCAAACAATTCAAGTGATAAATTAATCATTGTTCAAATTTTTGAAGTATCGTGCATCAGAGTTGCAGGGTTTATCGCTCTTCTATTTGGTCTTGAATAGTCTCGACAGGTCGGAGAATGAGTTGATGTTGATAACTCTGCTGTTTGAATCACGCCTGAGGCAAATCTGGCCTTGGGTAGACCAAAGATATTTAAAATTAAGGAGCTGCTTTGCTTCCTTTGCTGTGAGATAGAGATTTTTGCGGTATGGCGTTAGATTTTCTCGTAGAGTGGTATTTGAGTTTCCAAATGTTGAGACGAGTTTAGAGGAGCAGCCTTTGAGCAACCTTTTTTTTGTAAAAAAAAAAGAATTTCTGATATCTCTTTTAGCATAGCGAGCAATTATTGGGGGGTGAGTAACATTGACTGTTTTGGTCTGGATAGGCCTACTTGTATTGGAATTTTGAAATGCTTGAAGCCGGTGCGAAGTAGAAATTTGACGGTCATCAAGATTAATATCAAGCAAAGACGCCATTTTTTTCACAACGTCATACGGGAATTCCATGAAACTCTAGGTTTTTTCTGCGACCATAATGGTCGAGTCTATCAAGTTGTAATTCAGTCAATTCCTGCCTGGTTGTGATGTGATCCAATGACGCGTTTAGTTTGGCAATATCCATAACAAGTTTGTTGCTGTCAGAGATTTTTTTATGAAAATCGTCATAAGCGATGTAAGCGATACCACCGAGAATGTGATCGTTGCTATCACTCAATGATTTGCATTCTTCGCGCAAGGAAAGCATTGAACTTTTTAGACGTAAGATTTCTTCAGATATTGAAAGAATTTCTTCATCAGGAGTCTTGGAATTATTACTGAAACCTTCTTCGATAATAGATTTGCGTTTTTGTGCAATAACTTTATCAATATTTTCCATTACTGTTTTAGTTATGTTCTCTTCGAGTTGCATAAGTACTTCGTGTGGGATGTTATGTTTCTTAGAACCAGTCATCATGAATATGACGTAATAATTGAGAGTAAAAAAAAAAGGCTGAATTCCAAATCGACGCAAGTGGGCTTAGGCTAATAACCTTTTAAATTTTTGATAGTTTGGAGAAATCTACGAGAACCCTTCTTCAATAGTAAACTATTGCAACTTACTAGTTCAGAACTTAGCTTTGACGCAATAAATTTCTAACTTCAGGAATATCTTCTTATTTCTTCGTTCTTTTTTCTGACCATTACCTAGCCTAGTTTGATTGTAGGCTACTGCAGTTTAGGTACGGTTAAGTTACCTGAAATATTTCTTCAAAGCTGTTATTTCACTGTCTTTTCTGACAATTCTAGAAACTTTGACAATTGTTTGATTGCTTTAATCTAATATTGTCTTGAAATTCCTCCCAAAATTAGTTATTTAACCTGACTGAAATTCTACTGATGAAGAGCCAAAAAAACACGTCCGACACTCAATCGTCACACAGTTCCCGACACTGAAATCGTCACTCAATACTCGGGCACTCATTCGTTACTCAATCATAAATTTCAAATTATCGTAACTCAGCTGCAGTGTAGGCCTACCGAATTGAAAAATTGATTGAAGTGTTGAGATTTTTAACTATGACTTTGTGGCGAGTCAAAATTTAACGTTTAAAGTCATAAAAATTCTTTTTCCATGACTCTTGAGACTAATGAAACGGCAACTGCATTGTGAACTCCAGGGTAGATAAGCAGTCAATCAGTTATGTTGCGTAACTGCAATTTTTTGGATAATTGAAAACAAAAGCTGAATTTCGAGATCATGCGATCTCGTATTTAGCATTTATTTATGCTTATTTACCGTAAGACGTCGCTATCGTTGCAGAAGTTCAGGGGTTGAATTTCCATAGGTCGGTCAAATCAGACCCAAAGTCGCCAACGGCATGGGACCGTTTCTTCAAAACTGTGTTGCCCCACTAAGCCGTGGAGAGGGGTCCCACTACTTTTTGCTCGTTTCTGCGCAATACCGCGAATGCAATGAAGATTTGATTTTTCACATCTTTTTTGTTTAAGGCACAAGTAATTGGATTGCTATAGTATTAAAATAGGAAAAAGGTACACTGTGTTGTTCTGTAGCCTTATTGTAAGATAGCCTATTTGATTGAATCTGACTGTGACTGGTGAGCAGGAGCGGATTCCGAAAATTTTGGTGGGGGGGAGGACGAGGACAAGCAAATTTTTATTTGGCTGAATGTTAACAAAGAACAAAGTCGTTAGATGTTTAGACACGAAAAAGAGTGAAAATAAGCGCTTTGAGAATGCTTCGCAAAAGAGGGAGCGTTCTGAGTAAATTAAGGCTTTTACAAAGGAGGGACGCCAAAATTTTGCAATTTTTTCAAACGCAGTCATTCCGATAGAATTGGTCATCAGCATTTTGAAGAACAAAAATGGTTCTAGAGGGGGTCCGGACTCTCCTGAAAAAAGTTCTTACCTTTTTCGACATTTTTTATGGCAAGTTTTTCAAAATTTTTTGGCTCCTAATTTTACCAAATATGAGGCATGATTTATTTAAATATTTGCGATTTATGCGTGTTCAAGGCGAGGCATAAGGCAGATATGTAATTATTGTAGAGGTTCAAAATTATGAAAAAGTTTTATTTATCTGCCAAAAGCATTGTTAAAAATGGCTGGTGAGGGGCATCCCCCCTAGATCTACCCCTGCCGGTCAGGGTGGTTTGCAAATTTTTTGAATTGTTGTAGCCTGCCCTAGATGTAGGTTGTTGTTTTTTGGCCATTTGTCGATTATTGACTGAGTTTTGATTTTTTTTTGTATTGATCGATCAAAACTGAAGAATTGTTTTATGACTGAAAAAAATTACGTCACGCAAGCTATATTCTGTCAAATTACCGACATAAATAGGAATCTGAAAAAAAAATTCAGCGTCCATAAAATTGAAATAGAGAAAATTTGTGGTAGAATTGAAAAAAGGAAAAATCGATAAAATCCGTGGCAAGAAAATTTAAGCTTGCTGAAAGTGAAAAGATGTATTGATAATCTCCAGTTTACAGCAAGGTTTTGCTTTATTTTTAAACAGTTTGGCTAATTTTCAGCAACTACGTAACTTCATAATATCACTGCGGTTAAATTTTGCGTTATAATCACATTAACAAAGAAACTCACAAATCTAAGACAAGTCAGAAACACCACAAAGCAGAAATTTTGCCTTATAGGCCCAAATTTTTAGTACGCAAAACACAAACTCGCAGAATTCACTGATATGCTACCAGAATTTGGAAGACTATATCATAAACTATCCTAACAGATTTTTGTGAAAGACTTCACAATTGGACGATTGCGCAAGTCGAAACCACGTAGGCTATAAGCCTATTCCATATTATTTTAAAACTCACCTATTTCAAAACATAATTCTTAGATGAAACCGAACTAAAAAAACTGTATTTGTGAAGTACCTTTGTCCAAAGTCACAATGTCGATCCGTCAGATCAAAGCGAAAATGGGGGGAGCATTGGCGACAAATCTTCGGTTGCCGTACTCTCTGGCAAGTCTAACCAAAATTGATGTCGATATTTAGACATCAGCTTAGTTAAATTTTTGACAAGTTGATTTTTTCTCCGGTTTAATCCCGTGGGGTTGGAAGTAGCGGCAAATCGGGAATTTGAAGTACACAATTATTTTTCAAAAAATCCAAAATTCTAAACTATTCCTCGTCGTGCGTTTCCTTGAAAAGAGTGTGTTTTTTTCCGCGCACAAACTTGATCAATGCAATTTTATTGGGAAACGATCTGTTGTCCTTTTGCTTTTAATTTTGATGCCGAAATCAGAGCAGTCCATGCTTATACGTGTTCGTTTTGCAGCTCTACTACTACCCATTTTTTCGCCGTTTGAGTTCCGTATGACATTTCCAAAATCTTGAAAATCGCATACATTGCCACCCGGAACTTTTTTCATTTCTTTTTGAACACCTGCATGTACGGATTCTGCGCTCATTAAGATGTGTCCTGTTTCAAAATACTTCAACGTCATCTGTTCAATTTTGCTACCTTTTGTATTGGTGACGTTGACGAAAGCAATTAGCATGGTAAATAAAGTCCAATTTTTGTTTTGGGCTGTGCAATTGTTCATCGCTTGAAAGAGCCTTGTGAAATTCTGAGGCTATTTCAGCGGCGGATCTACCCGTTAGTGCTTCAAGCTATATTACCGACGTGTTATCTGGCTTGGATCTTTTTTGGAACCCATGGCTGCAAATGTTTCATGGAAGATTACAAGACGGCTTGTAAAAACGGTAGATTTAACCCCAGGCATTCCTGGTAACATAATAATTTTTGTAAATCAACTGAACGGATTGAAAGCCCATTTGGTTAATTATATGTAGCATCTTTTTGGTAGCAACTTCTAGCGACAGCATTGCGGTTGGTATGAGCCACCCACTCAAAACAAATGTCGCAATTGCTTTGATCCTCATTTTGGTGAGCAGTACTCAGATGAATGTCGTAGTCAAGGCACACTTCACACTGCTCTTTTAATTTGGTGAGTGCTCTTCTGATTTACAGTTTGCCTGTAAACTTCATAACTACAGTAATTTTCTTTATCAGCCGTATCCATGGAGTTGCTATACATGTCTTGTATTGTTACGTCCGAAGGTAGATACCTTTTGTTGGGAGCATGCTCGCGGCGATAGCGGCTCACAGTTGGATCAAAACTTTCTGTTTTCTTCGATAAAGTGGTGCGAAATAGATTTGTCACTTTGCTTTTCTCGTCTATCTTCTGTGGCAGACATGGGCAAACTACGGCCCGCGGGCCAAATCCGCCCCGCCAATTTTTTTATTCTGGCCCGCCGGCATTTACAAAAATTTAAAACTCCCACCATGAATTGAGCGGAAGACCTTTTTTTTTCCTTTAGAGATCACGGATGGCGGTGATTTTCAAAAAAATAAGCCTCAACGGTGCAAAATAGAAATGAAAAACGAGGTGAAAACTTCTTATTTTAGAGATCACATTCGTACGTGGACTGTGATCTCCAAAAAAAAAAGAAAAAAGGTCTTCACCTTCTTTTCCAATCAGCGTGCGCCCCGCGGCTTCAACAGTTTTTCCAAATCTGGCTTTCGTGTGAAAAGTTTGCCCACCCCTGTTCTGGGGACATTTCCCCTTAGTTGTTTCGCAGTTGAAATACATGCGATAAGGCAGCATCTTTTTTGTGAAATTCCAGAGTGACCAAAAAGAAGGTCTTGCATGCGGTTTTTATATTTCCCAATTGGTTCCGAAGTTTATAGACTCTGGAGAAATTTTGGCATTTGCAATTTTTTCTTGATTGAATCTGATTCTCATGCGTGATTTAGATTTTCAATGAAAGATTTTACAATACAATATGTTTTACAATGAAAGCACTTGGGTAAGTTTAGGTACCGACCAATAATTATTCCACATTTCCACTCTTTTTTCTTCCGTTATTTTTTGTTGGTATTGAATGCGGCACGAAATTTCACAAGGCTCTAGCTCACCGGTACTACATAACCTGAGATATACACTGTTCAAAAATTTTCTCGTAAATTTTACGAACTTTCTGGCCGCAATTTGACGTTGCGCCCGTATCGCAAAATTACTTTCAATTTAACGTTAAAATATTTGCTACAATTTTTTCGTAATTATTATTACATTTGCTTTTGGCAGCAATTTTACGTTGTATGCCTGTAACCGAATCTAAGTTGTTTTTTGTTAATATTTTTAGCAATATTTCCAATAGGCCTACCAAGAAAAACTCTTTTTTCTGGCAGCAATTTGACGTTACGCCCGTAACCGAAAGTGGGAATAAACTTCAGTCAATCTTTTTGCTAGTTTTTCTATACCTAAAAATACCTATTTCTTGCGGCAGCAATTTGACATCGTGCACGTTACCGTAAATTACTGTTATTTAAACGTATTTCATTTTTTTTGGTGATCGAAGTCAGAAAGAAAATTTTATACGTTTATACCGTAATTTTCGTTAATAAGCTCAACATGGATATAACTTCCAGAAAAACAAAATATGTACGAGTATATCACAATAATACTCGTAAGCATAAACGCATCAAGTCACCACACTGTCAAAAATATCTACTGTGTTTTTCCTGGCAGCAAAAGTACGGAACCAAGCGTAAACGATGTACGTAATCATACCATAACTATTTTTTACGATGATTTTTGTAAATTGTTTTACGAGTTCAAACACAATGTAAATATATTTTACGTTTATTCTTGGTAAGTGCTTTTACAGTTTAAACGGAAATAATTTTTACTGTAGTTTTCCTTGCAGCAAAAGTACGGACCAGGCGTAAATGTTTTACGTTTATTTTTGGTAAATACTTGTACGGTTTCAAACGTTGAAGCCGTACCTTTGGGATGACGAGAAAGCTGTTTATTCGAAAAAAAAAAAAAAGAAACATCGCAAAGGAATTCAGTTTTATTCAACACATATAGTATGAAGCAATCAACATGATTGTGTGCTTAAAAGCGTTTTTTTTTAAGTTGAAATACCGAGATCATCACAATTTTTACCACGATGCTTTTAACAATGGCTAATTGACTATGCATTCAAAACAACCTATGATCAACGTGGTAACTGGTAGGTCTATCAACTTTCGAAGTGCACTCAGCAACAACGTAAGAGCAAATTATCAATATCACGTATGTACTGCATTAACAATGTTTCATTTAACATCACGATCATCATGGTGCAAACCAAGTTGAGTTTTAGCGATAATATTTTGTCTGAATGTATAGTGGTACTCAGTTATTTACTTTATCATCACTATCTATATTCTGTATTTATTATTTACCGATCTCAAATGTATGCTACATAAATGTTTAAGTAGTTGAGACAGCATGTTTAAGACATAAAAGTCGACACTGCTTCACAATGTACACATTTAAAAGTTCTAAACCGGGGTGTCCAACACGTGGCCCGCGGAAAGGTTTTGAGTGGCCCGTGCGAGTTTTTCAAAATGACCTAGTACACGGTCTGAAACAAAAATTTTTGTTTGCTGAATCGTTATTTTAGACTGTGGTAATAAAATCTCGAAACAAATTATTTATGATATTTTCACGCTTTTTTGGATAAAATTACTGAGAAAAATGTGTTCATCCTGAATCGTTTTTTTAGACTGTGGTAATAGAATCTCGAAGCAAAATTTTTATCATATTTTTAGGCTTGTTTGGATAAAATTACTGAGAAAAATGTGTCCAAAAAATGTCGCTAGAGAGCTATAATTGCTTTACAAAGACAAATTTGAACGAACTGTGTTGCTTAATGAGGTGAGTCGTTCAACCGTACGTACTAGGGTTAGATATTAAGTGTGTGGATCCGGATGGAAAATCTGCAGGATTTTACAGATTTGAGCGGATAGGTTTTAAACAAAAAACTGTCATGAAAATGCACAAGATTACAAAATTTTCGTAACTGCGATTGTTAAGCACAGAATGAGAGTTTGGGGTATCAAATGCTAAGGAATGAAAATACATGACGAATCACGAGAAAAATAAGAAATTGGGGTTGGGTGAAAGCAAGTGTCAAGAATCGGAGAAGAGCGAGTGGTATGAGAAATTAAGGGGGTCAAGCGATAAAATAACTAGACGTTTGGGACCAAGTGGCAAACAAGAAAACAGGTGGCAAAATAAAAGGATGGAGTAGTGCAGACATAGCGAAACTACCAAAAGTTTTGGTTTTTAAAACAAACATTTTCGTTTTTAGAAACGAAAATTTTTGTTTTTAGAAAGGAAGTTTTTTTTTTCATCATATATGCTTAATATGACACAACCTTGCAGTTTTGTACTGTCTAGCTTACACTGATGATGACATCTGAATCAATGTTGTCGAAACATCCAGTTGCAAAAGTTATTCGGGTATTGTTTTTTTCCTCAAATCATGATTTTGATTTGATAATTATCTACTGTGATTTAGTAATAATTTCGATTCCGCTAAATTGTTCTCCACTTATCTATTACCTTTAAGTTTTTGTGTAAATTTGGGATTGTTGTTAATATATGTTACACAACTGTTCATTTGTTTTTTAAATCCAGCGTATTGTTAACTTCTGCTTGCGTGGTACAAACACATTGACATTCTCTGGTATGTGCTGAAAGGCATTAGACTATCGTTTACAACGCGAACTAAACCAAACAAATGTTTCCAGAAATGAAAGTTTCGTTTCTAGAAACGGAAAATGTGTTTCTAGAAACGGAAAATTTGTTTCCACAAACGAAACTTTTGTTTCTTGTAGGCCTGTCTAATTTTATGCTTGACATGATATGGCATCGTGATCTAGTGTGATTCAGAAACGCATTGAAGTATTTTCGGTTCCACCAAATTTTGAAACATAGTTCCATTTTATCGACATAATTTGGTTTGACTCTCATAATTGTGCTATTAATCCAAGAGATGCCGCATAAAAACCTTACTGGTAAGTATTTTGAAATGCAAGTACACAGAGCGAATACGTCAGAATTGAAAAACCTGTAGTAAATCTTCTTAATTCAATGTGCAATTATTAAATAAAGAAGTCAACTTCATTCTAGTCCATATTGATGACCGGGTGCAAATAAAGACAAATTGCGAAATGTTTAAACCAGAATCTAAGAATATTGTTAATAAAGACTTGTCCATCATTCTATTGAATTTCATTCTTAGCTGTCCCCAGATTGCTTGAATCAAACGATTCAGCTTAATGTCGTATAGCCATTAACGACATTAAATTGTAGTGTCACTTATTGACTTTTATTTCAAAACTAGTACATTTTTAAGCATATTTCTGATGTCACTTACTAGTAAGTTAATTCAAAACTTTTTTTGGTAAAAGAAAACGGAACAACTAAAAAGCAATGTCCTTCCTGGCTTACCGGACGGGAAGTCATGACGACTTCCTCTTGTTGGGTCAGAGGCTATAACAGCACTCCATCACCAACAGTGCAAAGCACTCCAGTAAATCGTACCGTAGAGCGAGACAGCGCTGTTTCTGGCTATTAGCCTTCATCAGCCGCCCTCAGGTAAGAAACATTCATCTTCCAGGACGAATGATCTTGTCAGGATCACTCATCCCTTCGGATAAATATTTCTTAAAGAATTTAACCTTTGTGGTACGCAATCCACTCGTGTGGCTACTTCACCATTCCAGTCAAACGTTCCCGTCATGACTTCCCGTCCGGTAGGCCAGGAAGGACATTGCTTTTTAGTTATTGCTCTTCACCCTGGTCACGTAAAGAGTTTGACTGGAATAGTGACGTAGCCACACGAGTGGATTGCGTACCACAAAGGTTAAATTCTTTAAGAAATATTTATCCGAAGGGATGAGTGGTCCTGGCAAGATCATTCGTCCTGGAAGATGAATGTTTCTTAACTGAGGGCGGCTGATGAAGGCTAATAGCCAGAAACAGCGCTGTCTTGCTCTACGGTAAAAGAAAACGGGATGGTTTTTTATAACAACGTTTAAAAACCAAAAGTAGAGAAAGTATGCTTCATGATTCACGTACACAAATCATTTTCAGTTTTTGTTCTTTGGAATCATGTCATTCTGTTCTACCCACGATTCTATTCAAAATGCTAAACCATCTCACTTAATTAACGTAGTTTCATTTAATCATGGTCCAATCATATGAAATAACTTTGCTTGCATGTAACAAACATAATGACATTTCATCGCATACGCTGGATGCATGGGAAGGTACCATTAAAGTTTACATTACAACTTTAGTCATCTGAAACAAAAAGATGCGCTTCCGAAACAAAAATTTTGTTTCCAGAAACCAAAGTTTTGTTTCATTAATCGTTAACCGTACGGTAGCGCTATTGAGAAGGTTTTCAAGTAGAACTCTTCATCTTACTCCACCCGACTAATTTATGATGATTTAGATAAACTATAAATATTTTTGGTTTTACTTGAGCTTTATTACCAAACTACAACGTATTTAGCCACAAATTATACATTCCTTCCCTTGCATTACAAGTCATCTCATTAATTTTGCCATGTTTTTGTTTTTGTGATAATTCTGCAGACGAAAGTTCTTTCAAAACATTGTTCAAATATTAAATGTAGCATAATGCTGTTTTGTATCTAAACCTGAAACAACTTGACATTTATTCACTTATGCATGGAAACATGTTAATGAGGACTTCAACGCTAGATAAAAACTTTCAAAACAAAACAAAAAACAACAGTTTTTCAAAGCGAAAACTTTGCTTCGACAAACTAAAATTTATTTATTGGCAATCGACTATTTAAAGCATGATTCTTCTAATCAAACAACTCTTTGTGAAATAAAATTTCAAAGGTGTGATAAAAACTATGGGGTAGCAGGCTATATATATATTCTTTTGGTGATTTAGGTTTATGTTGAAGCATTTTCTGTCTCACCGAACTTTAACAATGCACTTACAACAATTGGGACCACAAACTCTGTTTTCACTCATTACAGATTATTCAATCGTAAAACGTAGTGTTTTCATTACATACTTTAAATATAAGTGTGCTACATGATTAGTATAAAAAACAACCCATCCTTTCTTTTTGAGCTAATATTTTTTCTCATCAAAATAAGTTTATCACAGTTTGTCTTTCATGGTTTTTGGAACCATGTTCAATGCGTTTTCGCACTTCAACCAACCAGACGTTAATATCACTGTATGTAGCAACAGTAGGGGATCCAGAAAGTTTTGGTGGGGGGGATGTAAATTTTAATTCGGTAAAAGGTTAACTAAATGCAAAGACGCTAAGACGTTTAGACCCGAAAATGGGCGTAAACAAGCTCTTTGAAACTGTTTCATGTCAGGGGTCGTATTCTAATATTTTTTTCAGAAAAAGGGCACTAAATTTTGTCACTTTTTCTAGCGTAAGTTTTTCCGCCAAAGTTAATTCTAAGCAACTTTAATAACAAACACAGCTCTAGGGGGGTCCGGGGGCATGCTCCTCCGGAATAATTTTGAAAATTTGCTGACTGTAATGGCCAATTTGGTGCTTTTTGAACAATTTTCTGGCAAACTTTGTTTTTATTTTTGGCCTCTAATTCTGAGTGCTTCACCAAATATAATGCATTTTGTTTCCACAGTTTGGAATATGCTTGCTTAAGGCGACTAAGGCATATTGTTATGAAGAAGTTCGAAATTATGAAAAACTTGTATTCATCCAAAGCATTGTTGAAAATAACTGGTGGGGGGATGCATCCCCCTCATTCCCCCCCCCTGGATCCGCCCCTGCGGTAGCAACCACCATGACATTTCAGAGCATACGCTGGAAGCACAGGGACACATCACTGAGGTTTATGATGCAAACTCAGTTACCTGAAACAAAAAAATTATTTTCCTAAACAAAAACTTTGTTTCTTGAATCGAATTTTCATCATAATGCCGTGAGCATCGAATCTTCATCATAATGCCGTGAAACATAAAATCGTTTCGGAAACGATTTCTCGAAACAAAAAGTTGTTTCGGAAACGCTTTTCACTGTCTAAACTTTTCAAAGTACGAAGAGCTTGGTTTGTATCAAAAACCACGTAAACTGTTGCCGAAATAACGCACAGTCATTAGTGTTTTTGTTTTCGCATAGTCAAACTGCGTTTGACGACAGAGGAAATTGGTTGAAACTTTAATTTCGATACTTAATCCAATTCCCATCCACGAATACTCATATTGTCACATTTGACTACACAGAAACGAAAAAGTTTTTGATGAAGCACCAACACACACAAACACTGATGTGTTAATCACTCGCTTGTGTGGTGAATTAAGTGCTGTAGTTGTGTGAAAACTGTTCGCGAGTTTGTCAAAATCGGCTGAAACTGAAATTAACATGAATATGACCGATGGTTCCACTTTAATCCACTAACACTCAGCGCGTGACACTCGATTGCCCAAAAACGATTTAATTTACAATAGAGTGCGAACGTACAAACACACTGATGTGTCCATCACTTTAATGCGTGTTGAGTTGTATGTTTTGGATGTATGAAAACTGTTCGCGAGATTGTTAGCATCGGCTGAAACTGATTTTAGAGCGAATGTGATGATTAATGTGAATTTAATCCACCAACACTTATCTAGTGACACTCGACTGCTCCACCACGATGTGATTTTTGAAAGATTTCGAACACTGGTGTGTCAATTACTTGATTGGGTGGTGATTTAGGTGTTATAGGTGCGTGAAGGCTGTTCAAGAGTTTGCTAAAACTGAAATTAAGATGACCGTGATAGTAATCAGAATTCTATCCACTAACACTTTGCGACGTTTGATTGCTGAAAAACGATGATGTGGGTATTATTTGCTTTTGTGCTGAAGTGAATGTTTTGGATGTGTGAAGACTGTTCATGAGTTTGTTGAAGTCAGTTGAAACTGAAATTAAAATGAATGTGACCAGCATTCCGATTTCAATCCACTAAACCTCATCTCGTGTCACTGGACAGATCAAAAACGGTTTATCCTATCACAGAGCACAAGTGCACAAACACACTGATGTGTCAATCACATGCTGGTGTGTTGAAGTGATTGTTTCGGATAAGTGAAAGCTGTTTGCGAGTTTGTTAAAATTGGCTAAATATGAAACTAAAAAAAATCTGACCACTAACACTCATTGTGCGATACTGAACTCCTCAAAAGCGATTGAAACTATTTGAGGTGGTTTCCAAATCACCGATTTCAAATTTAGTCGGCGACAAAACAGGTCGTGGACAACCCCTGGTGCCTCATTACTAAATGTAAATTTCAGCATTGACAACAATTTGACTGAACGATTCGTGCACATAAAAAGTATCGAGTGATTTGTTAACAGAACATGAGCCGTTGGAAAAAACGCTTCCGAAACGTTTCTCGAAACGAAAAATCATTTCGGAATCGTTTTTCGAAACGAAAAATCGTTTCGAAAACAATTTTTAAAACATAAACTCGTTTCGAAAATGATTTTTCTAAAAGAAAAGTCTTTTCAGAAACGCTTTTCACCGCCCAAAGGTTTTCAAAGTACGAGGAGCGTGGTTTGTTATAAAAACCACGTAAACTGTTGCTGAAACAACGTGCAGTAAATAGTGTTTTTGTTTTCACATAAACAATAAGCGTTTGACGAAAGAAGGAAATTGGTTGAAACTTTAATTTCGATACTTAATCCAATTCCCATCCACGAATGCTCATATCGTCACATTTGACTGCACAGAAACGAAAAAGTTTTTGATGAAGCACCAGCACGCACAAACACTGATGTGTCAATCACTTGTTTGTGTGGTGAATTAAGTGCTGTAGGTGTGTGAAAACTGTTCGCGAGTTTGTCAAAATCGGCTGAAACTGAAATTGACATCAATATGACCGATGGTTCCACTTTAATCCACTAATACTCATAGCATGACACTCGATTGCCCAAAAACGATTTATTCTACAATAGAGAGCAAACGTACAAACACACTGATGTGTCCATCACTTCAATGCGTGTTGAGTTGTATGTTTTGGATGTGGGCAAACTGTTCGCGAGTTTGTTAAGATCGGCTGAAACTGAGTTCAATGCGAATGTGATGATTAATGTGAATTCAATCCACTATCACTTACTTTGTGACACTCGACTGCTGAAAAACGAATCACTTTTTGGAAGAATACAATTACACAAACACACTGATGTGGGTATTATTTGCTTTTGTGTTGAAGTGAATGTTTTGGATGTGTGAAGACTGTTTCTGAGTTTGTTAAATTCGGCTAAAACTGAAATTAAATGGAATGTGACCAGCATTCCGATTTCAATCCACTAAACCTCATCTCGTGTCACTGTACAGATCAAAAACGGTTTATCCTATCACAGAGCACAAGTGCACAAACTGATGTGGGTATTATTTGCTTTTGCGTTGACGTGATTGTTTTGGATAAGCGAAAGCTGTTTGCGAGTTTGTTAAAATTGGCTAAATATGAATTTAATAAAAATCCGACCAGTAATTCGAATTCAGTCCACTAACACTCACTGTGTGATACTGGACTCCTCAAAAGCGATTCAATCTATTTGATGTGGTTTCAAAATCACTGATTTCACATTCAATCGGCGACAAAACAGGTCGTGGACAACCCCTGGTGCCTCATTGCTACATGTGCATTGCAGTATTGGCCACGATTTAACTAAACGACTCGTGCACATAAAAAGTATCGAGTGATTTGTTAACAGAACATGAGCCGTTGGGAAAAACGTTGCCGAAACGTTTCTCGAAACGAAAAATCATTTCGTAATCGTTTCTCGAAACATAAAATCGTTTCGGAAACGATTTTTGAAACATAAAATCGTTTCGGAAACGAAAAGTTGTTTCGAAAACGATTTTCACTGTCTAAACTTTTCAAAGTACGAGGAGCGTGGTTTGTTTCAAAAACCACGTAAACTGTTGCTGAAACAACGTACAGTGATTAGTGTTTTTGTTTTCACATAATCAAACTGCGTTTGACGACAGAGGAAATTGGTTGAAACTTTAATTTCGATACTTAATCCAAATTCCATCCATTAACACTCGTCTCGTCACACTCGACTGAAGAAAAACGAAAAAGTTTTTGATGAAGCACCAACACACACAAACACTGATGTGTCAATCACTTGCTTGTATGGTAAATTAAGTGCTGTAGGTGTGTGAAAACTGTTCGCGAGTTTGTCAAAATCGGCTGAAACTGAAATTAACGTGAATATGACCGATGGTTCCACTTTAATCCACTAACACTCAGCGCGTGACACTCGATTGCCCAAAAACGACATATTCTACAATAGAGTGCGAACGTACGAACACACTGATGTGTCCATCACTTCAATGCGTGTTGAGTTGTATGTTTTGGATGTGTGAAAACTGTTCGCTAGATTGTTAACATCGGCTGAAACTGAGTTCAATGCGAATGCGATGATTAATGTGAATTCAATCCACTAACACTTATCTAGTGACACTCGACTGCTTAACCACGTATTGATTTTTGAAAGAGTACGAACATACAAACACACTGATGTGTCAAGTACTTGACTGGGCGGTGAATTAGGTGTTATAGGTGCGTGAAGGCTGTTCAAGAGTTTGTTAAAGTTGGTGGAAACTGAGATTAAGATGACCGTGATAGTAATCAGAATTCTATCCACTAACACTCATCTTGCCACACTCGACTGCTGAAAAACGAATTATGTTTTGGAAGAATACAATTACACAAACACACTGATGTGTCAATCACATGCTTGTGTGGTGAATTGAGTAGTTTGGACGAGTGAAGCTGTTCGGGAGTTCATTAAAATCAGTTAAAACTGAAATTTGAATCACAATGACCAATAAACCGATCTCGATCCACTAGCACTCATTTTGTGACATTCGACTGCTCAAAAACGATGCTTTTTCTGATAAAGTATGAGCAGACAAACACACTGATGAGTCAATCACATGCTTGTGTGATGAAGTGGGTGTTTTGAACAAGTGAAAGCTGTTCGCGACTTTGTTAAAAACAGTTAGGGATGAATATTAGATCAATGTGACCAATAACCGGAAATCAATGCACTAACACTCATTTTGTGACATTTGACTGCTCAAAAACGATGCATTCTGTTATAGACTGCGAGCAGACACATGCACTGATGTGTCAATCACATGCTTGTGTGGTGAATTGAGTGTTTTGGACGAGTGAAGCTGTTCGCGAGTTTGTTAAAATCAGTTGAAACCGAAATTTGAATCACAAAAACCAATAAACCGATCTCGATCCACTGGCACTCATTTTGCGACGTTCGACTGCTGAAAAACAAAATACTTTTGAGAAGAATACAATTACACAAACACACTGATGTGTCAATCACATGCTTGTGTGGTGAATTGAGTAGTTTGGACGTGTGAAGCTGTTCGCGAGTTCGTTAAAATCAGTTGAAACTGAAATTTGAATCACAATGACCAATAAACCAATCTCGATCCATTAGCACTCATTTTGCGACATTTGACTGCTCAAAAACGATGCATTTTCTGACAAACTACGAGCAGACAAACACACTGATGAGTCAATCACATGCTTGTGTGATGAAGTGGGTGTTTTAAACATGTGAAAGCTGTTCGCGACTTCGTTAAAAACAGTTAAGGATGAATATTAGATCAATGTGACCAATAACCGAAAATCAATGCACTAACACTCATTTTGTGTCATTTGACTGCTCAAAAACGATGCATTCTGTTATAGACTGCGAGCAGGCACATACCCTGATGTGTCAATCACATGCTTGTGTGGTGAATTGAGTAGTTTGGACGTGTGAAAGTTGTTTGCGAGTTTGTTAAATTTGGTTAAAACTGAAAGTTTAAATGAATGTGACCAATAACCCGATATCAATCCACTAACACTCATTTTGTGACACTCGACTGCTCAAAAACCATGCGTTTTTTTATAAACAGCAACCAGACAACCACACTGATGTGTCAATCACATGCCTGTGTGATGAATTGAGTGTTTTGGACGTGTGAAACTGTTCGCGAGTTCGTTAAAATCAGTTAAAATTGAAATTTAAATTGAAAAGACCAACAACTGGAACTCCATCCACTAACACTCATTTTGTGACACTCGACTGCTCAAAAACGATGCATTTTTTAATAAACTGCGAGCAGACACAAATACTGATGTGTCAATCACATGCTTGTGTGTTGAATTGAGTAGTCTGGACGCGTGAAAGCTGTTCGCAAGCTTGTTAAGAACGGCTAAAACTGAACTTTAACTCAATGTGACCAATAAGCCGAATTCAATCCACTAACACTCACTTTGTGACACTCGATCATTAAAAATAGATGCATTTTCTGATAAACTACACGCAAATAAACGCACTGATGTGTCAATCACAAGCTTGTGTGATGGATTGAGTGTTTTAAACGAATGAAAGCTGTTCGCGAGTTAGTTAAAATCGGTCAAGAATGAATATTAGATCAATGTGATTATAAACCCAAATTCCTTCCACTAACACTCATTTTGTGACACTAGACTGCTTAAAAACGATGCATACTTTGATAGACTACGAGCAAACAAACACATTGATGTGTCAATCACATGCCTGTGTGGTAAACTGAGTATTTCAAACGTGTCAAAGGTGTTCGCGGGTTTGTTGAAATCCGTTTAGACTGAACTTTGCATTAAGGTGACTAATAATCCAAACTCAATCCATTAACACTCATTTTGTGACACTCGACTGTTCAAAAACCATGCATTTTGTGATAAACTACGAGCAGAGAAACACACTGATGTGTCAATCACAGGTATGTGTGGTGATTTGAATGTTTTAACCGAGTGAAAACTGTTCGCGAGTGCGTTAAATTCGGTTAAAAATGAATGGTAGATTGATGTGACCAATAACCCAACTTCAATTCACTAACACTCATTTTAAGTCACTCGACTGCTTAAAAAGGATGCAATTTCTGATAAACTGCGAACAGACAAACTTACCAATGTGTCAATCACATGTTTGTGTGGTGAATTGAGTGTTTTGGACGTGTGAAAACTGTTGGCCGGTTTGTCAAAAATCTGTTAAAAGTAAATATTAGATTAATGTGACCAATAACCCGATTTCAATCAACTAACACTCATTTTGTGACATTTGACTGCTCAAAAACGATGCATTTTTTAATAAACTACGAGCGGAGAAATATACTGATGCGTCAATCACATGCTTGTGTGGTAAGTTGAGTCTTTCAAACGTGTTAAAATTGTTTGCAAGTTTGCTAAAATCGGTTAAAAGTAAATGATAGATCAATTTGACCAATAATCCTGAAATCAATACACTAACACTCAATCTGTGACACTCGACTGCTAAAATCGATGCATTTTCAAATAGATTACGAGCAAACCATTACATTGATGTGTCAATCACATGCGTGGGTAGTGATTTGAGTGTTTTTGACGTGTGAAAACTGTTCGCGAGTTTGTTAAAATCGGTTAAAACTGAAATTTGAACCAATATAACCATTCGACTAACAACCCCTGTTTAATCCACTAACACTCACTTTGTGACACTCGACTGCTAAAAAACGATGCCGTTTTTGATAAACTACGAGCAGACAAACACACCCATGTGTCAATCACATCCTTGTTTGATGAATGGAGTGTTTTCAACGAGTGAAAGCTGTTTGCGAGTTTGTTAAAATCGCTTAGGAGTGAATATTAAATCAATGTGACCAATAACCGGTATTCAATCCATTAACACTCATTTTGTGACAATTGACTGCTCAAAAACGATTTGTTCTATGATATAATACAGTTACAGAAACATAATGATGTATCAATTATTTGCTGGTGTGTTGAAGTGAGTGTTTTGGACGTGTAAAAACTGTTCGTGAGTTTGTTAAATCGGCTGAAACTGAAATTAACATGAATATGAACGATGGTTCAATTTATATCCACTAACACTCATCGCGTGACACTTGATTGCCCACAAACGACATATTCTACAATAGAGAGCAAACGTACAAACACACTGATGTGTCCATCACTTCAATACGTGTTGAGTTGTATGTTTTGGATGTGTGAAAACTGTTCGCGAGTTTGTTAACATTGGCTGGAACTGAATTTAATGTAAATGTGATGATTAATGTGAATTCAATCCATTAACGCTTATCTTGTGACACTCGACTGCTTCACCACGATGTGATTTTTGAAAGAGTACGAACATACAAACATACTGATATGTCAATTACTTGATTGGGTGTGAATCAGGTGTTATAGGTGCGTGAAGGCTGTTCAAGAGTTTGTTGAATTTGACTGAAACTGAGATTAAGATGACCGTGATAGTAATCAGAATTCTATCCACTAACACTCATCTTGCCACACGCGACTGCTGAAAAACGAATTACGTTTTGAAAGAATACAATTACACAAACACACTGATGTGGGTATTATTTGCTTTTGTGTTGAAGTGAATGTTTTGGATGTGTGAAGACTGTTTCTGAGTTTGTTAAAATCGAATGAAACTGAAATTGAAATGAATGTGACCAGCATTCCGATTTCAATCCACTAAAACTCATCTCGTGTCACTGGACAGATCAAAACCGATTTATCCTATCACAGAGCACAAGTGCACAAACACACTGATGTGTCAATCAATTGTTTGTGTGTTGAAGTGATTGTTTTGGATAAGCGAAAGCTGTTTGCGAGTTTGTTAAAATTGGCTAAATATGAAACTAAAAAATATCTGACCAGTAATCCGAATTCAATCCACTAACACTCATTGTGTGCTACTGGGCTTTTCAGAAGCGATTGAAACTATTTGATGTGGTTTCAAAATCACTGATTTCAAATTCAATCGGCGACGAAACAGATTTTGGACAACACCTGGTGCCTCATTGCTAATGTACTTTGCAGTATTGGCAATGTTTTAACTCAACGGTTCGTGAGCATGAAAAAGAATCGTGTGATTTGTTAACAGAACATGAGCCGTTGGGAAAAACGTTTCCGAAACGTTTGCCGAAACGAAAAATCGTTTCGGAATCGTTTTTCGAAACATAAAATCGTTTCGGAAACGATTTCTCGAAACGAAAAGTTGTTTCGGAAACGCTTTTCACTGTCTAAACTTTTCAAAGTACGAGGAGCGTGGTTTGTTTCAAAAACCACGTAAACTGTTGCTGAAATAACGTACAGTAATTAGTGTTTTTGTTTTCGCATAATCAATATGCGTTTGACGACAGAGGAAATTGGTTGAAACTTTAATTTCGATACTTAATCCAAACTCCATCCACTAACACTCGTCTCGTCACACTCGACTGAAGAAAAACGAAAAAGTTTTTGATGAAGCACCAACACACACAAACACTGATGTGTCAATCACTTGCTTGTGTGGTGAGCTAAGTGCTGTAGGTGTGTGAAAACTGTTCGCGAGTTTGTTAAAGTCGGCTGAAACTGAAATTAACATGAATATGACCGATGGTTCCACTTTAATCCACTAACACTCAGCGCGTGACACTCGATTGCCCAAAAACGATTTAATTTACAATAGAGTGCGAACGTACAAACACCCTGATGTGTCCATCACTTCATTGCGAGTTGAGTTGTATGTTTTGGATGTGTGAAAACTGTTCGCGAGTTTGTTAAGTTCGGCTGAAACTGAGTTCAATGCGAATGCGATGATTAATGTGAATTTAATCCACCAACGCTTCTCTAATGACACTCGGCTGCTCCACCACGCATTGATTTTTGAAAGAGTACGAACATACAAACACACTGATGTGTCAATTACTTGATTGGATGGTGAATCAGGTGTTATAGGTGCGTGAAGGCTGTTCAAGAGTTTGTTGAATTTGACTGAAACTGAGTTAAGATGACCGTGATAGTAATCAGAATTCTATCCACTAACACTCATCTTGCGACACTCGACTGCTGAAAAACGAATTATGTTTTGGAAGAATACAATTACACAAACACACTGATGTGTCAATCACATGCTTGTGTGGTGAATTGAGTAGTTTGACGTGTGAAGCTGTTCGCGAGTTCGTTAAAATCAGTTAAAACTGAAATTTGAATCACAATGACCAATAAACCGATCTCGATCCACTAGCACTCATTTTGTGACATTCGACTGCTCAAACACGATGCATTTTCAGACCAACTACATGAAGACAAACACACTGACGAGTCAATCACATGCTTGTGTGATGAAGTGGGTGTTTTGAACAAGTGAAAGCTGTTCGCGACTTTGTTAAAAACAGTTAAAGATAAATATTAAATCAATGTGACCGATAACCGGAAATCAATGCAATAACACTCATTTTGTGACATTTGACTGCTCAAAAACGATGCATTCTGTTATAGACTGCGAGCAGGCACATACACTAATGTGTCATTCACATGCTTGTGTGGTGAAGTAATGATTTGGACGTGTGAAAGTTGTTCGCGAGTTTGTTAAAATCAGTTAAAACTGAAAGTTTAAATGAATGCGACCAATAAACCGACATCAATCCACTAACACTCACTTTGTGACACTCGACTCCTGAAAAACGATGCGTTCTTTTATAGACAACGACCAGACAACCACACTGATGTGTCAATCACATGCTTGTGTGGTGAATTGAGTGTTTTGGACGTGTAAAAACTGTTCGCGAGTTCGTTAAAATCAGTTAAAATTGAAATTCGAAGTGAAAAGACCAACAACCCGAACTCCATCCACTAACACTCATTTTGTGACACTCGACTGCTCAAAAACGATGCATTTTTTAATAAACTGCGAGCTGACACAAACACTGGTGTGTCAATCACATGTTTGTGTAGTAATTTGAGTGTTCTAGACGCGTGAAAGCTGTTCGCAAGCTTGTTAAGAACGGCTAAAACTGAACTTTAACTCCATGTGACCAATAAGCCGAATTCAATCCACTCACACTCATTTCGTGTCACTCGATTGCTAAAACACGTTGCATTTTCTTATAGACTGCGAGCACAATAATTACTGTTTTTGTTTTCCCATAATCAATATGCGTTTGACGACAGAGGAAATTGGTTGAAACTTAAATTAAGATATTTAAGCCAAATTCCTTCCACTAACACTCATCCCTTCACACTTGACTGTATAAAAACGAAAAAGTTTTTGATGAAGCACCAACACACACAAACACTGATGTGTCAATCACTCGCTTGTGTGGTGAATTAAGTGCTGTAGGTGTGTGAAAACTGTTCGCGAGTTTGTTAAAGTCGGCTGAAACTGAAATTAACATGAATATGACCGATGGTTCCACTTTAATCCACTAACACTTATCGCGTGACACTCGATTGCGCAAAAACGACATATTCTACGATTGAATGCGAACGTACAAACACACTGATGTGTTCATCACTTCAATGCGTGTTGAGTTGTATGTTTTGGATGCGTGAAAACTGTGCGCGAGGTTGTTAGCATCGGCTGAAACTGATTTTAGAGCGAATGTGATGATTAATGTGAATTCAATCCACTAACACTTATCTAGTGACACTCGACTGCTCCACCACGATGTGATTTTTGAAAGAGTTCGAACACTGATGTGTCAATTACTTGATTGGGTGGTGATTTAGGTGTTATAGGTGCGTGAAGGCTGTTCAAGAGTTTGCTAAAACTGAAATTAAGATGATCGTGATAGTAATCAGAATTCTATCCACTAACACTCATCTTGCGACGTTCGACTGATGAAAAACGAATTACTTTTTGGACAAATACAATTACACAAACACACTGATGTGGGTATTATTTGCTTTAAACAGGTCGTGGACAACCCCTGGTGCCTCATTACTAAATGTAAATTTCAGCATTGACAACAATTTGACTGAACGATTCGTGCACATAAAAAGTATCGAGTGATTTGTTAACAGAACATGAGCCGTTGGAAAAAACGCTTCCGAAACGTTTCTCGAAACGAAAAATCATTTCGGAATCGTTTTTCGAAACGAAAAATCGTTTCGAAAACAATTTTTAAAACATAAACTCGTTTCGAAAATGATTTTTCTAAAAGAAAAGTGTTTTCAGAAACGCTTTTCACCGCCCAAAGGTTTTCAAAGTACGAGGAGCGTGGTTTGTTATAAAAACCACGTAAACTGTTGCTGAAACAACGTGCAGTGATTCGTGTTTTTGTTTTCACATGAACAACAAGCGTTTGACGACAGAGGAAATTGGTTGAAACTTAAATTAAGATACTTAATCCAATTCCCATCCACTAACACTCATCCCGTCACGTTTGACTGCACAGAAACGAAAAAGTTTTTGATGAAGCACCAACACACACAAACACTGATGTGTCAATCACTTGTTTGTGTGGTGAATTAAGTGCTGTAGGTGTGTGAAAACTGTTCGCGAGTTTGTCAAAATCAGCTGAAACTAAAATTGACATGAATATGACCGATGGTTCCACTTTAATCCACTAACACTCATCGCGTGACACTCGATTGCCCAAAAACGACATATTCCACAATAGAATGCGAACGTACAAACACACTGATGTGTCCATCACTTCATTGCATGTTGAATTATATGTTTTTGTTGTGTGGAAACTGCTTGCGAGTTTGTTAACATCGGCTGAAACTGAGTTTACTGCGAATGTGATGATTAATGTGAATTCAATCCACTAACACTTACTTTGTGACACTCGACTGCTGAAAAACGAATCACTTTTTGGAAGAATACAATTACACAAACACACTGATGTGGGTATTATTTGCTTTTGTGTTGAAGTGAATGTTTTGGATGTGTGAAGACTGTTTCTGAGTTTGTTAAATTCGGCTAAAACTGAAATTAAAATGAATGTGACCAGCATTCCGATTTCAATCCACTAAAGCTCATTTCGTGTCACTGGACAGATCAAAAACGGTTTATCCTATCACAGAGCACAAGTGCACAAACACACTGATGTGGGTATTATTTGCTTTTGCGTTGACGTGATTGTTTTAAATAAGTGAAAGCTGTATGCGAGTTTGTTAAAATTGGCTAAATATGAATTTAATAAAAATCCGACCAGTAATTCGAATTCAGTCCACTAACACTCATTGTGTGATACTGGACTCCTCAAATCGATTCAATCTATTTGATGTGGTTTCAAAATCACTGATTTCACATTCAATCGGCGACAAAGCAGGTTGTGGACAACCCCTGGTGCCTCATTGCTACATGCATATTGCAGTACTGGCCACGATTTAACTAAACGACTCGTGCACATAAAAAGTATCGAGTGATTTGTTAACAGAACATGAGCCGTTGGGAAAAACGTTCCCGAAACGTTTCTCGAAACGAAAAATCATTTCGTAACCGTTTCTCGAAACATAAAATCGTTTCGGAAACGATTTTTGAAACATAAAATTGTTTCGGAAACGATTTTTGAAACATAAAATCGTTTCGGAAACGAAAAGTTGTTTCGGAAACGCTTTTCACAGTTTAAACTTTTCAAAGTACGAGGAGCGTGGTTTGTTTCAAAAACCACGTAAACTGTTGCTGAAATAACGTACAGTAATTAGTGTTTTTGTTTTCGCATAGTCAAACTGAGTTTGACGACAGAGGAAATTGGTTGAAACTTTAATTTCGATACTTAATCCAAACTTCATTCACTAACACTCGTTTCGTCACACTCGACTGAAGAAAAACGAAAAAGTTTTTGATGAAGCACCAACACACACAAACACTGATGTGTCAATCACTTGCTTGTGTGGTGAGCTAAGTGCTGTAGGTGTGTGAAAACTGTTCGCGAGTTTGTCAAAATCGGCTGAAACTGAAATTAACGTGAATATGACCGATGGTTCCACTTTAATCCACTAACACTCATCGCATGACACTCGATTGCCCAAAAACGATTTAATTTACAATAGAGTGCGAACGTACGAACACACTGATGTGTCCATCACTTCAATGCGTGTTGAGTTGTATGTTTTGGATGTGGGCAAACTGTTCGCGAGTTTGTTAAGTTCGGCTGAAACTGAGTTCAATGCGAATGTGATGATTAATGTGAATTCCACCAACTAACACTTATCTAGTGACACTCGACTGCTTAACCACGTATTGATTTTTGAAAGAGTAAGAACATACAAACACACTGATGTGTCAATTACTTGATTGGGTGGTGAATCAGGTGTTATAGGTGCGTGAAGGCTGTTCAAGAGTTTGTTGAATTTGACTGAAACTGAGTTAAGATGACCGTGATAGTAATCAGAATTCTATCCACTAACACTCATCTTGCGACACTCGACTGCTGAAAAACGAATTACGTTTTAAAAGAATACAATTACAAAAAACACACTGATGTGTCAATCACATGCTTGCGTGGTGAATTGAGTGTTTTGGACGTGTGAAACTGTTCGGGAGTTTGTTAAAATCAGTTGAAACTGAAATTTGAATCACAATGACCAATAAACCGATCTCGATCCACTAGCACTCATTTTGTGACATTCGACTGCTCAAACACGATGCATTTTCTGACAAACTACGAGCAGACAAGCACACTGATGAGTTAATTACATGCTTGTGTGATGAAGTGGATGTTTTAAACAAGTGAAGGTTGTTCGCGACTTTGTTAAAAACAGTTAAGGATGAATATTAGATCAATGTGGCCCATAACCGAAAATCAATGCACTAACACTCATTTTGTGTCATTTGACTGCTCAAAAACGATGCATTCTGTTATAGACTGCGAGCAGGCACATACACTGATGTGTCATTCACATGCTTGTGTGGTGAATTGAGTAGTTTGGACGTGTGAAGCATTTCACGAGTGTGTTAAAATCAGTTAAAACTGAAATTTGAATCACAATGACCAATAAACCGATCTCGATCCTCTAGCACTCATTTTGCGACTTTCCACCGCTCAAACACGATGCATTTTCTGACAAACTACGAGCAGACAAACACACTGATGAGTCAATCACATGCTTGTGTGATGAAGTGGGTGTTTTGAACAAGTGAAAGCTGTTCGCGACTTTGTTAAAAACAGTTAGGGATGAATATTAGATCAATGTGACCAATAACCGGAAATCAATGCACTAACACTCATTTTGTGACATTTGACTGCTCAAAAACGATGCATTCTGTTATAGACTGCGAGCAGACACATGCACTGATGGGTCAATCACATGCTTGTGTGGTGAACTGAATATTTAGTGAGTTCGTTGGTCTTCGAAAACAGCTTAAGCTAGCTTGAAAGATCCTCACTCGAGTGAATCCGGGTAAAAAGAGATTTTATTATTTGCAGTGACAAAGCAAGGCAGCAAAAACTGCAGAACAAAGATTGACTCTGACTGCTCAGACTCAACCCAGCGCTGATCTGTTCTGTAATAATCGCGATCTGTTTATTCTGAACAATATTCCTGTGTGCAAGCATATTTAAATGACGGTAAAAAATGGCATTTGCAAGCATGGAAACTAATGCAGACGCAAGAAAAAAAAGCAACATGAAGTATGGCCACATTGAGTTGCCGGAAATCACGCCTTCTATTCTGGACAAATCTGCCTGTTACAGGACAGAAGAAAAGGTGATAAAAATAAATATTGAATGCGCAATATTCACATGAATAAAAAGTAAAAAATTACACTATCGATTAAAAATGCGGAAAAGCAGTCATATTTCTTCTGGGAAACAGATTGCTCAACGTCCAGCAACGACCAACGAGCACGTATTTGCTACACGTAATTTGCACGTGTGAAAGTTGTTCGTGAGTTTGTTAAAATCGGTTAAAACTAAAAGTTTAATGAATGCGACCAATAACCCGACATCAATCCACTAACACTCATTTTGTGACACTCGACTCCTGAAAAACGATGCGTTCTTTTATAGACAACGACCAGACAACCACACTGATGTGTCAATCACATGCTTGTGTGATGAATTGAGTGTTTTGGATGTGTGAAAACTGTTCGCGAGTTCGTTAAAATCAGTTAAAATTGAAATTCGAAGTGAAAAGACCAACAACCCGAACTCCATCCACTAACACTCATTTTGTGACACTCGACTGCTCAAAAACGATGCATTTTTTAATAAACTGCGAGCAGACACAAACACTGATGTGTCAATCACATGCTGGTGTGTTGAATTGAGTAGTCTGGACGCGTGAAAGCTGTTCGCATGCTTGTTAAGAACGGTTAAAACTGAACTTTAACTCAATGTGACCAATAAGCCGAATTCAATCCACTCACACTTATTTTGTGACACTCGGTCATTAAAAATAGATGCATTTTCTGATAAACCACACGCAAATAAACGCACTGATGTGTCAATCACATGCTTGTGTGATGCATTGAGTGTTTTGAACGAATGAAAGCTGTTCGCGAGTTTGTTAAAATCGGTCAAGAATGAATATTTGATCGATGTGATTACAAACCCGAATTCAGTCCACTAACACTCATTTTGTGACATTCCACTGCTTAAAAACGATGCATTCTTTGATAGACTACGAGCAGACAATCACACTGATGTGTCAATCACATGCCTGTGTGATGAATTGAGTGTTTTGGACGTGTGAAAACTGTTCGCGAGTTCGTTAAAATCAGTTAAAATTGAAATTCGAATTGAAAAGACCAACAACCCGAACTCCACCCACTAACACTCAATATGTGACACTCGACTGCTCAAAAACGATGCATTTTTTAATAAACTACGAGCAGACACAAACACTGATGTGTCAATCACATGCTGGTGTGTTGAATTGAGTAGTCTGGACGCGTGAAAGCTGTTCGCAAGCTTGTTAAGAACGGTTAAAACTGAACTTTAACTCAATGTGACCAATAAGCCGAATTCAATCCACTAACACTCATTTTGTGACACTCGATCATTAAAAATAGATGCATTTTTTGATAAACTACACGCAAATAGACGCACTGATGTGTGAATCACATGCTTGTGTGATGAATTGAGTGTTTTGAACGAATGAAAGCTGTTCGCGAGTTTGTTAAAATCGGTCAAGAATGAATATTAGATCAATGTGATTATTAACCCGAATTCAGTCCACTAACACTCATTTTGTGACACTAGACTGCTTAAAAGCGATGCATTCTTTGATAGACTACGAGCAGACAATCACACTGATGTGTCAATCACATGCCTGTGTGATGAATTGAGTGTTTTGGACGTGTGAAAACTGTTCGCGAGTTCGTTAAAATCAGTTAAAATTGAAATTCGAATTGAAAAGACCAACAACCCGAACTCCACCCACTAACACTCAATCTGTGACACTCGACTGCTCAAAAACGATGCATTTTTTAATAAACTGCGAGCAGACACAAACACTGATGTGTCAATCACATGCTTGTGTGTTGAATTGAGTAGTCTGGACGCGTGAAAGCTGTTCGCAAGCTTGTTAAGAACGGTTAAAACTGAACTTTAACTCAATGTGACCAATAAAATGAGTTAACCGTGCGACACTCGATTGCCCAAAACCGATATATTCTACAATAGAGTGCGAACGTAGAAACACGCTGATGTGTCCATCACTTCAATACGTGTTGAGTTGTATGTTTTGGATGTGTGAAAACTGTTTGCGAGTTTGTTAACATCGGCTGAAACTGAATTTAATGTGAATGTGATGATTAATGCGAATTCAATCCACTAACACTTATCTAGTGATACTCGACTGCTCCACCACGATGTGATTTTTGAAAGAGTACGAACATACAGACACACTGATGTGTCAATTACTTGATTGGGTGTGAATCAGGTGTTATAGGTGCGTGAAGGCTGTTCAAGAGTTTGTTAAAGTTGGTGGAAACTGAGATTAAGATGACCGTGATAGTAATCAGAATTCTATCCACTAACACTCATCTTGCCACACGCGACTGCTGAAAAACGAATTACGTTTTGAAAGAATACAATTACACAAACACACTGATGTGGGTATTATTTGCTTTTGTGTTGAAGTGAATGTTTTGGATGTGTGAAGACTGTTTCTGAGTTTGTTAAAATCGAATGAAACTGAAATTGAAATGAATGTGACCAGCATTCCGATTTCAATCCACTAAAACTCATCTCGTGTCACTGGACAGATCAAAACCGATTTATCCTATCACAGAGCACAAGTGCACAAACACACTGATGTGTCAATCAATTGTTTGTGTGTTGAAGTGATTGTTTTGGATAAGCGAAAGCTGTTTGCGAGTTTGTTAAAATTGGCTAAATATGAAACTAAAAAATATCTGACCAGTAATCCGAATTCAATCCACTAACACTCATTGTGTGCTACTGGGCTTTTCAGAAGCGATTGAAACTATTTGATGTGGTTTCAAAATCACTGATTTCAAATTCAATCGGCGACGAAACAGATTTTGGACAACACCTGGTGCCTCATTGCTAATGTACTTTGCAGTATTGGCAATGTTTTAACTCAACGGTTCGTGAGCATGAAAAAGAATCGTGTGATTTGTTAACAGAACATGAGCCGTTGGGAAAAACGTTTCCGAAACGTTTGCCGAAACGAAAAATCGTTTCGGAATCGTTTTTCGAAACATAAAATCGTTTCGGAAACGATTTCTCGAAACGAAAAGTTGTTTCGGAAACGCTTTTCACTGTCTAAACTTTTCAAAGTACGAGGAGCGTGGTTTGTTTCAAAAACCACGTAAACTGTTGCTGAAATAACGTACAGTAATTAGTGTTTTTGTTTTCGCATAATCAATATGCGTTTGACGACAGAGGAAATTGGTTGAAACTTTAATTTCGATACTTAATCCAAACTCCATCCACTAACACTCGTTTCGTCACACTCGACTGAAGAAAAACGAAAAAGTTTTTGATGAAGCACCAACACACACAAACACTGATGTGTCAATCACTTGCTTGTGTGGTGAGCTAAGTGCTGTAGGTGTGTGAAAACTGTTCGCGAGTTTGTTAAAGTCGGCTGAAACTGAAATTAACATGAATATGACCGATGGTTCCACTTTAATCCACTAACACTCAGCGCGTGACACTCGATTGCCCAAAAACGATTTAATTTACAATAGAGTGCGAACGTACAAACACCCTGATGTGTCCATCACTTCATTGCGAGTTGAGTTGTATGTTTTGGATGTGTGAAAACTGTTCGCGAGTTTGTTAAGTTCGGCTGAAACTGAGTTCAATGCGAATGCGATGATTAATGTGAATTTAATCCACCAACGCTTCTCTAATGACACTCGGCTGCTCCACCACGCATTGATTTTTGAAAGAGTACGAACATACAAACACACTGATGTGTCAATTACTTGATTGGATGGTGAATCAGGTGTTATAGGTGCGTGAAGGCTGTTCAAGAGTTTGTTGAATTTGACTGAAACTGAGTTAAGATGACCGTGATAGTAATCAGAATTCTATCCACTAACACTCATCTTGCGACACTCGACTGCTGAAAAACGAATTATGTTTTGGAAGAATACAATTACACAAACACACTGATGTGTCAATCACATGCTTGTGTGGTGAATTGAGTAGTTTGACGTGTGAAGCTGTTCGCGAGTTCGTTAAAATCAGTTAAAACTGAAATTTGAATCACAATGACCAATAAACCGATCTCGATCCACTAGCACTCATTTTGTGACATTCGACTGCTCAAACACGATGCATTTTCAGACCAACTACATGAAGACAAACACACTGACGAGTCAATCACATGCTTGTGTGATGAAGTGGGTGTTTTGAACAAGTGAAAGCTGTTCGCGACTTTGTTAAAAACAGTTAAAGATAAATATTAAATCAATGTGACCGATAACCGGAAATCAATGCACTAACACTCATTTTGTGACATTTGACTGCTCAAAAACGATGCATTCTGTTATAGACTGCGAGCAGGCACATACACTAATGTGTCATTCACATGCTTGTGTGGTGAAGTAATGATTTGGACGTGTGAAAGTTGTTCGCGAGTTTGTTAAAATCAGTTAAAACTGAAAGTTTAAATGAATGCGACCAATAAACCGACATCAATCCACTAACACTCACTTTGTGACACTCGACTCCTGAAAAACGATGCGTTCTTTTATAGACAACGACCAGACAACCACACTGATGTGTCAATCACATGCTTGTGTGGTGAATTGAGTGTTTTGGACGTGTAAAAACTGTTCGCGAGTTCGTTAAAATCAGTTAAAATTGAAATTCGAAGTGAAAAGACCAACAACCCGAACTCCATCCACTAACACTCATTTTGTGACACTCGACTGCTCAAAAACGATGCATTTTTTAATAAACTGCGAGCTGACACAAACACTGGTGTGTCAATCACATGTTTGTGTAGTAATTTGAGTGTTCTAGACGCGTGAAAGCTGTTCGCAAGCTTGTTAAGAACGGCTAAAACTGAACTTTAACTCCATGTGACCAATAAGCCGAATTCAATCCACTCACACTCATTTCGTGTCACTCGATTGCTAAAACACGTTGCATTTTCTTATAGACTGCGAGCACAATAATTACTGTTTTTGTTTTCCCATAATCAATATGCGTTTGACGACAGAGGAAATTGGTTGAAACTTAAATTAAGATATTTAAGCCAAATTCCTTCCACTAACACTCATCCCTTCACACTTGACTGTATAAAAACGAAAAAGTTTTTGATGAAGCACCAACACACACAAACACTGATGTGTCAATCACTCGCTTGTGTGGTGAATTAAGTGCTGTAGGTGTGTGAAAACTGTTCGCGAGTTTGTTAAAGTCGGCTGAAACTGAAATTAACATGAATATGACCGATGGTTCCACTTTAATCCACTAACACTTATCGCGTGACACTCGATTGCGCAAAAACGACATATTCTACGATTGAATGCGAACGTACAAACACACTGATGTGTTCATCACTTCAATGCGTGTTGAGTTGTATGTTTTGGATGCGTGAAAACTGTGCGCGAGTTTGTTAGCATCGGCTGAAACTGATTTTAGAGCGAATGTGATGATTAATGCGAATTCAATCCACTAACACTTATCTAGTGACACTCGACTGCTCCACCACGATGTGATTTTTGAAAGAGTTCGAACACTAATGTGTCAATTACTTGATTGGGTGGTGAATTAGGTGTTATAGGTGCGTGAAGGCTGTTCAAGAGTTTGCTAAAACTGAAATTAAGATGATCGTGATAGTAATCAGAATTCTATCCACTAACACTCATCTTGCGACGTTCGACTGATGAAAAACGAATTACTTTTTGGACGAATACAATTACACAAACACACTGATGTGGGTATTATTTGCTTTTGTGCTGAAGTGAATGTTTTGGATGTGTGAAGCTGTTCATTAGTTTGTTGTAGTTAGTTGAAACTGAAATTAAAATGAATGTGACCAGCAATCCGATTTCAATCCACTAAAACTCACATGGTGTCACTGGATAGTTCAAAAACGGTTTATCCTATCACAGAGCACAAGTGCACAAACACACTGATGTGTCAATCACATGCTGGTGTGTTGAAGTGATTGTTTTGGATAAGTGAAAGCTGTTTGCGAGTTTGTTAAAATTGGCTAAATATGAAACTAAAAAAAATCTGACTACTAACACTCATTGTGCGATACTGAACTCCTCAAAAGCGATTGAAACTATTTGATGTGGTTTCAAAATCACTGATTTCAAATTTAGTCGGCGACAAAACATGTCGTGGACAACCCCTGGTGCCTCATTACTAAATGTAAATTTCAGCATTGACAACAATTTGACTGAACGATTCGTGCACATAAAAAGTATCGAGTGATTTGTTAACAGAACATGAGCCGTTGGAAAAAACGCTTCCGAAACGTTTCTCGAAACGAAAAATCATTTCGGAATCGTTTTTCGAAACGAAAAATCGTTTCGAAAACAATTTTTAAAACATAAACTCGTTTCGAAAATGATTTTTCTAAAAGAAAAGTCTTTTCAGAAACGCTTTTCACCGCCCAAAGGTTTTCAAAGTACGAGGAGCGTGGTTTGTTATAAAAACCACGTAAACTGTTGCTGAAACAACGTGCAGTGATTCGTGTTTTTGTTTTCACATGAACAACAAGCGTTTGACGACAGAGGAAATTGGTTGAAACTTAAATTAAGATACTTAATCCAATTCCCATCCACTAACACTCATCCCGTCACGTTTGACTGCACAGAAACGAAAAAGTTTTTGATGAAGCACCAACACACACAAACACTGATGTGTCAATCACTTGTTTGTGTGGTGAATTAAGTGCTGTAGGTGTGTGAAAACTGTTCGCGAGTTTGTCAAAATCAGCTGAAACTAAAATTGACATGAATATGACCGATGGTTCCACTTTAATCCACTAACACTCATCGCGTGACACTCGATTGCCCAAAAACGACATATTCCACAATAGAATGCGAACGTACAAACACACTGATGTGTCCATCACTTCATTGTGTGTTGAATTATATGTTTTTGTTGTGTGGAAACTGCTTGCGAGTTTGTTAACATCGGCTGAAACTGAGTTTACTGCGAATGTGATGATTAATGTGAATTCAATCCACTAACACTTACTTTGTGACACTCGACTGCTGAAAAACGAATCACTTTTTGGAAAAATACAATTACACAAACACACTGATGTGGGTATTATTTGCTTTTGTGTTGAAGTGAATGTTTTGGATGTGTGAAGACTGTTTCTGAGTTTGTTAAATTCGGCTAAAACTGAAATTAAAATGAATGTGACCAGCATTCCGATTTCAATCCACTAAAGCTCATTTCGTGTCACTGGACAGATCAAAAACGGTTTATCCTATCACAGAGCACAAGTGCACAAACACACTGATGTGGGTATTATTTGCTTTTGCGTTGACGTGATTGTTTTAGATAAGTGAAAGCTGTTTGCGAGTTTGTTAAAATTGGCTAAATATGAATTTAATAAAAATCCGACCAGTAATTCGAATTCAGTCCACTAACACTCATTGTGTGATACTGGACTCCTCAAAAGCGATTCAATCTATTTGATGTGGTTTCAAAATCACTGATTTCACATTCAATCGGCGATTTCACATTCAATCAAAATCACTGATTTCACATTCAATCAGTCCAATAACACTCATTGTGTGATACTGGACTCCTCAAAAGCGATTCAATCTATTTGATGTGGTTTCAAAATCACTGATTTCACATTCAATCGGCGACAAAGCAGGTTGTGGACAACACCTGGTGCCTCATTGCTACATGCATATTGCAGTATTGGCCACGATTTAACTAAACGACTCGTGCACATAAAAAGTATCGAGTGATTTGTTAACAGAACATGAGCCGTTGGGAAAAACGTTCCCGAAACGTTTCTCGAAACGAAAAATCATTTCGTAATCGTTTCTCGAAACATAAAATCGTTTCGGAAACGATTTTTGAAACATAAAATTGTTTCGGAAACCATTTTTGAAACATAAAATCGTTTCGGAAACGAAAAGTTGTTTCGGAAACGCTTTTCACAGTTTAAACTTTTCAAAGTACGAAAAGCGTGGTTTGTTTCAAAAACCACGTAAACTGTTGCTGAAATAACGTACAGTAATTAGTGTTTTTGTTTTCGCATAGTCAAACTGAGTTTGACGACAGAGGAAATTGGTTGAAACTTTAATTTCGATACTTAATCCAAACTCCACTCACTAACACTCGTTTCGTCACACTCGACTGAAGAAAAACGAAAAAGTTTTTGATGAAGCACCAACACACACAAACACTGATGTGTCAATCACTTGCTTGTGTGGTGAATTAAGTGCTGTAGGTGTGTGAAAACTGTTCGCGAGTTTGTCAAAATCGGCTGAAACTGAAATTAACATGAATATGACCGATGGTTCCACTTTAATCCACTAACACTCAGCGCGTGACACTCGATTGCCCAAAAACGATTTAATTTACAATAGAGTGCGAACGTACAAACACCCTGATGTGTCCATCACTTCAATACGTGTTGAGTTGTATGTTTTGGATGTGTGAAAACTGTTCGCTAGATTGTTAACATCGGCTGAAACTGAGTTCAATGCGAATGTGATGATTGATGTGACTTCAATCCACTAACACTTATCTAGTGACACTCGACTGCTTAACCACGTATTGATTTTTGAAAGAGTAAGAACATACAAACACACTGATGTGTCAATTACTTGATTGAGTGGTGAATCAGGTGTTATAGGTGCGTGAAGGCTGTTCAAGAGTTTGTTAAAGTTGGTGGAAACTGAAATTAAGATGACCGTGATAGTAATCAGAATTCTATCCACTAACACTCATCTTGCGACGTTCGACTGCTGAAAAACGAATTACGTTTTGAAAGAATACAATTACACAAACACACTGATGTGTCAATCACATGCTTGTGTGGTGAATTGAGTAGTTTGGACGTGTGAAACTGTTCGGGAGTTTGTTAAAATCAGTTGAAACTGAAATTTGAATCACAATGACCAATAAACCGATCTCGATCCACTGGCACTCATTTTGCGACATTTGACTGCTCAAACACGATGCATTTTCTGACAAACTACGAGCAGACAAACACACTGATGAGTCAATCACATGCTTGTGTGATGAAGTGGGTGTTTTGAACAAGTGAAGGTTGTTCGCGACTTTGTTAAAAACAGTTAAGGATGAATATTAGATCAATGTGACCAATAACCGGAAATCAATGCACTAACACTCATTTTGTGTCATTTGACTGCTCAAAAACGATGCATTCTGTTATAGACTGCGAGCAGGCACATACACTGATGTGTCAATCACATGCTTGTGTGGTGAATTGAGTTGTTTGGACGCGTGAAAGTTGTTCGCCAGTTTGTTAAAATCGGATATCTTAAAATTGATGCGTCAATTCGTAATCAATGCGTCAAAGAATATTTTAAATTTTAACTAAATCAACACGGGGGTGTTTATTTTTGAAAAATTGAAAGTGGTTACGACGGTTATGGAGCTTTCTACTCTTAGCTGCAAAAATATTGCGTATATCCGCATTTCATTAGGTTTTACATATTAATTAGTTTTTTTTATTTAAACAAATCAGTGTTTACTGGTGTCAGGACAAGTGAGGATTTGACAATGCATATTGCCAATAAAAAATGAGTTATTAAGTGTTCAGCTTACTAGAGGCTGAAAAATAAATTTCTCAGTGGTAAGGAGTGAAGGAAACGCCAAGGGCATCTATATGTTGTTTTTATTACAGATGCTGGATAATTTGGGAAGCTGGGTTTTACCTTCCCACCAGCCTGTTAAAAAAATAACGAATGAACACACTAGGGTGATTAGTTAAATTATGTATGGCTAGAAAATAAAATGTCTTCGACTCTATGATTAGATGTCTACGTGGTCGCAGAAGAAAGTGCTTAATATTAGATGTTTGAAGACACAACGATGTGAATAAAATGTTTTTTTGATATTTAATGTTTTTTCCTCCGGCCTATTCACGTAACTTTTCGGTATTAGCTTTTTCAATAATTTGTCTTCATTCTTTGTAACGTGTGATTATTGCTTAATTTTACAGGTGAATTAATCTTTTGGGGTCTTATTTATTTGCTATGTGATACTTAAAGGCGTTGATATTGTTGCATAGACCCACGAACATACTTTTTGTCTGGTATTATTTTTCGGGTTAGCAGTCATTCCAGGGATGATCTATATTTTTGTAGCCTGTTTCAAGTTGATTTAGCTAGAATAATAGTAGTAGTAGTGATTTTCATCGTTAGTGTATTAAATACTGTAATGCAGATGTTCTTAAACTTTTTAAGCCGCGCCCCCCTTGACACTAATCCTTATAATTCGCGCCTCACCTAATATTAAACAAATGAAAATTAAGCAGTTATTTACTTGCACACTATACTTTACAATGAGAAGGATGTAGTTGTTTGTTAGATACCAAAATCTTGATGCGCGGTTTTGACATACAGTAATAATATCTATTGGTATCACGTAATTTTCTTTATGTCCTCTTTAGGAACACAATGACAAGATCATTCGCGCCCCCCTTGTAAATCTTTTGCGCCCCCCAGTTTAAGAACCCCTGCTGTAATGTATGCTATCGTGCAGTTTTGTCCTACAAGCAATCGCACATGCATTGCATTATAGCGTTGTGTCAATTTGATAGATCAGCTTTTTTTTTACATTGTGCCATACCAGGAGTTCAATTGTTCTGTGTTACCTGCTAGAAGCTGAGAGATATTGGGGATAATGGTTACAATTACACCTTGAAGACGTCGTGACTGCTTAGTTTTTTCTGAAACACATTTAGACATTTTCTTTCAATTGAAATTTCATTCATATGATAGGTCAGTGCATTTTGTGCTGGATATACTGTAGTTACGGAGACGATCAGGAAAAGTGATCGATGATGGGCGTGATAGTGAAAAAAATGACATGACACATTTTTAATTTTGTAGCATTTCCTTGTATTTTTATTTAAAAATGGTAAATTTTCAAATGTGTTTAATGAAGTTCTTACTGGTGACTTTCTTTAAAGATGAAGCTCAAAAAAGCTGATAATATTCGACGCAGAGAAATCCGCATTGTCTGCAGGATTGCTTACTTCACAGATTTAATAGTTTTGAATCCAAAAACCAGTTACTTCTAGACCACAAATTTGCCATATTTGTCATTTTGCGCCACCAGTCATTTTTTGTATTATTTCTGTACCTACATATCAATGGAATTTCCACGTAAGACTTTCTAAATGCATTGTAGAAACGTTTTAAAGCATTCACGTCAGTTTTCATCACTTTGCGTTATCACTATTAGCTCTCGAATTTAGCGAAATTTGGAAGTTTTTATAACAATTGGCTTTCTTTAATGTAAGAATATTTTTGGCATAGCTGTATCGTGGTAACGGAACAGGCCCGCAACTACAGTAAAGGCAAATGCTTGAAGAGGCTAAAACGTATGCAGCCTACTGGCAGACGCGTCTTGATACAGATTTTTTCTTGGGAAAAAAGATTTAGACTCCCCCCACGTAGTTGCGAGCCTGTAAAGATACGGTGTTTCACTCGATTATGGTCTACCATGTATTTTTTAGTCAGGTTAACCTTGCAAATGTACGATCATTACAGTATTGAAACTGATTTTGAGCTACGCGCAAGTGATCTGGCTCGACAACAAATTACTAAATCTTAATTTTTCTTCAAATATCACTCAATTTATTTCAAAACATTAAATTGATGGATTTGATTTGAACAGGGTACCTAACTGTTGTAGAGGATTGACGAATTTTGCAATTTTCAGTAAACTTACCCTCTAAACTTGTTGTCTGTATAAAAATTTATGTCAGTTAAAGCAAATTCATTAGGTCGACCATTTGCTTTCGTCACTTTCTTTCTCCCATCCGTCTTTTTTGTGCTCTTGCTATCACCCATGTCGTTTCTTTGTCGCTCACTCTACCCAAACCCTATTCATGCTCACCCCTCCCCACAAACACTCCCTTTCCACCTTCCCCATTTATTTTATTACGAATAAAAAATTGTGTCACGTGAAACAGAATTTTTGTTTCTCGAAAGAAAATTATTCGCCCGACCATTTGCTTTCGTCGCGTCACCCCCTTCGCCCATCCGTCTTTTTTGCGCTCTTGCTATCCCCCGTGTCGTTTCTTTTGCCGCTCATTCTACGCAAACCCTATTCATGCTAACCCCTCCCCACAAACACTCCCTTTCCACCTCCCTCATCCTTCTATTACACATAAAAATTATGTGACGTAAAACAAAAATTTTGTTTCTTTGAACAAAAGTTGTGTTTCTTGAAACAAATTCATTAGGCCGACCATTTGCTTTCGTCACCCCCTTCTCCCATCCGTCTTTTTGTGCTCTTGCTATCCCCGTGTCGTTTCTTTGTCGCTCACTGTACCCACACCCTAATCATGCTCACCCCCCACAAAAACTTTTTTCCACCTCCCCTTCTTTTTTTTATTACGAATTCTTGCTCACACCACCCCCACAAACACTCTCTTTCCACTTCCCCCATTTTTCTGTTACGAAACAAAAATTTTGTTTCTTGAAACAAAGTCATTCGCCCGATCATTTGCTTTCGTCACCCCCTTCTCCCATCCGTCTTCTTGTGGTCTAGCTATCCCCCATGTCGTTTCTTTTGCCGCTCATTGCACCCAAACCCTATTCAAACTCACTTTTCCCCACAAACACTCCCTTTCCACCTCCCCCATTTTTCTATAAAAATTAAGTAACGAAAAACAAAATATTTGTTTCTTAAAACAAAAATTTTGTTTCTTGAAACAAATTCATTAGGCCGACCATTTGCTTTCGTCACCCCCTTCTCCCATCCGTCTTTTTGTGCTCTTGCTATCCCCGTGTCGTTTCTTTGTCGCTCACTGTACCCACACCCTAATCATGCTCACCTCCCACAAAAACTTTTTTCCACCTCCCCTTCTTTTTTTATTACGAATTCTTGCTCACACCACCCCCACAAACACTCTCTTTCCACTTCCCCCATTTTTCTGTTACGAAACAAAAATTTTGTTTCTTGAAACAAAGTCATTCGCCCGATCATTTGCTTTCGTCACCCCCTTCTCCCATCCGTCTTCTTGTGGTCTAGCTATCCCCCATGTCGTTTCTTTTGCCGCTCGTTGCACCCAAACCCTATTCAAGCTCACTTTTCCCCACAAACACTCCCTTTCCACCTCCCCCATTTTTCTATAAAAATTAAGTAACGAAAAACAAAATATTTGTTTCTTGAAACAAATTATTTTTTTTTGGCCGCTCACTATACCCAAACCTTTTGTTTCTTAAAACAAATTTTTTGTTTCTTGAAAATTCATTTGGCCGAGCACTTGCTTTCGTCACCCCCTTTCTCCTATCAAACTTTTTGTGCTCTTGCTATCCCCCATGTCGCTTCTTTCGCCGCTCACTGTACCCAAACCGTAGTCATGCTCACCCCCCACAACCATTTCTTTTTTATTTTCCCCTTTTTTATTACTAATTCTTGCTCACACCACCCCCACAAACATTCCCTTTCCACCTCCCCCATTTTTTTGTTACGAAATAAAAATTTTGTTTTATGTAACAAATTTTTTCGGCCGACCATTTGCTTTCGTCACCCCCCTTCTTTTTCCCATCCGTCTTTTTTGTGCTCTTGCTATTCCCCGTGCCGTTTTTTAGCCGCTCACTATACCCAAACTCTATTCATGCTTACCCTTTCCCACAAACTCTCCATTTCCACCGCCCCCATATTTTTAGTACAGATAAACAATTATGTCACTTGAAACAGAATTTTTGTTTCTTTGAAACAATATCATTAGGCCGAGCATTTGCTTTCGTCACCCCCTTTTTCCCATCAGTCTTTGTGTGTTCTTGCTATCCTAAGTGTCGCTTCTTTTGCCGCTCACTGTACCCAAACTCTATTCATGTTCATCCCCCCCCCACAACCACTTTTTTTCCCCTTTTTCCTGTCCTCGCTATCCCCCTTGTGGTTTCTTTTGCCGTTCGCTGCACCCAAAATTATTCATACTCACCCCACCCCACAAACACTTTCTTTCACCTCCCCATTTTTCTATTAACAGGTAAAATATTATGTCACGTAAAACAAAAATTTGTTACTTGAAACAAATTCATTCGACCGACCATTTTGCTTTTGTCACCCCTTTTTTTTCAACCGTCTTTTTTGTGTTCTTGCCATTCCCCGTGTCATTGTTTTGCCGTTCACTATACCCAAACCCTATTCATGCTCAACTTCCCACAAACACTCTCTTTCCTTCCCCATTTTCCCCCATCCCTTTCTTTCCTGTCCTTGCTATCCTCCCGTGTCACTTCTTTTGCCGTTCCTTGCACCTCCCCCATTTTTCTATCACTCGCTGTTTCCTACCTTCATTACTCCTACCACTTCCTTGTTTGTCGCCGCCATTGTTTTCTGTGTGGTTTCCCCCTCGCACAATCGCAACCACTTTAGGTGCCGAGTATCATTATTTGCCATGGCTCAGGAAATGTCGATTTTTTTGCTCAAGAGCATTACTAGTGGTCATTCTAACAAATTTATTTTTTCGAAACTAAAAATTGTTTCGACATTTTGTTTAAAAATTTTGTTTCAGACAAATTTTTTGCTAATAACCAAAAAAGAAATATTTTGTTTCTAAAAACAGATTTCGTTTTCTCAAAACTGATTTTGTTTCAAAATTTGTTACAATTTTTCGTTTCGGAAACAAAAAACGTAAAATCGAAACGAAAACCCTATCTTCGAAACGAAAAGCGTAGCAAAATATCGTTTCAAATGGGAAAATGCATTAAGGGTCATACCCCATCTTATCAACTTAATTGCTGCGTAATTTTTGGTAAACTTGCATTCCGAGAAATTGGCATTAATTTTGTTGATTGCTTTCTTTGAAATTGACTTTATTCCATCACAATGCCAATTGTTTTGCATCACATTTCCCATATTGTTACGTCCGCATCCTTTCCACGCAATCGTGCTTGTGCTTCCAGAATCAGTAGTCAGTAATGGGCTAAGTTTGGTCGTGAACTCGTGATTCCAATTTATGTTTGACGTGTGAGACGTAGAAATAGTCGGCAGCGTGGGTGAGTGATTCGGAGCGTCGTTTTTGCGACGGCCATGATCGCAACGTTGATGGTTCAACTCTAACCCAAGCCTCGTTGTTGCGTCCTTGGATAATGTGCTTAACGAGAAATATCTCTGCTTAGTGGAGCTAACCAGCAGCAAATTAAAGAAGTCAGAAGTAAAGTAGCGCACTTTCACAGGCATCGCGACCTGAGACAAACATATAACGATCAGGAATTTCAGAAACTGCGACAACCTTGCACAAATTATACAAACACTAGTTATTTTTGGTTTAAATGTAACTTTCTAAAAATATAAAGTAGCTATTACTTAATATTCATCTGCATTTAAGCACGTTTCCCAGAAACACATCTACTGTTACATCGTCACGATTAAAATGCAAAAATTTTCTACACTCTAAATTTTTTTGCCAAAGCACTCTTACCGGTGCCGATTATTGCCAAAACTTGGGGTGGAGGAAGACCGGTGTCAGTTTATGATTGCAGCAAAACTGTAGCATACTAAAAAAGAATATAACTCAGTAAACGCATACGCTCACGTCCGGATTCAAAGGGTTTAATGCTATTACACCACAGCGATCGTGCACCCAGCATGAGACATCTTTACGAACAATTTCCGAGCAACTAATCAAAAAGCATTAATACTACAGCTACCGACCGATTAGCTCTGTGATAACCACATCTTTACAAGTGCAGTAGGCCTAGGGTTCGTTCCATGGGCCGTTGAAATCGGTTGCAGTGATGACGGTTCTTCGAACTTCGAAGCTGTGTTCTCAGACTTTAAGCCGGGAGATTGGCCCCACAACTCGTTATACGCTTTGGTGTAATACCGCGAGTGCATATAGGCTAACAATGATAAAGACTTGCTTTTGTTAATTGCTACAGCTTCTATGCGTAGATCGAGGCAAGACAAGTACAGGAGCATTAGCGCCATGTTATTTCCTGCAACAGAGCTCGTAAAAACAAAACTAAAGCCTTTCAAAAAAGTTTTATGCACAACTTCTAGGCAACCCTGATCACATATGCAGCATATGCAGTTTAACAAGATATTCTTCTCTTAATCGTGTAAGGCAGTATATGGGTAGCAGTGTAATTTTAAAATTGATAGCCTGATTTTACTTTTCGTGCTTCTTTAATATCGTAACACCTGCAAATAACTTCAGCGTTTCACCAAACGAACCTTATATCCCCACACCCCTACATTTTTGCGCACCATTCTTGCTGCCACGATCGAAAGAAGACAAATCTGTTTGTTCAATTTTACTGATATGAGTTTAGCTGATGAATGCAAAACCAAAAATCTTCATTTAAATACCACTATATGAATAAAATCACCTCAAAATTTCTCTGATTTTGTTTACTATCTTCTTTGAAGTATGAGGCTAGTAGTGGCAACAGAGCCACCGCCTTACATTCTTTACATCCTGTTAACTTGCATTCCTCTTCAAGTTTCATTGATTTTATTTGTACACAAAAAAACGTAAGCCCGATGACCGAGTGGTCAGTGAGCTTGGCTCTTAATTACAAAGTTTAGGGTTCTAAACCTGAGTCTATCTGACGAGCGTTAAAAACGCGAAACTAGTCGTGGAATTGGTCCTTACAGCGTTATTTACTAGGTCTTTCAATGCCCTCCTTAATGTCCCTTTAATTGTTCTTTTTAGGCTTACATCGGCTCTATTGATTTACTTATTATTGACTGCACTTAGCTTGTTTTAGAAATGCAAGCAAAGGCCAGAGTAACCACTTACAAGAGTAAGCACGAAGCAGTGCTAGTACATTTTGAACAATATTTTTCATAAGTGTGCCAACGACCAATGTATTAACAACAATATTACAATAAGAAGTCGACTTCAGTTTGCCGGTTGTACTGCTGATCCCTAAGTAAATCATAGCCGGTCCCCACAATGACACTTTTCACTTCATCTCGGAAGGAATCAAGATAAGTGGAGTACGCCTTATTTGCAACATTGCTCAAATTGCTTCTTCCAGATTTGCTTGTTACCTGCAATGAACACACATGATGACAACCAAAGCATTAATGAAGACTTACGAGCCTTAATACTTTTGCGGCATTAAGAGGAAGTGGGTAATGAGTTTATCACTGGGTTGATTTGCACTGCTAATGCCAAAGATGAAAGCACGCATTAAGATTCAAAAGAATTTTTGCATTTGCTACTTTCAACAGAAGTAAACCAATTTTGTCAAATACTTGGCTGTAGCTAAAGCACAACAAAAAACACGTCAGTTTGATTAAACACCATGCTGGTAAGAAGCTCAGTTCACATTTCCGTACATAATTTTGAGATGGATAGAACACTCATCAGTGCAAAAGGGAAATTTTTACAAATGTATTTCATACTCGACCATGAAAAGATTGATCAAAGCTACTGCTCAGTGTTCATACTGCCCAGAAGGCTCCAGATTGAGCTATGCTTCAAGATTTACGTGCGGTAGAAATTCAGGCCGAACCTACGACCTAAAAGTTGATAATCACGAATTTCTGCTTGACGTTCAGCATTAAAAGCGACAGTGCGGAGAACAAGTCAGGAAGATTTCTATTTGTGCCGTTGGAAAGGGCACTTAGCAGGACTTTAAGTGCCATGTAGTCTACACGTCATGGAGGCCCAGTTTGACCAGAAACTTAAGAAAAAGAGCATTGGGATCTCACACATAATTTCGTAGCTTAACATAATATTGAGCTCAAATACCTTATTAATATACATATTTTTGGAATCAACCCAAGCTCACAAAAATTTATAACTGTAAGAATAAAACAAGAATGATGATGATTTAAAATAAGCTACTTTTTATCAACGATTCGTGACACTCTTCATGTGCTTTTCGTGACACTCTTCATAAGTACACATTAGCTTTTTGCTATTCAAAATGCAATCTACTAAAAGTTTGCATCAGCCATGCGTGGCAAGTTACACAATAAGAAAAAGTGACAATTAAATTGGATTTTTTACCAGTGTTGCCGGTAACTTGCAACTTTGGCCGGCTTCACGAGATATTTTAATACATGATTCACAAATGCTGTGTTTGTATGATTTTTACCAATTAAAGCAGTTTTTGCTGGGCTACTGATGTGCTTTAATACAACCGATTAACCATTTGAGTTTGCCAAGGAAGGGCTCCTGCTTGGCTAACAAAATAGTCTTTGTAGTGTTCACGTATTGTGTTTCCTTGAGTACTTTGTCGCCTGCCGAATTTGTGAAGTGCCAGCATTTGTTGCTGTTGTGTGGCTTCTTATCTCCACTCGCCAGAATACAGTCTTCCCATCTCGTCTTCACAGTCAACGGAACGGAAGCCTCTGTTGTGGGGAGCTTCTTTACGTAAAAAGTTGTGAAGCATCACTGCGCCTTTAACAACAGCCATTGCATTTACAGTATCCAGAAGTAATGGTCGGCGAAAACAGCGAAATCTTGAAGCTAGTATTCCAAATGCATTTTCAACAATGCGCCGCGGGACAAACGATAGTTGTGAATCCTTTTGCTTTCGCCCAAGTTATCTCCAGGATGTGGTCTCAATAGATTTGGCATAAGAGGGAATGCTTGGTCACCAACCAATGCGTAAGGCAAAGCAGGTGGAGATGTACCTGGTAGAGGTTTGTTTGGGGGTAATTTTATGAAGTTGCTTTTCAGCATCCGTCCAAAGTTGAATTTGCAAATATTCCTCCATCACTCTGGCTTCCATATGCACCGATATCAACAACAACAAAGTTATAATGAGCATCAACTACTGCCAGGAGCACGATGCTGTGTGAATGTTTGTAGTTAAAATATTGAGATCCGGAATTTTTTGGTGCTTGCAAAGTGATGTATTTCCATCAATACTACCTATGCAATTAGGAAACTGACATAGCGCTTCAAAATCTTCAGCAATTTTAAGCCATTGTTTGCTATCGGGAGTCGGCATGTACTTTGGCTGCCGCGCTTCCCAAATTGTGTTGCAGGTTTCGAGAACGATTTTGGCGACAACAGACTTGCTCATTCTGAATGCCGCGGCAATTGTAAAGTAGCTGTCCCCAGTAGCCAAAAACCTGAAAATAATGTGTATAATTTTAAAGACTGGGCAACGGGCATTTTGTTGAGAAAATTAATGCTGAGTGGAAAGTTAATACCTGAGTGTAACGGCAAGTCTTTCAGCTGGGGATATGGGTTTTCGCAGCCGAGTAAATTCTTTTTGTAGTTTTGGACCGATCTTCCGCAGCAATTTGTCGAAAGTTGCTGGGTTCATTCTGAAGCTATTGTAGAAGAAAGGTGGCCTCAAACTACGCATGTGAATCATTAGTCTGTTGAAGTCTCTTGCGCTAATTTACAAAAATTACATAACATAAGATAGGACATCAAGTTTAAACTTGAGTCATAAATCAATTACTGACGTAGACATGCATAGCAAAGGCGCTGACAGAAAACTGAGGAAGAGAAGGAGAATTCCAAGAGACGTACCGATACATAACATTTCAATAGAAAATCGAAGACTAGCGAAGAAAGATTGCTCATCTACCTTGAATTTTTAAATCATAGGGAGTGCCATTGCATCCTCTTCTTTCCCCCGCCGACGTCCATGCTATAGGCAGCACAGGAGATAATTTTTACAAAGGGGCTTTGCTTTCCCAAAGCGATAACATTATTTTGCGGAAATTAGCGCCGACGGTGTCGAGGCCTCTTTCACGCAGAAGGCACTTTGCGATGAGGTTTTTGGAGGTGAAAACCGGCGGGGGATCATTTTTCGGGAAGGGAATGCATTTTTCGCGTTTAATTTGGGCCTACATGGGGCACTGCATATTTAGCATTTTGTGCAGCACTATACTTACTCTAAAACGCACTGCAACAAAGTGTTGCGTAATTTTGTTCTAAATCAGTAAAAACTTACATTTTAGAGAACAAAATAGGGCTAGGTAAAATTTAGGCTGTAGGCTACTTTCTCACTTTCATTTTCGTCTCTTTTCTTTAAAATCGGATGAATCCAATGCTCTCTCTTTTTCTTCTGCTTTTTTAGCCAATGCAAAATTAAAATGAACTACAGCAATTTGCGGAATCGCCTTTTTTGTCAACATCCTGTATTTCTGACTGCTCTCGCCAAATCACCAACATCTTAGTGAACTATTTCTTGAAAATCACGCTGAGCGCTTTGTTATTACACACGCATAGTGTAGACAGTTTTTACGCCAAGCGCCTGGCGTTGCGATTAAAATTACGCCAAGTGTAGACAAGGCATTATATTTGCTGCCAGTTTCACGCTTAGCGGATTTTGAAAAAAGCACGCGCGTAATTTCAGGCTTAATAAATAAACTAAAAATTTTTAACTTACGCCGACAATTTACGCCAAGTGTAAAGGGGCCCTAAAGCCTGGTCTACACTACGCGTAAAATATTATTCAGCTGCGTAAAACGTTGAGCGTGTAGCGTGACTTTTGTTTACACTAGTCTCAGTAGCGATCTTTGTTGTCGAGCTAAAAGTCTGAGAAGAGTTGAGAGGTTACGTGACAAATAGACACGAAAATGTTACATATAGGAGTTACCACGAATGTTACATATACACAAGAATGACGTCATGTGACGTTTAGGATAGGGATATGTTACAAATCGACAACAGAGCGGAATGTTACGAATAAGAGTTACCTAGAATGTTACATATAGACAAGGATGTTGCAAATAGACCTAAGCATGTCAACAGCACACCGGTAAACTTAGTCTACGTACAATACCAGCATGCTAACCAAATGGGTTGGTGAAGGGGGCAATTGATTCAACTGATTCTGCTCTCATTAGAAGGAGAGAAGGATTTAGTGACAGTGGCCTTGCTAGCTTACTGTAGTACTAGCATTACTGCATGCGCTATTGACAGTGAGCTACTGTAGAATCAGATGCTGACATACAGTAGGTTGACAATACAACTAAAAACCGTATGGTACCACATGGAACTATTTATAAAACAGTATAATTGGACCAAAAGGAGCCGAATGGGACCGTAAGGAACCAAACGGGAACCACATGGAATAATTTAAAGAGACCAAATCGGACCACATGGAAACATGTATAAGACCGTATGAAACTTTTTGTCAGATTCTAGGACAAATGGGTCCTGGACAATTGGGCACCAGACAAATGGGTCCCAGGCAAATTGATCCCGGACAAATAGGTCTCGGACAAATGGGCACCAGGACAAATGGATTCCGGACAATTGGGTCTCGGACAAATAGGTCCTGCACAAATCTCATGTCATATGGAAAAACCAAGTAAGTCGCATTTTCAACTTTTCGAGAAAAATGCAAAAAAACATTTTACCCTGGCATAAAGCTAGAGTAATCAAGTAAGCAAAAAAAAATAGATGTTAATCTGGAAAAACCTAGTAAGTTGAAACTTACTAGGTTTTTCCTGAAAAAAAAAAAAAAAATAGCATAATTTCATGCACTTACTAGGTTTTTCCAGTTCATTCGAGCACAGTATATCGTAAAGTTGAGCATATTTTCGGCTCAAAATGTTCCAACAGACGCAGAACAGGGCAAAACCACCCACTATAACAGTTTTTCAATTTTCGAAAAATTGTGACTTACTAGGTTTTTCCATATAACATGAGAAATGGAGGCGGGGTCAAACCAGAAAGTGGAGCCACTTGAAAAAGTGACTGTGGAGTTAATATACACTTGAGGGAAATGGACATTTAAGGAAATGGGCACCGGGGCGAATGGGCACCGAAGTATAAATGGGAATTTAGGGCAAATTGGCACTTGGAAAAAATGAATATTTGGTGAAATGAAAAATAGAAGAAAATATATATTTGGGGAAATGGGCACTGGTGCAAATGGGCTCCTAGGCAAATGGACATTTGGGAAAGGGATACCCTAAATGCCCTGGGCCCATTACCCCATAATGTTCACAAATAGGCTGGGCACTTAAGGTACTTGGGGTATACCCCTTTCCCCTAAAAGTCCTCTTTTCCCCAAAACCCCAAGTGCCAATTTTCCCCTCTATCTATTTGCAAAAATTTTGTGTGAATGGGCACAGAGCATTTGGGTTACCCTTTTAGGCCACTTAGGGTTTCCCCTTCCTTCAAATGCCCATTTGCCCCACTGTCCATTTTTAAAAATTTGAGGGAAATGGGCACAGGGCACTTGTGGTACCCTGTTAGGGCACCTAAGGTAACCCTTTCCCCCAAACGTCCTAGTGCCCATTTGCCACGGTGGCCATATGCAAGCATTTGGGGAAATGGACATAGGGCACTTGGGGTACCCCTTTAGGGAACTTGGGATAGCCTACCCCTTTCCCCCAAATGTCCATTTTTCTCAAATGCCCATTTGCCCTGGGGCCTATTTCTCCAGGTGCCCATTTAACCCAAATATTAATTTTTCCCAAGAGCCAATTTGCACCAGTCCCCATTTATTTTGATGCCCATTTGCCCCGAGTGCTTTTTTGCCATTTGCTCGGTTCCCATGTGCCCCGGTGCTTCTTTGCCACAAGTGCCCATTTGCCCCAAGTGTCCGTTTACTCCAAATTCTCTATATTTCCGAATGCACATTTGCCCCAAGTGCCCAATTCTCCGGGACCCAAGTGTCTGGGACCCAGCATTTGTCCAGGACCCATACTGTCTAATTCGGTCCCATGCAGTCTTATAAACGGCTTCTTGCGATTCTATTCAGTCAAATGCGGTCTTATATAAACGGTTCCTGGCGGTACCACATGGTCTTATAAATGGTTCCATGTGGTATCATTTGGTCCAATAGATCTCATGCGGTCTTACAAATAGTTCCATTCGGTCCCATGCGGTTTTTGGTTGTACCGCAGTTTGTACCCTGCCGTTATTAATGCAATGCAACCACATAGATTTTGACTGCACCAACTCAGTGTGAGCCACCGTCACTAAATGGCGGTAAAAACAAGAACTCTTTCCAGGCCCAACTACCCCACGTAAGCCAAACTATTACCTGAGCCTAACTGCCCCCAGGCCCAATTGTGTCTCCGATGTCCAACTTAACCTAAACTGTTACCCATGCTCAAATGCTTTTCAGGGCCAAATGCTACTCTTGGATCCAACTTCCACACATGCTCTACTCTTTACAAGGCCCAACTTCCCTACGTAAGCCAAACTACCAGCAAGTGAGCCCAACTGCCTCCCATGCCCAATTGCCTTCTTATGTTCAAACTGCTCTCACGCTCAACTGCTTCTCAGGCCCAACTCCCTCCCATGCCCAATTGCCCCACTTAAGTTCAAACTGCCCTCGCGCTTAACTGCTTCTTAGGCTTAACAGTAGGTGGAGTGAAAAAAATTTTTTTTGGAAATCGAAAAAAGTGTAGTTTTCAAATCCTGGCAAATGGTCTAAAACTTGTTTAAAATTTGTTTTATGGGAGTTGCCACCATTTTCCATCCGGCTACCCCCAAAATGTTATCGCGATTGATGACGCAGGGGGCTATTCCTTTATCTCGGTAACCACTGGTCGGAAAGTAATGGCATATGGCTCAAAATTTGCGGAAATACCATGTTCCTATCTGTGCTAAGAAGAAACTTTTCTCTATTTTCAACATAAAAAAAAGTTACAGCCGAAAAACAAAAATTGCAACCATTTTTGAAACAGGAACATTCAAGAGATGGTGGTATCGGTACCAGTGAAGAAATTGTGTGAGGAGGCAACTGCATTCCTCGGCAACTTTTTTCCAGGAATTTAATTTTACGTCTTTATTATGGTACAGATTTGAGTTCAAGTCCCACAAACTCGAGTAGTTTTGCACCGCAATAATTAATTTCTCTATCAGATCATTATTTTTAAAAAATGTGCAAGCCACTCTTGTATTTTTTTAGCCTATAAATGCACGTTATACTATTTAATAAATACCTAAACATACACTTATTCATACAAAAATCACTCAATTGGTCATTTGTATTAACAAATAACGTTTATTTTCCCTCCACAGCCTGAGTCAACTTGGACAACATTATTTGGACTAGATAAGTACTGATGCCACATTTTTAGCTGATATCGATACTAGCATTTGGAGCTGATGCCACCGATACTTTTTCATGTATTAAGCGCCATCAACAAAAGCTTTTGTAAAAAACACCAAAGAATGTATTTACCACATCTACCTTGTTATTGCGTTTTGAATTTTTTCTAGTGATAAATTTCCCTATTATTATTCATTAAATACAATATTATTGTAAACAGAAGTGGTCAGTAATGAAGTAATTTTATTTAAGCAGACTACTTAAGTAGTGATTTCAGTAACGAGCTACTTACTTAAGTATAATTTTATATTTCTGCTACTTCTACTTTTACTTCAAGTAATATTTTTTGTAGTAACGCTACTCAAGTAGCAATAACTTTTACTGAAATAGAAAGTACTTATTTATCAAGCGAAATGCCCAAACGGTACTTGACAATACATATTTATTCCGCATCGCTTAGAGAATAACGACATCATTAGAAAAAAATGATTTTGATTTGTCAACATCTTCAAATTGGCACAATGAAAATTTGTTGGGGCAACATGAAATCTTTTTTTTTTTAATTTGCCTCCAACGATGTGGGGTATAAAACGAAAAACAATTGAAACAAAACTACTTTCTACTGTCATTACTAAAGTAGAATTACTTTTGACTACTTTCCCACTTTTACTGAAGTGGAAATGAACGTTTAGTGGTACAGAATTTGAAGATGGCTTAAAGAAGAAGATTCATTTTTCCCAAAGCTTTTCATCTGACACTCTTCAGGGGAAATCGTCAGAATGAAGTATAAGTGAACCGAACTGATTTAAAAAGGGAAAGAAAGAGCTCTGATTGGTTAGAAATAGAGAGCTGTGATTGGTTGGTTAGAAGTAGCCAATAAAAATCAGACAGAAGAGCTCTGATTGGCTAGGGAGTCAAAGGTTTAAGATAGTTTCAAAGAATAAACGAAGTCTTTTTGTTTGCAGAGGATAGGTTTGAGAGATTTAATAAAAGTAGCTTCTAGAGCGGAAAGATGAAAGAGAGAACGGACTCGAGCAAGAATTGAAAATTTGTCGTCATGACGATCTTTCCGCTCTAGAAGCTACTTTTATTAAATCTCTCAAACCTATCCTGTGCAAACAAAAAGACTTCGTTTATTCTTTGAAACTATCTTAAACCTTTGACTCCCTAGCCAATCAGAGCTCTTCTGTCTGATTTTTATTGGCTACTTCTAACCAACCAATCACAGCTCTCTATTTCTAACCAATCAGAGCTCTTTCTTTCCCTTTTTAAATCAGTTCGGTTCACTTATACTTCATTCTGACGATTTCCCCTGAAGAGTGTCAGATGAAAAGCTTTGGGAAAAATGAATCTTCTACTTGAAGTGGAAATATTTTGTCATACTTTTACTTGAAGTATATTTCTGAGTATTTAGCAATACTTTTACTTAAATAGTTTTTACGGCTACTAGTAGTAGTAATAGTAGTGTCTTTTATTTCCGCACCGTCAGCACGATAAAAGAATACGATAAGAGTAAGGAAATATAACACGGCACAGAAAAAGGGAAGAGGCAACAAAACGATTAACGTTATGGCATGCAGGTAGGAGAAGAGGAGTTAACAGAATACAGGAGTGGGCATGGTTGCAACACCCAGGTCGGGAGCAGAAATTTCGATAAAAAGTTAAAGAATAAAGTAATGGCGATAAAAAACGACGGTCAGACAAAAAAAGACAACAGAAGCATCGCAGCTACCAACACCGCTATGTTATAGTGCAAGGTTAGGAAACATAACAGTGGGTGGTCTACTATGGTTATTCGACCTCCAAGCAGCTCGACAAAAAAAAAAAATATAAAAAGGAGTTACCATGGACTTGTACATTGAGGACTATTGAAACTGCTTCGACAAAGACAACCACAGAAGATCTGACAGGCAAAGAAACCTACCAAAAGAAATCCTGCCCAGTCAGACCACATGCTTAAAAATAATCAGTTCAATAAAGAGTCCAATCATTTGAGAACCCGTGAGCTAAACCGTTTCGGGTAGCATGTGATCTTTTCGGGTAGCATTTAACAGCTCAGATGGCCGAGTGGTATGGAGCGTCTGTCTCTTGAGCTGTAGACTCGGGTTTGATTCTGAGTCGGGTCAAACCAATGACTCTAAAATTGGTATTCTCAGCTTCCCTGCTTGACGTTCAGCACTAAAGGGACAGTGTGGAGAACAAGCCGGCAAGTTTACTTGTTGTGCCGTTGGGAAAGGCACTTAGCGGGACTACCCCGTCGTAGACAGATGGCTGGCAACTCCTAAGCTAGCTCGTATAGCGCATTGATCGCTTTCTCGTGATAGGAGAATAAATATGCAACTAAATAAATAAAATAAATCTCCAAGGTGGCAAGAGCTAATAGGAGGGAGCGTAAGTTACTATAAGAAGCTAAGGCCGTGTCTCCGGTTAAGACTCGCCGCAACCATTGGGCTGGTAATACGTCACTAGTCGGTGCGGGCGTGGGTTCGAATCCCACTCGTAATCTGATTTTTCTGATTACGTTTGGTTTGGCCTTAGATCTGGGTGAGTTAGATTCAAGTTCATTTCATTAATTGAAATTCTATATATGTATATAATTTTTTATGTATGTAGAAAAAAGTAAAAACAAAGAAAAAAAAAACTATGACCCCCTCTGATTGTAAATCTACGACAAAAAGTTTAACAAATCAAGCAGGTGGTTTTTATGCTTTTTCATCACTGCCTCTTCTCAAAAAATTGTTGTTACATAAATTGTAGATAGAAGCACTAAAAACTACATTACGAGTCATACTGAGTGCAGCAAGTGGTAGTTCTATTACAAGAATCAAGTGGCTAGTCTGCAAGTATCTCAATCAAATGTAACATTTAAATATGCAATATTACACAATTTCAGCTTGACCTGCCGTGGTGCAATGGACTAGTGCAGGGGTGGGCAAAGTTTTTGGCACGAGTGCCACATTTAGAGTTTCACAAAGCTGGCGGGCCGCACAACCACCATTTTACGTCGCCAAAGAAAAAAAAGAGTATGGTTACGCATCCATCTGTTAAAATGAGATAATTAAAAAAAGTCTCATCTATGCATTTCTACTAATTTATTAGCGCAACTGTTGGCAAGTACGACTTTGCGCCGGAATTTTCCACCAAGATTTGATTTAAAAGTTTTATATTTTCGCTTGTGGGGTGCATGGAAGTCTTTGGCAGGCCGCATGTGGCCCGCGAGCCGTAGTTTGCCTAACCTTGGACTAGTGCACTACTCTAGTGATAATTTCCATGCGCTAGTTGCAGGTTGACCATTTGGGTGTGGTATAAATTGCGCAATCTTTCACTTTCACATAATTTTTTGTTTTGCATACTTAAACTTCGTTTGGTTACTAACTTGTTTTTTGCTTGGTTAGGCAATGTATATAGATGCAATTGCCACAGGGTACCAATTGATAAGCTGTATTTATTAGTATGTCCCAACAGCAGATAACTTTTTTGGCATCAGTAGCTTTAATCGTAAAAATTTTTATGCCATGCATTTATTAAAAATCATTTTCATCAACCACAACTTCTGAAGCTAAAAGAGAACCTAAAATTAACACAATATTTTTAATATGTGCGCTGCACAATGTTTGGGTCCTGTTTGGAAGAATAGCCATTACCTTCGTCACCAAACCTTTGGTGAACCAAAAATTGTTTATAGCATACTGCCTAGTGTGTGCAGTCCAAAGGGTGTGAAGCAACAACTTTTGGACCACACACTTGGGCAAAGTACGTTAAAAACAGTTTCTGAAAATCGAGATTTTTGAAAAACCACATCGGAGCAGTTGCAGATAGTTGACTGATATTCATGATTAAATACTTGAGGGTTTTTGTTCAGCGTAACAATCTTTCTCTTTATTTCGAATTAGTTACACCTCTTCTGTTACACGTCTTTATTTCGAATTAAACATTTTGAAAATTAATGAACGTTTCAAATTTGAAATTGGAAAACTAATGCACCAGCACTCTCGTAACCTTCTTCCTCCTGGCATATCCTCTCTATTCACCGATCTTTCCACAATCCATAATAGGCAACCACAATCCATAATAGGCAAACGAGATCCCAAACCCAAAAAAGTCTTTACTTACCCAAATTTTCAACTCAACGTTGTCAAAGGTCTATTAAGTTTCAGAGCACTAAAATCTGGAATTGGTTTTCCCCGGAATTTAAAATCCTTTCGTTTAGAAAATTTAAATCTAAATTAAAAAATCAACTTATAGCTACTTATCACGTGGTCAATTAATCTAAGAAACTAACATCTACACAACTTTCAAAACGTTTATTCCTCTAAATGGATTGTAAGAGCTAATTAAAATTTTAGGACATCATAAATTTTTATCTCGTTATTTTTAAGCGACCGAATAATGTCTGGGGTGGCTGCTTGACTCGAAGAGCTTCCATGGTCACTTCGCAGTCTCCCGTCTCGGCAATATTGTAGCAACTTATTGTTTGTTCATTTGTTAAATTTGAAGATAATCTGTGATCTTTCGATATTGTGTAACTTGTGTTCTGTTTTTTATGTGCCTGGTGAATAAATTTCTGCTCGCTCGCTCTCTTTCTGTTTGTGGCAAAAGTACTGACAACTGCTTAGAAGCCCCCTCCCTCTAGTTATTATTGATACCGTACATCACAAATTGTTATTTACGTCACAAGTCCAATTCAGTTACAGGGAGGAACAAAATTTTTTATATTTATATATAAAAAATACACAAAAATGTTAGAACAAATCCGTGGCCAGGGTCTGATACTGATACTATGGGCTAAAAATCCAATACCGTTGATATCAAAAAAAACAAGCAGATACCACTGATACTTAAGCATTGGTACATCACTAATTTGGACAATATTATTTTCTGCACTGTAGCAAGGTTAGATATTGTTCCTAATCTGTGATGAATACCATTGGGTGGAAAACAAAATGTCGAGCAAAAATAAAAATTACGGTATTTGTTAAATGACTAACTGAGCTGTGATTCAAAGATCATAGAACACTTTACTTGGTTAAGTTATGTAAGCAATTTTTTAAGCTTCTTTTGTCTGAACATGCATTCATATAGTTTTAGAACACTGGTCACACTCACCCAAATTTTACCGGTATAGTTTAGGAAGTGTCTGCTGAACCGTAATTGGTCTTTATTTTGAAAAACCTAACGGATCGTACGGTAATATATGCAGTTGTGGATAACCGAATTAGGCTAGTGCAATCCCTTAGCTCATCGTGAACGAAAAGTTGTGGGTTTACCTTTCAGGTGCAATTTCCAGTTACGGTTACGTAGCATATATTTCTTACATATAAGCAAACATTGGAGTTATGGTACACCAATGCAAGTCCTATAGGCACTGCCTATAAATTAATATACATCATAGTCTAAGATCAGAGTTATAATTCTTACAATATAAACCTAACAAAATAACATACAGGTCTAGACCTAGTCTACCGAATATAATATACAGCACTGCACACATATTGAGTCTGAAAGTTAGTGTGTTTTTTGTTGCATTATTTTGCTTTTTTTTGCATAATGCTGCATATGCCTGTATGCAGTAGGCCTAGTCTAAAAACAGCTTTGGTTCAGCTTGTCATGAGATTGTAAGCTGTAAATTGGCCAAAATACTTACACAAAAAATTACTTCTGATATAATACAACTTAGGGTACAAAGTTATAAGCTAGTAGGCGGTTCTATAGCCTAAGCCTGTAATAGGCTATTGCATAGCCGTATGTCAGACCAAGTTTGCTGGTTTTAAAAAGAATAAAATGCAGTTTAGCAGTACGTTCCTTCTTAAGCTCCAGGCTACAATGAAAATGCTTTTTCATGCCGCAGTTTATCCACACTTACCTACACCAATACCTGCAAGGTTGCTGACTGACTAGCAAATAGCAAAATTCGGACCAAACGCTCAGCGAGCGATTTTTTTAAAAGGCTCGCTCGGTGAGCGATATTTTTTCGCTCGATGAAAAAGCTCGCGAAAAAATCGCTCGGTGAGCAATTTTTTCGCTGCTAGTTTTACGCTGAGCAAATTTCGCTGCTAGTTTTACGCTGAGCAAATTTCGCTGCTAGTTTTACGCTGAGCAAAATCGCTCGGTGAGCGATCGGTGATCGGATGAGCGATCGCTGCTAGTTTTACGCTGAGCAAATTTTAAAAAACGTTCGCTCGTAATTTGTGATCGCTCGGTGTAGCATATATTTCTTACATATCACCGAGCAATTGCTCGGCAGCGAAAAAAATCGCTCACCAAGCAATCGCTCGGTGAGCGATTTTTTTCGCTGCTAGTTTTACCCTGAGCGAATTTTAAAAAACGTTTGCTCGCAATTTGTAAAGTAATAAATATACAAAGCATTTTCAGCTTACGCTGGAAATTTACGCCTAGTGTAAATCAGCCTTAACAAGCACAAAGCCAAGGAGCTTGATACTTAATCTTCTGACTGGCACTGCGTCAGCCTTATAAGGTCTTGTCAGAGCCACTCAAAGCAGATTGCTTTTTTTATTTATCTTGTTTTTATATTGGAGTGTGACTCTCTCTGCTCATCCAATTCGTAGTAGCTTTATAATTTTCGATTTTGAAAGTTTTTAATTGACTTGTTGAAGAAATTATATTCACTTTAATAAATTATTTTTAGGAATATCAGACAATATTTTTACGTTTTGGCAACGTCGTTTGACCATCAAAGTCAACTGCAATGTTATGGAATGGGTAAGTAGCCTACTTAATATATTCTGGCGCATGGCGTAGTAGGCAGCATAACTGCATTGTTTTGTGAATTATTGTGCTATTTTTCAAATTAAAGTTCACAGCTAAACGTTATTTAGATTTAAATCAAAGTTCACGGCTAAACGTTGTTTAGATTGTTCTTTTCCAATTACTTATCCATCTTATTATTAATCAGTTGATGCCGCTTATTCTTCCTGTATCTTTTTTTGCATAGCAACCGTCAGCTTGGCGACGTAGGCTTATGATGGTTATTTTCAGTTCTTTCGTGTGAGCTGCACGCTCTATTTGCAAGACTTTCGTTAGACTGGGCCACGTTGGCGGTAGGCTGCATGGTCCCACTAGAAATTTCGTTCCTGCTGGAGAGCTATGGGATTGTCGTCCATCTATCTACAACTCTACACGAGCTAAGCCCTTTAAGTGCCTTTTCCAACGGCACAACAAGCAATCTTTCCTTGATCAGTAATCATTACTTCATTGGCTTTTTTTCCCGCAAGCTTTGTGGATAATGTGCTTCGCGATTAAGTTTTCAGGCCTAGCTTGTGGATTGTTAACATACAGAAAATTAAAGCAGCAAATTTCTGTAAAGAATTTCAATTAATGAATCGAACTGGAATCTAACCCTCCAAGATCTTAGGCTACGTTAAACGTAATTAGAAAAATCTAACTACGAGTGGGATTCGAACCCACGCTCGCATCCACCAGAGACATGCAACCAGCCCAATGGTTGCGGCGAGTACCGTAGACGCGGCCTTAACCACTCGGCTATCCTAATCTGAAGCCGGAGCTGCCAAATTATCAAATATATGTTAAGACTAATTCATCATCCATCGCACTATATGCACTAAAGCAGCCAGCCCATTGTTCAGCTGTGACAATGAAAACACTCGTTATTTAACTTCGCGCACCAATATGCTTTTTTATCTAACCGTTTTTGTGGCTCGTGTGCGATATAGTTGAATGCTTCTTTATGAAATGGTTTTGCTATCTTTGTCTCTTTCCATCTCTTCATTTTTCTTAATATGCTTTAAGCTTGTCTCTCCTGGTAATTATGGCATTGTTACTTCATACATAATATGTTCACTTTCATTTTCCTATCCATTTTTCTCATAATTTTGCCAGATTTTTTCTGGGATAGAAGGTAGCGAAAGTTTTTCTCTCGTAAATTTAGGATTACGGGCCTCCGTTTTCTTTACGGAACACTAATTTTATGTGGTACCAGGTACAGTTACTGGTTTAGTTTAGTTTTTGTCTTTTGAATTATGAGATGGTGGATGGGCTGATTGATTTAAGTGGTTTTGGTTCTATTTTTATTTCTCCTAAGGTAAGTTTTTACTACCTTTTTTGTCGTTGGATTTGACCCTCTTTTTATGTTTCTTTACATAAAAGGAAATATTGCATTAGGCATGGATTTCTTTTGAAGTTCGAATTTTTCTTCACCTCCTCACAAAAATTTAAATTTACGAGTTGGAGTCCGCATGGTACGAATCCCAAGTTCCTGCCTTATACTATATGCCTTATGCTTCACTCCATAGTAGTTTTAATTTTCCTTATTAGCTAAAATTTTTTCCACATTTTTGATCTGTCATTTTTGTATTCCTTTAGCTTATGCGTGAGACTTTTTTCAGATCTTTTTAAGTCTTTATTTTCTAACCACATTGAATCATAGGTGGCGGAACCGGGGGGGCCGGGCGGGCCTTACTATTTAAATTAAAACCCAGGAAAGAGCTTAATCCAGAGATTTCTTCTTTAAAATTTTGTTTGTGGGGTGGGGGGAACAGAAACTAGAAGCGAGAACCATGGATCCGAACCCACATAAATTGGACAATGGACATGTCACGTATGGACAAGCTAAATATGGATTGTACGCATAGGGCCGGATTTACGTTTAGGCAGGGTTACCATTTCGTGCTTATTTTCGAGGGCAATGTCTTACAAAACGTGAATGTGCTTATTTCTCAGAAACGTGCTTATTTTTAAATCTCGTGCTTAATGTGTCTTAGTTCAAATGATTTTTTCTTTAAATGAACAACAAATGAAAGAAAAATATGTTTAACATAATTTTCGTTCATTAGTTAATTTCAGCATTTTGAAATTTGTTTCAATTTCTTAATCCAGTGGTTCCCAACTTGAGGGCCATTGGCCATTACCAGACTGTTTTCAGAAAGCTACAGAGCTTGACTAGAAAACAACAAAAGCATTCCTTAATCATGTCATGATGTTGACTTTAAAAGTTGTTGAACCACCGGAAAAATAGGAATCTGCGGACGTGAAGACCTTCTTTTTTTTGGTCTTCATTGATTTCTAGCGGAAAAAATAGGAATCTGCGTTTGTTTTGGTAACTTGCTGCTTCGTTCTCGCAACAGCAGCGTGTTTATTTCTTGATGTGGACCGGTGGTAACCCTGCGTATAGGCTAAGCAGGATGAAACCTAGGGTTTCGGAGAAAATGGGGGGCCTCATCACGAGCAATGAGACCTTTTTTTCTCTTCGCCGATAAGTTACTTCTGTAAAACAGAATATCTGAGAACGTGTGGGCCTATACCTTTTTTTTGCTCTTCACTATACCGATATTTTCGGTAAAACAGGACATCTGATCCGTGAAGACCTTTTTTGCTCTTCCAATTAGTGTGATCAAATAGCCAAGGGCCTCTCATTGTCTAAATCCGGCCCTCAAGAGCGTATTTAGGGTTCGGGACAATTGTGCCATGCCCCCCCCCCCCCCTTTATTTGACCGCCTTTTAGTAAACAAGAACAATAGCCTACTAATGGTGCTCAGTGACTCAAATATGCCACATTCTTTTGATGGTTTATGTAGTTTATGGCCAGGGGCGAATCCAGAAGGGTAGGATGAAGAGTATGCATCCTCCCTCCAGCCATTTTCAAAAATGTTTTTGATGCGTGCAATTTTTCTATAATTTCGAATCTCTTCGATAGCTATAAGCCTTATGCCTCAAGCACAAATAATTAAAAATGTGCGAACAAAATGTATCATATTTGGCGAAGCACTCAGAATTAGGGTCAAAAAATTGAACACAATTTGCCTGAAAATTGTTCAAAAAGCACTAAAATAACAATTACAGCATGTAAATTTTCAAAACCCCCTAGCAGTGATGAAGGTCTCAAGACCGGTCTCGGTCTCGAGACCAATTTTTAGCGGTCTTGGTCTTGGTCTCGAACATATTTTCGTGGTCTTGGTCTCGAGGTGTTGTGGTCTTGGTCTCGTACGGTCAAAACTGGTCTCGAGACCGGCTTGTTTTTTGATACACCATGCAAACCTTTTGGCTGTTTTTTAAAACATGTACTATTGTTGCCCCTCTCGGACGCAATAGACTCTGGTTTAACTCGTGATTGTGAGGTGCGAAAGTTGTTTCGTGTCGCGACTTAAGCTAAATTCTCGAAATCCCACGCACACAACTCATAGCTCAATACAGAATGCTCTAAATCCCAGCACGCTACCACGACACAACTCAAAAATTCAAAACAAAATTTTTAAATCTCACGCTCGCAACTCATAGCTCAATACAGAATGCTCTAAATCCCAGCACGCTCACTCGACATAACTCAAAAGTTCAAAACAGAATTTTTAAATCCCACGCTCACGCCACATTAATTTGATTTCGTATACAGCGGAACTAATTAATAGCAGGAACGATTTATTTTTAGTTACAAAATAATGTAATTGACAAACTTCCGATGCTTGCTCCGAAAATTCCGCCGAAACACATGCTCAAGAAAATCATTCCACCACCAGCTGTTCTTCCCCTCCAGAAAAAACACCCGATGCTTCGGAGGCGCCAAGATTTTTTGACAAATATATTAGTAAAAGGAAACCAGTTAATCAAACTGCGAACCCAAGATCACAATTCACGAAGTATTTGAGCGAAGTGGCAACCATGACTGCAGGGCCTTCAAACATCTTTGACTTTTGGCAAAAAAAGAGCAATGAATTTCCTGCGTTGTTAAAACTTGCTAACCATGCATTTTGTGTACCCGCTTCATCGGCTCCCGTTGAGCGAATTTTTAGTGCGGGTGGGTTAATGATGCGGCCACACCGAGCAAGGCTCTCGTCGGACATGTTGGAGATGCTTGTTTATTTGAAGTGTAATTCGCAATTTTTAGAAAAATAAAAATTTGCTATACAGTTTATTGTTGGTGTTTTAGTAAGCCGAATAATTGCCGGTCTCGGTCTTGGTCTCGGTCTCGATTCTTGCTGGTCTCGGTCTCGAACCATGGGTCTCGAAAAACACCCGGTCTTGGTCTCGGTCTTGGTCTCGAAAAAATTATCCGGTCTCGGTCTTGGTCTCGGTCTCGAAGCATGTGGTCTCGACTACAACACTGCCCCCTAGAACTTTTCTTGTTTCTTAATCAACTCCAAATTAGTTCTGCCGAAAAAAATGCGCTGAAAAATATATGTGGAAATTATGCCCCCCTCTTTTTTTAAATTTCTCGCTACGCCATTGCCGGCCCTGGTTGTAGAAGAATAAAATCTGGTTATTGGTTTGGGCCCCCCCACTTTAGAAATGCTTCCGCCATCGCTGCATTGAATGCAGGTATGTTTATGAGTCAAAGCCGGCGCCAGAGCAGTCGACTTAGGGGGACCAAACACTTATTAGGGGGGGCCAAAGTTTGAACTTAAGCACAAAAGCCGCTGTTTTCAAAATCGAAAGCTTGTTAATTGGAGGGGCCAAGCATGTCGATTGGGGGGGTCAGGTCCCCCCTTGGCGCCGGCCCTGTTATGAGTGTTTGCAGCGTCTACTGTTGATAGCGCACCGAAAAATCTGGCTACTTAGAGCAGGGTTTTTACTTTAAACCAGTGTGGTCCAACTTAATTATATCGCGGCTATAAAAAGCTGCTTTCGTATCCCGCGGGCTAATGTTTGATATAGGGCTTCTCAATTGATTTTGGTCCGTGGACCACTGTATCTATTCAGAGTCCGAAAAAGAGATAAGTCTCCACTGCAGAAAAACCCATGACTGGTGGGTGTGAAGTAGCAAAAAAAAAAGGGTTTTCACTTCAGAAAAGTCCACAACTAATCAAATAAAAGGTCTCCACTGCAGAAGACCCGCGAATTGACAATAAAAATCCGTGCGTGAGCAAAAAAATTGTAAACTACATCAAATTCAAGTAACAGGATGTGGACCTCTTCAGCGATCCTCATGGACCCATTGAACAGGACGCCATGGACCCACAGTTAAGAAGCACTAATTAAATAAAAGATGTTACTACTTCCTGTGTTTTATTACAAATAAAACAGGGCCTTTAAATAACCTTTTGCGTCAATGTTTAATAATAATACTATTGAAAAACAAAATATTGTGCAGCGAATAATGCCCCTTCTCCTAATTTCGTAATACTGCACTTATTTGGCAACATTTTAACTGCGACACCGCCTACCACTGTGTCGTCATAATCAGTAAGGACAAAAATAGTGTTAAGGAGGGAAAGTAAAGCCGCAGTAAATCTTAAAACTGGACGTTTCGACAACATAGATTCAGCTGCCATCAAGTTTTGTACTGCCTTAATTGCATACACTGCTGAGTGCTGAGGATGACAGCTGAATCTAATTATCAAAACGTCCAGATGTGAGATTTACTGTGGCTTTACTTTCCCTTCTTGAAAACTATTTGTCAGATGGCCCGGTGGTATGGAGCGTTTGTCTCTTGAGCTGTAGACTCGGGTTTGATTCCTAGTCGGGTCAAACCAATGACTTTAAAATTGGTATTCACAGCTTCCCTGCTTGACGTTCAGCATTGAAGGTACAGTGTGAAGAACAAGCCGGCAAGTTTACTTGTTGTGCCGTTGGGAAAGGCACTTAGCGGGACTCTCCCATCATGGTGTGGTGGACAGATGGCTGGCAACTCCTAAGCGAGCTCGTATAGCGCTTTAACTAACTAGTAACTCACTTTTTTTCAGTATACTGTTGTGAGTAAGGTTGGGCAATTAAAAGCGATCGTGAAGGACTCTATACGGTCAAGAGTTTTAGGCAAGCGAATGGAAGTCGAGTGTTTTGTCATTTTGCCTGTGGGCCCCGGCTCGTCCTCCTTGCTATCGACGTGGACCTGCCCTTCCGACTCCCACAATTGCTACAAACTGAAAGGGCCCGGCTCGTCCTCCTTGCTATCGACGTGGACCTGCCCTTCCGACTCCCACAATTGCTACAAACTGAAACGTAATCCGTTGCAATAATGCTGAAACGAAGCGGTGCAGGCTGTTCAGGATTGAATTTAAAAACCAAAAACGTAAACGCAGTCGAAAACTACAAAAACAACGACTTAGTGAATGTATCCGACCTAAACATACAAATCACCTGTGATTCATCGCGGGCCAAAAAAATTACTTCGCTGGCCAAAAATGACCCTCGGGCCTGCAGTTACACCACCCTGCTTAGACATAACACATACGGCAAGAATAGTGAGGTTTGTGTGATAAGGCGAAAAAATATGTAAAAACATAACAGAAAAGCGATTGCTTTATCTAGCCAGGTTATTTTGCGCAGTGTTCCACCATTAGAACACTGTATGGCCCGGCTCTGCGGTAGAGGTTTGTGTAATTTGGCAAAAAAATATGTAATAACATAACAAAAAAGTGATGCCCTATCTAGCCAGGTTATTTTGCGCAGTGTTCCACCATTAGAATACTGTATATAGCTCGGCTCTACGATATTTCAAAGCTGAATCGATGTACTGTAAAATAGTGCTAGCAGTGATAATTTTGAATGATTTTGATATCGTAGTTGCAATTTTTGTCAGAAAAATTTTACAGGTTTTGATGCGAAGTTGTCCAACTAACTTCATCAGGGTGTTGGTGATCCTCTTCAACATTTTTTGATTAACCTCACTTTGCCCCAGTTATAGACTGTTACTGTTGGTGATGGCTATTTTTTCGAATGACCAAAATTTAGTAACAACGCAAAATCGACCTAGTAATAAGATAAAAATGAAAAAAAAATCACTTCATAACGTTGTGTTGGCTAGAAGACAAAAAGTCCCATTTTTGTAGTATATTAACTCGTTTTTTTTTCCAGAATATTCTGTTCAATTTTTTGAAAGTCGTGACGTGCACAACAATTCTATGCCTTTTAGTGTTTCCCCTTGGTTGTTCTCAGTACAATGGACCCCATAGTCTTAAATGTCACCAGTCAATTTGGACAGCAACTGGATGCACCATAGATGGCAATATTTATCCTGAAGACGAATCAATGATACGAAATGGCAATCAACTAAATTTACGGTACACTGTAAAATTTGTTTTGGTGTATTTTACTTATTTTATATGGCAGCAGTGATGCCGTATAAAAGATAAAATTTTTATTTACGCGTTTACATGTGCAATCCGAAAACATATTTTATGTAAAATGCTAGCATCATCATCATATCCACTTTCAATCCAGTTTTCTCCTCGTCACCGAAGGTGGCCGGATACACCTCATGCCGTGCGCGATCACTCTCACATCTCTCCATCTCGTTCAATCTGCAGCTTCCTCGATCGAACATTGTCAAGTCGGTCAAACAAAATTTTCGGATCAAGTCAAACAACATTGTCGATCAAACAAAGACAAAACACAGCATTCCTCAATCACGCAATTACGTGAAAATATATTTTTTTGGCTTTTCAATACTTACAAACTTTAATGTATTTTGCATATTTTTTATGGCAGCAGTGATGCCACATAAAATATATAATTTCTATTTACGCATGTATATGTGCATTTCGAAAACATATTTTTTTAAATGCTTAAACTTTATGTAAATGAATTATATTAATTAATGCTAAACTACAGAGTAGTTGCGTTTGTTTGCGGACTTTCTGTGTTTCATTTTTACGCAGTTCTTACGTTAATTCACTTGAGTGTATGCCATTTTACTAGGTTTATACGTTATTATCCCATACATCATTTTGAACTTGTGGAAATGCTACATCAAAGTCCCTTTACAAATATATCCGAAAAAAAAAAACAAAAAAACGCATGCAATTATGAATCAACATAAAGCAAGCAAAATGAGCAGTAACGACTGTTGTTTAGCACTGCTTTGAAAATAAACGAACAAGATTACGTACGATACAGTTTTTAAGTAAGAGATTACAAAGGGCATTTCAAGCTGCAAAACTTTAATTACTGTAGGTTCTGAAGATAAACAGACATATTAACGAATCCGGGGGGGTCGCTGGGGTCGCCCCCCCCCCTCGCTGGAATATAAGCTGAGAACGTGAAGACCTTTGTTTTGGTCTTCACTTGATTTCGGGCGGTGAATTGAACGTCGAAAATTGCGGATGCCCCCTTTTCACACTTATGGGCATGCCCCTGGAATCAGAGTTTGGCTTGCCATTATAAATGGGTTGATTATTATTCCTCATTTGAAACAGTAAACAAATGATTAATTACAATAAACACAAATTACATGGACACAGGAAGCTCATTTGAAATAGTAAACAAATGAATAATTACAAAAAACACAAATTACACGGACACATGAAGAATCAAATTGCTACGATTTTTCCCTAACTGTCCAGAATGTCCAGAGACACTTTACGGTTTTATGTTAATTGCGAATAGATGTAAAACCCATCAGCGAGATTGTCACTGTGATAAGAAAAATTGTGAAAGTGGAACGAACAAAGGAAAGGTGCGTTTGCAAAAAGTTTTAGCTATTCGATCACCTTTTCTAATTTGATGTTGACACCAATTCCAAAAGAAGCAACAGGGTTTTTTATTCAACTCCAAACGAAAAAATTTTAAACTCACAAAAAAAAAGCGTTCAAAACTGATTAACGATTTAAAACAGAAATTGAGCTCGTAATCACTCAAGCCCTGAGGCAAGCAAGACGTGCCGCGCTTATCACATCTCGCCAACCAGACAGCGCCATGGCCTAGTGGTTAGAGCGTTCGCCTTGGAAGCTGGTAGACTGGGTTCTATTCTCATTCGAGTCAAATCAAAGACTTTAAAACTGGGATCTGATGTCACACTTGCTAAACGCTCAGCAATTAAGTGTAGCGCGGAGGATGAAATGAACAGAGAATAAAATTACGTCAGTGAATTCTTGACAAAATTTAGTCCTGGCGCTAAAGGACCTTAGTAGTTATAAAGCGCCATAAAACCACACAACATTTCAGAGTGCTCGCAGAGACCACGAGATCGAAACTCAACTCAAGAACAGCAAAATAGAATACAGAGTAGCCACAATTTCTGCCAAAGCCCTGTAAATACGAAAGAAATTACCTTTACTGTCAAAAACAAAAAGATACAATATAACATATGCTCCAAACAACATAAAATTTTTAAAACAGTGTGGAACTCCTGCTCCACGGACACAGAAAGTTATTCAGGACTTTTGCATTAGAATACTCTTCCGACCAAGACAGTGTTTCTCAACCTCAAGTCCGCGGACCGCGGAAGGCCGTGGATGAGTCCGCGAAACTTACAGTTGCAGTAAAGGTAAAAAAATGAATTTGGGACCACGTGGCCAATTGCTGCGTATAATCGTTCCGTCTGACTACGAGAACGCATTCGCGAGTTTATTATCAGCGTTTACGAATTAAAAGTGATATACCGCGTGCTACAAAACATTTGCGAGCTTATTGTCAGCATTTTCGAGATAAAAAATGTAATATACCGGGTGTTACAAAAAAGAATATGACAAAGTGAAAAGTGTGAAAATGATCTGTAGAAGACATTGTCAAATTCTTGAACATATGTAGAAACTTTGAAGCTTTGTGGGACACTTGTAATGAAAACTATGAAGAAAAATTCTAGAGAGCATAACATCAACTAAGTTATGCAGGAATTGACAGCTGAAGCAGCCTGCAGAATTACATATTGACACTAAAGAGTCATTCAAAAAATGAATATATAAGTAATAATCGTAGAGAATGGCTATAAAAACGAACTGAACAAAACAAAAAAATCGAAACGGTTTATTTCACGAAGGCTAGTCGATTTTTTGGCATGAATGCAAAGTTTCAACTTCCAAATCAGTGGTTTCGAAATCCCTCACAGCGTCCAAATCCCTTAGTTAGAAATGAATAATGCTTTGTTTTCGGCAGAAAGTTATTGAACAACTTTGTTTTCATGTCCGTGAGTGACTTGAGTCCGCATGTACTTACACAGGCTTGGAAATAATCCATGGCATAAAAAGGTTGAGAACCACTGTTTTAAAATATGGCTGGGCTAATACATTACTAGTCCACTATCTGATGACGCCATTGTCTTATGTTTTAATCAGCATTTTTTAAAACATCGCATTACATAAACAGCATTTTTAAAACATTTATTAAAACAGCATTTTTTAAAACATTTAACAGCTCAAATGGCCGAGTGGTATGGAGCGTCTGTCTCTTGAGCTGTAGACTCGGGTTTGATTCCGAGTCGGGTCAAACCAATGACTTTAACATTGGTATTCTCAGCTTCCCTGCTTGACGTTCAGCATTGAAGGGACAGTGTGGAGAACAAGCCGGCAAGTTTACTTGTTGTGCCGTTGGGAAAGGCACTTAGCGGGACTCCCCCATCTTGGTGTGGTAGACAGATGGCCGGCAACTCCTAAGCGAGCTCGTATAGCGCATTGATCGCTTTCTCGTGATAGGAGGATAAATACGCAACTAAATAAAGAAAAAAATTATGTGCAAGTACATTTAAGACAGTCGACTAAGTCTTGCTGTCTTGACTTTTGTTGTTTTAAATTTTCATTTACTGGGTGGCTACTCGACTCGATAACCTCACGGTCCCTTCGTAGTCACCCTGTTGCTGTATTGTAATCGGGATAGCAGCAACAAGTAAATAAAGCATGAGTCTTGAGTCTTGAAGGCGGCGTAGCTCAGTTGCTGAAGGTATCTGGATAGTAATCGAAAGGATACTGGCTCTTGCTATTTGATATCAACGTTAGGCAGTGGTACGTTGTTGTTTACTTTCAGTCATTATCTTCTTTTGCAAGAAAGTGAGAGAGGCGCGATAACGAGCTCGCCTTGCAGTTCTGGCCACCGCGGTCTATCATTCAAAGATGGGATAATCCCATGAAGTGCCATTCCCAACATCACAACATTAACTCTGAGGTATACAGTGGGACTCTTAGGAAGCTCAAAGCAAAAATTCGACGTGTTTGGCCCAATTTGGACATGGCAAATGTGCTCCTACAGCATGACAATGCTCATCCTCACACAAGCATCAGGACAATGGAAGCCATTACTTTACTTGGATGTACTGTGACATCACATCCGCCATATTCTCCTGATTTGGCCACGACTACCTCCTTTGATCTAATAAAAGAAGGACTTTAGTGTAACCGATATGGCAGTGACAATGAAGTGAAAACTGCTGTCTTGAATTAGCTTAGACATCAACCGGCTGAGTTCTACAGCACTGGTATACATGCCCTCGTTCATAGATGGACTGTAGCTCTTGAGGGAGGTGGAGACTACGTGGGGAAACGAAAATGCAAACTTCACATTTGTACCCTTCTTTTGATGTATAATGCATGCTACTATTATAATTCACTCGTACGTAATAAAGTTGGGTGCATTACTTTTTGAATACCCCTCGTACATTTAGATTTATGGTCTGTTTACACCAATTGCGATTTTAATTCGATTTGTACGAAATTTCATTCAATTTTTGACGAATGCAGTTGACGGAAATATCTTCTACACAATTCAAATATTTGCTTTCTGTCGATCGTTTTGCAAAGCACCTTGCAATTGCTTTCTAGTAGTATGTCGCGCAAAGTGACGTAGCTTTACGTCATAACCTCTAACTGTTTCGTAGCTACGTCACTTTACGCACGAACCTAACGTATTCTGTGTAAACACACCTTTCGTCGTTTCAGTAGTAAAGTATCAGCTGATTTGTCTGAGAAAAGATATCAGAGAAAAATGAACAATCTTCACTTTTTAAAGAAAAAAGAAAATCGTTTTCTTCTTTTGTACAGATTGCATCATTTTCAATTATAACAGATGCTTTGCTGTTTCAGCCCTATCTTAAACTAAATTACACTTTTCGATTTGCAGCATAAAGCTCGACAAAAATCCGATGTTACTTGGAAAGCATTCTCATGCATATATTCTGCATGCATATAACGTGCTTTTTCATTCTCGTTTCTACATTGGAAAATTCCTTGTCCTAGTCATTAACCTTTTTTATGCCAAACTTTCGACCAATTACATTTTAGACAATGGACCAGTTTGGTAGAAGAAATGATTTCTGATGCAGTGCAAGGAAATGTCCAGGCTCAAGTTGATTGCTATGGAATTTGTAAGTTTTTTTGTATTTTGTGCGTTTTATACTCTCGAAGTCGAGATGTCCAGGTAAAGCAATGCAAAAAAGAGTCTTTACAGTCTGGAATGAGTTTAGCCTGGATTGGCTGTGCGTAGCAAGGCTGACAAGACTTTTGTTATAGTCGAAACATTAATTTGTCCCTTGCAAATTTAAATACTTTTGTTTTAGCATTCCCCAGGAGATGTGTGTATTATTGGGGACCTCATTCTAAGTGGTGTTTGAGCAATATGTGGTTGGATCAAGGTTGCATAGAAGAGGGAGCTCATTACCCGAAAAAGTTGTCTTCTGTCGAACGAAATTCGATGTTTAATCTCAACTTAAAGTGAGTGTATTGACCACTTGGCAAATAAACCTTTTTGTAATAGTAACAAAGGAATAGACCTATGCCTAGAACTGCGATGTTTACTGGGCATAGTTGATTTGTTTTTACGGACCATAAGACGCACCGGATTATAAGACGCAATTGTTTTTGAGAAGTATCGGGTTATTGCATAAAGCTCATTAAGCAAAAAAACTCAGTATTTTAGTGGCAACAAGCATAAAGCATTAACTGATTTTTGATTTTTTCATTTTTATTCTTCTGTCACAAAAAAGCGACGGCTGCACTATGCATAGGACGAATCCGGACTCGCTTAGGAGTTGCCCTTGTTTCTGAGTTTTCCGCTCAAGTTTTGCTGCTGACTTCTTCAGTTTGCTACTTGTTGGATTCTACCAAGCGGAGATAATTGTCGTAAAGCATCTTATCGAAGGACGCTAACTCAAAACTTTGGTGGGAGTTGAACTGTCAACCTTGAGATCATGGTCATCGTAAAAACGTCGCTCCGAACCACTCGGCCACGCTACTTCCTGATCCATGCATTAGGACAAAAATCGATCAATTTTTGAGCAACAAGGCTGCTTACAAAGCGCACCATCAATTTTTGAGAAAAAAAAGATTTTAATCCAGCGCCATGGCCTAGTGGTTAGAGCGTTCGCTGTGGAAGCTGGTAGGCTGGGTTCTATTCTCATTCGAGTCAAATCAAAGACTTTAAAACTGGGATCTGATGTCACACTTGCTAAACGCTCAGCAATTAAGTGTAGTGCGAAGGATGAAACAAACGGAAAATAAAAATACGTCAGTGAATTCTTGACAAAATTTAGTCCTGGCGCTGAAGGATCTTATTAGTTAAAAAGCGCCATAAAACCACACAACATTTCATATATTAATTGCACGTTATGGTCCGTAAAAAACGGTAGTTAAAAACTTCGTTCTTCCGACAAGTCATTGCAAATTTATACTTAAGATTAGGCTGGTTTATTATCGAGATTTGTTTTCATAATGCCCGCACTATTCAAAAATTACCGATATCTCATCTTTCTTTAAACCTGACAGAATCTTAGTTATGTGATTGCGATGATTTACCGGAAGAACGAAGTTTTTAAGTAAGCTTTTTTTAGTTGCTTATTGGTTGACGAACATGACCTTCCGGCCAAATTCAAGCAGTATTCTCTGTCTTCAGTTATGTATTCGTAAATGTGTTTTTGCATTTGAGAATCAATTTTAGCAGATTGCTCTTAGGTTTGAACAATAGCGGTTGCACAGTATCAACAAAAACGAACCAACTGCGCAGTTGTAGTTAGTTTTTTCATAATTAACGATTTTATTGGTGGCCGAAAGTTTAGTTTCTACATTATATTTTTTTCAGAGAGGTTCAAGAATTCATTGCAAACTTGAAAAAATCATCAAACTTTGACAAAGATGCGCAGATGCATTGTTTTGGCATGGGTAAGTCGCAAAGTTGCAAACTACTGGAGTTTTTGTTGTGTGCATGAATCTCTGAGTGATGGGGAGCTAGGTAATGTGTTTGAGGACATCATCGCGCTCTAATAACACTATTTCTAAAACACCTTTGCGAGGAAGCAGAAGGAGACTGAAAAGTGTTTGGATATTGATAAATTAAAATTTTCTACGATAAATATTGCATTGCTTAAGTTATAAGGTGCACTACCACCAATCACCATGCTTAAGCGTCGCTGGTGCGAGTAAAATTGAAAAGTTAGTTATTCGATGGTCAGGGAAAACGATCCGTATCCTGTTCTTGAAATATTATATGTTATCTCGCATTACAGACCGATTGTTAGCTCAGTTGCTTAGCGCACACGCTAGCGGTGCTGGAGGCCTGGGGTTCGATTTCCGGGTCGGTCAGATCGGAACAGTGTCGCCAACGGCTCGCCACCGCTGCGACGTTTCTTCGGAGCTGTGTAGCCCAGGCGCAAAGCCGCGGAGGTGGGCCCGCCACTTGCTACACATTTCGGTGTAATACCGCGAGTATAATAAAGATTTGATTTTGATCTTGCATTGCGTTGTTATTTGGGCTTCTATTTGCTACGATCTGCCTCGAACTAAATAATTTGATGCGCTTTTTATTGCTTTTGATTCACTGTTTTGTGTCAACGCAACTATGATACTCGGCGGTTAGGTAGCTTCTGCGAATACCATGTTTAAGTCGTACTTAAATTTTTGACTCAGAAGATTTTTTAGAATCCTTATTTTTACATTCTGTGCCTTATGAATATTGTTCACGTTCGTTACACCTAGTGGAGTCATCTCTTGAGAGAATTGATCAGTTGCTTGACCAATTGGTTTGAATATTCACTTGCAAATGGTTGCTGCTTACCGATCTAGTACACTGTTTAGCATGATGGAGCGCGCAGGGAAACAAAATTTGACTGAGAAATCATCAACATACTGCAGTCGAATCAAAATTTATCAGTTTAGTCTTTACAAAGCACAGAAAAAATACCTGAAATTTAGTCTGGGTAGAGAGGTGATTTTTATAAACCACCAAGTACCTAGTGCAAGCAACACCACTGGATTTAGCATACTACTGTAGGTTACTTTAAACTCAAGCGTTTCCGGCGATACTTCAGGATCTATCCTAAGATAGACGTAATGTATCGACCATAATGTTTGAAATTTAATACCAAGAATTTTTTTCAGTTTTTCCCAGCGGTTGCGCATCTTTTGACGGTCCTCATTCTCGTCAGTGCTACAATTCACTGTGGACAGAAACAAGCTGCACTGAAAATGGCCTCGCCTCTCCGAAAGCAGCATCGTTACAACAGATAGCTGATTTAGATGCATTAAATCTGAGGTAATCAATTAGTTATATTTCCATGTGCACTGATGAAGTACTTTCATTATTCAAGCTGTTTTAAAGTTAAAATTTAGCCACAGAGAGCAGAGCGTTAACTTTTTTCAAGCATTTTAAGTAATAACCTGAGCATGTTGTCACCAGGTATAAAATATAAAATCTTTTAAGCTCAACTGGTGACGCAATTGTTATCAAAGTTTGCATCACCAGTTGAGCTTAAAAGATTTCATATTTTAGGTAATGTTTGATTTGGCATGGTTGTTTCATTAACTTGTGATTTTGTTACTGCTGATTTCTCGTTGAGGCAAATATTATAAAGGGAAACTGAAGTGTGAGATTATTTTTTAACCAAAGGTGTCTAAAAATACAAAGAAATTAAAATTGACACTGTAATTTTTTAAATGTTGTTAGCTACCCAAAAATAGGCGTTCAAAATTTACGCTGATGACGTACTTAGATTATATTTACGCTTTGAGGTGTGCATGGGTTACAGCAGCACTGCTCCTTAACCCAATTCGCTTTCACTGATCAAAAGTCAACCGTATTTTTTGTTTGTGATCATGCAGTCAAGGCGTTTTACTTTGATTATTAAAAGGAAATTTGATTGACGAGCATTGCAGCTGTAGCTCTTGCACACCTCAATGCGTGAATAAAACCGAAGTGCGTCCTCAACTCAACTTTGAACGCCTATTTTAGGCTAACTAAATACATATCGAACAATGTTCCCCGGCCGGTTGGTATTGTGGTTAAAAACGTCGCTATCGGTGCCTGAGGTTATGGTTTCGATTTTCGAGTCGGTTAAATACGGCACAATGTCACTAACCAATCGCCGTCGCTGCGACGTTCTTCGGAGTTGTGTTTTCCGAACGCCAAGCTGCGGAGTTGGATCCCGCCACTCGCTACACGCTTCGGCGTACTCACGCGAGTATAATGAAGATTTTAAGCTTACAACATCTTGCATTCAGAAATATCCGAGAACAGTTTCTGGCTATTTTCCACAAGGCTTATTCTGAAGATGAAGATGCACAGATGGACTGTTACGGAACGGGTAAGAAATCACTGTAATGAGCACTGATAATTTAATTATATGCTTAGGCAATGCTAATTTTTTTAAAACTCTCAGATTGATAACATAACTAAGTATTTGCCGTGACGATGGTTAAATTGTTTTAAAACAATACTCACAGATCTTGTATTGTCACAAAACAATTAGTGGGTTCGTGCATGCCATTGTTAAATCATTGCTACACATTGTTTTCAGGTTTAGTTCAATTTCTTAAAAGGGTCTGGCATTTTTTTTTATCATTAAATCAAGATTTTTCTCGCTCTTTTTTAGCACAGAATATAAAATGTCGCATGAAAATGATTTTTTTTAACCGAATCAAGCTTCGAACGCGACGAATGAGTATCGTACTTTGCATAGCTTTGAGCTAAGCTTCAAACCTGGAATTTTTGTTTCAAGGAAAATCTCGTTAAGATTTTGAAGTTAATGATTATTAGGTCTGTAGTATTTTTTGATTGCAACCTCCTCTACGCGAGGCAAGCGCGTTGGTTGGTTATTTACTGCTCTTAGTGTGCTCGCTTACGTGGTCTCCGCTTGTTGACAAGACTAGTTGCAGTTGCTGTAGACTCGGGTTTAATTTTGAGTCGGGTCTCACCAATGACCTTAAAGTTGGTATTTCTCTCCTGCTTCAAGCTTAACATTAAAAAGACAATGTGTGAAACAAGCAGGCAAGTTTACTTGTTGTGCCGTTGGGAAAGGCACTTAGCGAGATTCCCCCATCTTGGTGTGGTAAACAGGTGGTCATCAACTCCTAAAAGAGCTCATTATAGCGCATTGATCGCTTTCTCGTGATAAAGGATAAATATGCTATGAAATAAAGTTGTGTTCAAAGCACATAGAGTTAGGTTTAGTGTACAATGTGTAGTGAGGTGTTTTGAGTGTCAGCTTTATTTTTTACTATTACTTTTCTGTTTGGACTTATTCTTATTTTGTTCATCAAAAAATAAATTGAGCATATGCTTAATACACTAATATTATTGCATTAAACTCGTTGAAATTGAACTCAATGATATTGAACTTATTGAAATTTAGTTAATGCATGTGTAAAGCACTGCACTGTGCATACACTAGGTATTTTTGTGAATTAAATAAACAGTAGTTTTGCCATACGAAAGTTTAACCAATCTGCTACAGCATAATGGTGAATTGATTGAATTGGAATGTTAGCATAGTATCACTGTGTGGAGCCTCACCGCGCTTTTTCAATGAGTCCAATGTATACAGTTCTACCTTCACATTGCGGTACGTACTATGGACCACACTCATTGGAATGTTTGGAAACTCTATGGTTGGAGTCGGGATGTTTAATAGAAGGACATGCAACTCCTTCCAATTTAACTGCTGATCGTCTGGCAAGTTTAGGCGCAATGAATATTGGGTATGATTGTTATTACACGTACATGTATGTGCCCAGAAGTTGATGTACCGATCACAGAAATGGTAGCTTGTTTTGCGTGACTAGTAGACGCTGCGCTGTAATTTATCAACACATTTTCTTGAATATTATTTTCGGCGTACTATTTATGGAGTTTTTGGTAGTTTTATCACAAACGTTAGAGCCAAACAATTTTAGAGCATTAAAAATGTCGGGACGTTTTGATTTAAAGTTAAATCATTGCACATACCTGATCATTCTTGTTTGAATCAGATTGACAATAATTTAAGTGGTTATTGAAACGTCGTGACAATTGAAATGTTTCAAGGTTTTTAGCTCTTAATATTGTAATTGAATTAACACAAAGCTTAATTTAGGCTGGGATGGCAAAGCATGAGCAGTGGGGTGGGTCGAAATTAAAAAAGCTTTGAAATCAAAAAAGTAGCCCCCTAGATCATTGCCAGATATGGTAAAACTAACTTTAAAACCATTTTAGTGAATAGATCCAATATCGAACATAAACCAAATTTGACGTCAGTTCTTCTCACTGAATTTTGTATTAAGATACATTTTCCAAACTTTTTTGAAGTCACAAAAAACTCGATTACGGATGGTCCAAAAATTTTTTTCTATGCTTAGGAGAGTTACAAAATTTCCTGCTAAACAAGTGAAAGATATTGCCCTTAAAGTTTTGCGGAGGAATGCCTGTTTTGCTCATCCTGACCATGTAACCATTGCGATGCTTGGTGATGAAAACAAACCGGTCAGAGATATTGCTGTTGATAAAATTTGTTTCTACGTGAAACACTCACTGCTGGCCACACTGACACCTCTGAAGAAACAAGCTGCGAGGAAGTAAAAGCACTGAGGAGGCACTAGGAAATTAGTTCAAGGTTCCATTCATAAACGAAAATGCAGCTTCGTATCACCAGTTAGTTGATCTGCGCATAGAGGCTGAGTCTCCTCTTTTGCATAATCTAACAAACAATGAGCTCAAAAGTGTCCGACAAAAACCTATGTTCTTCAAGCAGACCTGCCACAAACAAGCTGTTGTACGCCACGTTAAGTTGGTTACTCAAGCATCTGCTTCTGTGGCAGATTTTAAAAGATGAGATGGCCTTATGCGCCAGATGGTCAACTCACGATCTCTCATGAAAAAATTTGATTCTAAACAGCAATTTGTTTAATTCTTTTGAGCTTGTGCGATCTCTATTCACTAAAATGACCACAAATTTAGGTTTTGGGAAAATAACTTTTTTCTGAGCAAAATAGCACAAAATGTTCTCTTAAAGTAGATATAAACCCGTTAGTTCTGCATCATTTGACACCAACATCAGCTTTCTACGACATGTACAGTAGTTCAGAAGTTACCGAGTTTTTACTATTTTTTTTTTATTTCTGACGATTAGTGTCGGTTGCTAGTACATTTCACTTGGCAACGAACCGAAGTTGGTTTTAAAGTTAGTTTTACCTAATTTGGCAATGATCTAGGGAGCTCCTTTTTTATCTCAAAACTTTTTTAATTTCGACCCACCCTAATGAGCAGGTGTATACCACTAAACCAGATTTTCCAACCAGAGGTTCTCGCACCTTTTGGGGATGTGGTGCAGTGTTTCAGAGGGCGCCAAGAGCTTTTTTCTGTTTTGTTTGGGATATAGAGTGCCTTCGTTTTCAGTTGATTTATTGTCAGTTGTTTCAGCGCTGACTTGTTACATGTACGTTAGAGATGCGAGAATATATTGAAATATTTGAGGATTTGATACATTAAAAATGTTGAAAACCAATGAATTAGACTATGTCTAATGGGTTAAGCGCAATGATGTTGTTTCAGTGTTAAAGCGATTGTAAGTAACTGAGAGGTTTATTGGTTCAATTTTTACCAAGACTGAGTTTTGTGTGACCTTTGATAAAATGCTGTCGTCTGCTTGGCCAATTTTGACCAGCACCGTATTTAAAAAGGTAGAAATTTGCCAAGAACCGTGACAGTTTTTGAATTAGTTCTATGTTTCACTTTCTGAGTAAAAATCAAGAAATCCATAAATAGAAAATTACGTTTCCCAAGATATTTGTTCGAAATAGCTTCTAGCAATGTTTTTAATAGAGAAGTGATGGAGTATTTTGAAACCAGCACGCAAGCTTCATCTGATCCTCGAAACCAATTGGATTGCTATGGAATAAGTGAGCCGCTTTTCTTGAAATAATTTTTTCTGGGTTCGTGTGTGTAAGGCCGGTTGTAGGAGAAGGGGTGCATGGTTGGGGCTGGTATTTTCATGTCAGTGATTGGATTCAGTGTATATGAAAAATACACTTGATTTTAATTGAGTTACTGTGTTAAAATCAATTTGAGGTTGTGCACAGCCAGTGATCGAGGGGTGAATATTGTAGCAAATATCTGGACGTTTCGAGATCAAGCCGGCTATATCAACAGTAGTTTAAATAGTAGTTGCAGCAGTGAACGATCAAACTAATGATAAACAATTAATGACATATCCGACATCCTTGTTGCTGTAGTTGATAATTTTTTGAATGTACATTGTCAATGTACGATATTACACAATACAGAATAGATGATCATATTCGACTTTCCCTGTGTGCTATGTATTGTATCTATTTATGTTTTTCGATTTTTTTTTGTGCAGCTGCTCACTGCTTAGTCCACCACTATCCTGGTAATGATAAGCCGTGTTGTATTTTGAAAATCCAATGAAGTATAAATTAACATCTGGTTCTTTTGTGACAAATTTTTATTGATTTATTTTTTGAGAATTCCCGCCCGGTTGTCTGCGCTACCATGGCCCTCATACTCTTGCATGTATTCAGTCCATGTGGAAATCAAGCGGTTGCTCTGCTGAAGGACTGACATATCCTGACGACTTGCTCTCGGTTGAAACTATTGACATGTACAATGTTAGTTTGCGGTGCGTACCAAATGTTTTTGCAGCTCCTTATTTGCTTGTGAAAAGTTTTCTAAATACAGCTGTTTTTTTTAAAGACATTTTAAGAACCCAATGGTCCCTAAAATGAGGAAAACATCGTGGAGAAAAATAGTCTTGTTTTATTTTGAGCTTTTTAAGTCCCATTTGCTACCTACCGATTTCCATTTGACTCCCTACCCACCGCACAAAGCATTGAGAGAGCGCGCACACGCATAAATTTGCTGCGTGCAAACATATTACGATTTAACAATGTTCGTGATCGGTAGGTTCAGTACATTTGTTCTTTCTGAGAGGATGCATTTCTTCGCAGGTTAAGACGGCACCGCGTATGAAGAAGGTTACAGCAGTAATAAGTTTCTTCGTGAGTTGTTGTACCAATTTTTGACATTTTTAAAAAATGAGTACGCACCAAAATTTCTGCACACGCAAGCTATAAAAAATTAAAGGGAGCATTGGTTTGTGTGGTCTTGGTTTAACGACCACTGTCATTTACAGGGACTTGCAGAATACAATTTTGGCTGAATTATATGTTGCTCAAAGTGGTGATGAGCAAGCTCAGTTGAATTGTCTCGGAATGGGTGAGCGAGTTTTGCTTATAGTTTTTTTGATTTTTGTTTAGCATCAACATTCTAACATGAAGTTGACTTGCGTGTAATGCTGTAACTTTGTCAGGAAACTTAGTCCAAAGTCGCAGGACTACTTTCGCCTAGCAAATGTCTCAATTAATTGCTGTAGAAACGGCTTTTTACGCAAATAAATAATTTGCCAAAACTAATTTTTTTCCAAGAAGGAAACTACAAATACACGGTTTGGACTAACAATAAAATCGCTCTAGCAAAGTTTTTAATAATCACCATTACCATACTACATTGCTTTCTACACAAAACTAGAGACAATAGTTATGCTACGAAAAATAAATTTATCTTTTTGAGCTAACTTCCTTGGATTTTCATCCCTGTGATCTTAACTCATCTAGCTATAGAAAACGAAAAACGCAATGACTATTTCTTGAAATAATCTCGTCAACCTTGCTATGCACAGCCAATCCAAGCTAGACTCATTCCAGACTGAGAGGTCTCTTTGTTGCATTGCTCATTAAAAACCTGCCAATTTCTAGTTAGAAGTTTTATGATCGATCTGTTTTTGTGATCAAAATTACGAGCCGAATCTCAGCATTATTTTTTGTTGTTTAGTTTTTTCGGAGCCCTGTGTAGTTCATAATGGAATGCAACCACTCGCATGCCAGCGACTGATTTGGTCTGAGAGTGGATGCTTGGATGAAGGAAGCGCTTTTCCTAACGAACAATCAGAATTTGATAAATTGAATGCTAAGTACTGTGAAAATGTTGTAAAATTTATTTTGTGAAATTTGTTGTTTTTGATGATACTCGCATGCCAGTGAGTTAGATCTCACTTAGTTTGGTTCAGAGTCACGTCAAACCAAAGACTTTAAAATTGATATTCACAGCTTGCCTGTTTGACGCTCAGCATTAAAGGGACAGTGTGGAGAACTAGCCTGTAAGTTTACTTGTTGTGCCGTTGGGAAAGGCACTTGACGAAATTTTTTCCTTCTTAAAGCCGAAGACAGGTGGCTGGCGGCTGTTGTAAAAGCGCTGTGAGAATATTGATACTGCGCTTTATAAAACCTCGTTAGTATTATTTTGTTAAACTATGTTAGTTGTTCTGTGCACATGAACGTTTTTGTAAGCGATTGCAAATCGTTTATGACGTAGATATTTTTTTTGAACCGAGTAAGCGTATTAAAACTACGAAAGTATGATATGTTATTTGAAAAGAATCGTAGTTACAAGCTTACTGGCTTCATAAGTCTGTTGAAGTGTGTTGGGCTGTTGGCCCACTCTTGTAACTTTGCATTGTCATTGTAACAGAGTAGAAAAACGTTATCCGTGATTAATATTTTTAACAACTAAAAAGCAATACCCTTCCTGGCCTACCGGACGGGAAGTCATGACGACTTCCTCTTGTTGGGTCAGAGGCTATATTCGTCCTGGAAGATAAATGTTTCGTACCTGAAGGCTGCTGATGAAGGCTAATAGCCTGAAACAGCGACGTCTCGCTCTACGGTACATTAATATTTTTACTTGTGATCACAGATTGTGATTTTAGTTGCGTAATTACATTACCTCCTATCACAGAGAGCAATTCAGACGTTATTACGTTGTTAGGAGCTCTCTTATAGAAGTTGCCGGCCACCTGTCTTCCTTTCTAAAATGGGGGGTCCTGCTAGGTGCCTTTGCCAACGGAACAGCAAGTAAACTTGCCGGCTTGTTCTCTACACTGTCCCGCCAATGCCGAGTGTCATGCAGGAAATGCTGAAATACTTAATTTTGGAGTCATTAGTTTGAACCGACTCTACCGCTTTGTTCACACCTGCTGTGATGTTTTTGTGGTGAGAAATTTCTTTAAAATGAGCTGAACAGCTTTATGGTTTGACTTTCACCCTTATCTCTTTTTTCCACGAACACGTTGTGTAGTATCGTAACTTCGTTAGCCTATGTCGAAGAGGTCTTGCGTGAGCGACTCCTATTTTAGCGAATAAGTCTATAGCTGGAAGTGCGACTTGCGCAGCGTACACTGTTCACTGTTCAAGCGTCAGCATCAGCATGGTACAACCTTTACAATATTTTATTAGTTGCAATGAAATGAATGTTGATTGAATAGACGAACATGCAGCACAAGTAAAGATATATGTACTCAATGTAAATCAGCAACACAATATAACGCAGCAGAAGCACTTTCAATTTGCGACGCTTACCGTTCTTATTGGACTCATCAGGCAAATGCTGAGAAATTGAACACGATTAACAAAAAAAAAAAAGACTCAGCTACATCAAATATTTGTTGCACCATTTTGCAGACTCACACTTTCATCCCCTGGGAAACTGATTAGTATTATTATGCCGGGTTATGCAACATAACGTACGTATTTGTTTACTTGTGCTGCATTTTCGTAATTTTCGCCTGCTTCAATCATGATGTTTCCGCTTATCTTAATATGTTATTAATTTTTTGCAATATTTTTTCATTTCAGCCTGGTGCGCAAGGTTATTCAGGAAATTAAATTCGCCGCTGAACAAGGACACGAAAGTTCGCAAATGGAGTGTTTTGGTTTTCGTAAGTTAGAAAACTTGTAAAAAGTTTTGTTGGAAGTATTTAGTTGTTTTAGCAGTGTTGTTTTGGGCCATTTGCCCTCATCAGTCGCACTCAGGTGAAAGATACATTCATCCTACAGAATGCTTGGTCTTGATCAGCCAAACACCCCTCCGGATGTATAAACCCGAGGAAATGTAACGTTTGTAGGTGGTACGTAACAGAGCTACATTTTACTTCCGTCAAATTTGGATAGCATACATATTAATATACACTATAAATTATACAAAGTATATATGCATCAGTACATTGGACTTTGATATTTATAAACCTTCAAAACTGCGATACAACCATTTTTTTTCATTTGAGAGCTTCTGAAAACACCCTTCTTGATCCGCTGTTTGATTTTTTAGTCAATTGGGTATCAAGATGACACTTGTGAGCACCCAAAATACCTTAGCAAACGCAATCAGCCTCCTAAGTAAGGAGCTGTCCAAGTTTGACAGCATTTTTCATCATCGGAACGAATTGAGCTAGAAATTGTTTCTAGATAGAGAAGGTCAAGAAATACGACTCAGTAAATCACCAATAAAAGTATATTGAAAAGCCCCAGCAAGCTGTTTCGTCGTGAGGTTCTTCTCAAAGAGGACGCTGAAAAACCCCTGCTGGAGCTTTTTAAATATACTTTTATTGGTCATTTACTGTGTTGTATTGTTTATTAGGCTTCGACGTACACCATTGAGCTCTCTGCATGGCGCAGTGGTTAAATCACATTACCTAGGGTTTAAAAATACAAAGTTGCTTCATAGACCCGTAAAATGATGCTGTCGTCATATTTTAGCTGTTTATTTTACAGGATTTCCGCTGGGTTGTAGCGCATACAGTGGCCCTCATACTTATGCTTGTTACAACAGCGTATGGAAAAAAATAGGATGCCTGGACGAAGGTCTATCAGCTCCCTCTCAATTATCTGATGAAGAGCTCGATACATTGGGCCGATTAAACTTGAGGTGCGTTATCTAACGGGACAATGAGAAATGAGGTTGACCAGATTTTTTAACGAAGTCAGCATATTTTGGATTTTTGCAACGTAAAGGCATTAAAGGAGCTTAAATTTTTTGGTAAAATCGATATAAATGCATTTCAAACTCTAATGCCCTGTGATTAAAGTCATGAATTACATTTATGAAGTGGTTGTTGAGTAGAAAATAAAATCTGCCTACTATCGGCTTTCATATCTAATCGTACAAGAGTATTTTGAAGTGAAATATGTTCAGTAACACCACAATTGCTTAAACTGTTAGGCATATGGACTGCAGTTCTAAATCAATTTCTGATGTCTTGCATAGGGTTGGATTATACGGATATCCGGATAAACAGTTAAACAGCGTTTTTTGCGATCCGAAATCCAAATAAAATTCGCCGGTTAACCGTATCAAGACTGTTTGTTATCCGTACATTTATATGTGCTTTTCAGAAGTTTGTGCTTTCTTAATTACGTGGAGATCGACTTCGTTGGTATTTTAACTACCATAGAACAAGCTGGCTTGCTTCTACTCGTAAAATTCAAGAATAATACCTTTACTGTCACGTCACAACGAAAGTAAAATTACCAACAATTCAGTTGCAATACTACATAATTTTTGCTAAAGGCCGGTTCACACAGAAGGCATTCGCGATAGCGGAAAGCCTTTGGCCTTTTTCCGCAAGGCTAACGCAGAGCGCGGAGTAAAAAGCTAAGGCTTGGTCTTTAATGTTCACACACAAAGCGATGAACACCTCATATCGTTTCCATAGAAACAGTCGCCGATGACTGCAAGCAACACTGCTGCAAGTTGAAAAAATATCGTTGGTTTCTGTTGCTTATCATAAACAAGCTGGACTACGATGGACAAACAAAAATTCCTTAATCTTGCAACACACGACAAACATGAAATTTTGCGGACTGTGTAATTAGTCTACATGGTACATGGTCTAATCATACTGGTACCGGTACACACTGAGATGGCTGTATCTACGGTATCGGTACTGAGTACTGTAAGTATTCATCTGTTTGACAGGATATGTTTATGCCATTTAATTGGACATTTTTTTTATGCCCTTTATCCGCGTTTCTTTTAGTAGTAGTGTCTTTAAATTAAATAACACCAGCTGACCAGTAGCTCACAAACACATACCTAGCTACCCATACTGCATATACAACCCTACTCATATACCAGTCAGAGGTGTACGGAGTCGCCTTTTTTGACTCCTGCTCCTGTTTTGACCAACCAGACTCCTGATCCTGCTCCTGGTCAATGGCTACTTTTTTTACTCCTGCTCCTGTTCGACTTCTGTTTTGCGCAAAAGTATCTGTTTAGGAAGGGAAATGGACAAATAGTTCAGAAGGCTATTTTACCGCAGTGCTGCACCTGCTCAGTGGTTTGTAGCATTTCTAAGTACTTGCGAAGAAGCAGAAAAAAATCAATTGCTAATGCTCATGCCCTTCTGAAAGTCAGGCACTTCAGAGATAATCAAGTTGTATTTTCATATAAACACACTGCTGAATGTCAAGACTTAAATTTTCATTTCGGACATGTGAAAATGTTCAAATGAATTCAATTCAACTTTGATGCGTACCAATAGCTACATGAAAATTGAAAAGCAATTTAAAATTGTAATGTACCGGTAGTTATTTTCAAAGAACCTAATACTGCAGTTCAAAACGAAACAGCCTTTGTACACTGATCCTAAGCTCTGTCTGTAGAAGTGCCCACTTCTTAATTGTAATATATAACTCACAAGCTCACTGCAGAAGTGGGATTACAAACATTTTAAATTCAACCTTTTTGCTATAATATTTTCCAGAGAATTTTACTGATATACCTTGCAAAGGCAAGCATTTTAGTCCAAAACTGAGCCATGCTGTGTCTTCACTGTATTCATAATGCAAATCACTCACCCAACTTCCCACCTCGCTTCCTTTCTTGTATGCAATGGTTTTAAAAGCCAGAAATGTCATTTGCCTCAGCACTTCAGTTGGATGCTAGCCTGCTAGGACAACACAGTTCATGCTACACACTTTAGAAATTTTGTTAAACTAACTTTATCAATTAAGTAATGCAAAATATTTTACAACCTGAAAAACAAATACACCCACATTAGCGTTTGCTTGGAGTTTGAAAGCAGAAATTGTTTTTTAATAGTCTTTAAAGCTGGATTCATTAATTAGCACGTCACTAAATATCCGCTTTTTCTAACATCTGTTTAACTCTTCTTTTTCAATACTATGTTATAATGTTGTACACTATTTGAAAACAAAAAAACTCAGAGGCTGTACTTTAATTAACAATCTTGCAAGTATTTTAAAGCAAAATCCATCAACGACTTTATTTGCTTCTTGTTAGAAACTGCTTGTCATCAGAATACATTCATACTAATGTCATTCCAGCATTTCTAATTATGTATCGAAACAAGTCGCATAGTCAACATGTTCATCAAAATACAATTCTACCAGCTGGTCAGCTACATATATATACTGTGATGTTGGTGGCTGGCATTAAAATAACTAAGGCTTCTCAAATCTGTGGTGACACCATCTCTGGATACGCAATAACTAAATGAAGATACACAATAGCTAACTAAGGCTACTCAAAACTGTCGTGACACCATTCATTATATCTCTGGATACGCAATAACTAAATGAAGATACACAATAGCTAACTAAGGCTACTAAAACTGTGGTCACACCATTCATCACATTTCTGGATACACAATGACTAACAAAGATACACAATAACCAACTAAGTCTACTAATACTGCGGTTACCTCATTAATTTGAAATAGGCTACCCAAACTGTGGTTAGATCATTAATCAGTCATCATTTTAATACACACAAAAGAAAGCTCATTACTCTTCAGAAAATAAGAGTCTACTACATTTGGCAGTGTTTTAGTAGTACTTAAATTTTTTGGCACTGTGTAGAACAACTAATGAATCCACTGAAGAATGTGAAAGCTGTGATCGATTTTTAGACAGAGAGGCCCCTGAAATACTGAATGCTCGCTCACTGGCTGCACTGGAAGCTGGTATGCTCAGAATGCCTAGTGCAACACCACTCAACTTGGGAAACGCTTGCACTACCTTGAAATCGCTCCAGAATACAACAAGATTCAGTTGGTTATCACAGTCGTAGAAAGACCTGTTGGCCATTTCTAGCTCAAACGTGCATTCAACATAAGCATCAATTTTATCAGTAGAAGTAGAAGATGGTGTAGCTTCAACATGCCAATCCAAAAATTGATCATTTAATGCATTTGCAGATGTTGAAGGACCTTGCCCAGCCCCACAAGTGTGGTCACTGGAAGTTGAAGGATTGCAGGGTGTAGTGCAGCTTGCTGATGATGAACTTAGGGAAGAAACTAAAGCTCTAGCATAGGCATGAACTCTTGATTTCTGGACAGAATCTAAAGGAAGAAGGGATTTGTACTTGGGATTGATGAACAAAACCAAATGATGAATATCTTCGACAACAAACTTTTGTTTCAAGTACATCATTCCTTTTTGCTTCAAGTACTTCAGCAATGGTTGATCCAAAGGCTCAACCTTCAAAGATCGTTCCAAAAGAACTCGGCACTGAAAAACTTTTTGGATGGTAGGGGAAAGATCATTTTCAAGCTGTCGTGTGGCTATTGCAAATGGCTACAAAAAGTGAACTAGCATTTCAACAAGGTCCCAATTCAAGCCCAACGACTTTTCCTCTTGTTCTCTTCTGTTGAGAATTTCGATGACATCATTTTTGTTTTCCAATGCAGACTGAAGCAAAAACAAAGTGGAGTTCCACCGAGTATCATTCGCTTGTTTGAATGAAGTTTGTAGACTATTATTTAAACCTATTCTTTTAAAGTGGGCAGCAATGCTCTTCACTGAAACGATTGTTGACTGTACTTCTTTGGCAAAGAATTCGTGATTATATTGAAAAGTGCAAGGAGTTGGATGCAATATATGTCGAACCACGGTTGCAATCATATGACAAGCACATGCTAAGCGATTATAAGGGGCAAGCGCCAACTTCATGTTACTGCCATTATCAGAAACAAAGTAACATTGGGAGGTCAAAACAGTTTTTGACAAATGAAACTGTTCACAAAACATTTTCTCAATGTAATTCCTTTTATTTTCACCTGTACTTCTCTCACTAAACTCACTCACACCAAGAACTTGTGAAATTAATTCAGAATCTTTTATGAAATGACAGGTGAGAGATAGATACTGTCGACTTTTCAAGTCCTATTATTTAAAGTCATGTTGTCATGCCAATGAGAAAATGTTGATGTAATGCTGCCTTAACATGCTCCATTATTTTCATTTTCGCAATATTAGCATTCTTGTCAGCTTGCCATTTAACTGTGTTACGAGATGGCAACAATTCACTGCTTTTAACTTTTCCATATCCTGCTCCAACTTCTATGCAGCAGTCAATCAAGTTTTGAAATTCCACACCTTCCACAGCTGAAAATGGTCTGATATCTCCAGCTACAAACTGCACACAAGCATCAGTAACTTTTATTTTAACTGCTTGAGGAATTTTTTGTTTGGTTTCAAAATATGAAGTGATTTTGGTTGAAGCAGAAGTAGAAGCAGCGTGATCTTTTTTTTTCTTCGAGCATGCCTTAATATGATCTTTTAAATGTGTGGTGCCACTTGTGGACGTATCATGTTTCAACGGATTTTTGCAAGCAGTACCGGTACATAAAACATATCCAGTGTATTCTCCACTTTCTTTAAAAAACAGTAGCTTGAAGTTTCTCCACACGGCACTTTGTCCTTCTTTCTTGCTACCAACCACTCTACCATCTCCAAGCAGCCGAGCAATATCAGCCATTCTCCAAACACAATATAATCTTCTCATTAAAAACTCAGAGCTATTTTAAACACTCAACACGTAGATAACGAGAAAAGCTAATTTAAAGATCTATGCAAAAGCAATTAACTAAGTGAGCACTTAGTAGTGCAAATCTGAAAGAGCCACTGATTTCAGGACCAATACCTCATGTATAATGTGCTGTCTTCAACAGTCATGTTTCAATGTTGCTGCTTTAATGACATGCTTGGCTTCGGGTTGCTACCTTTAAATTAACCTTCAAACCTAACTAAACTCAAAATTCTGCACTAACCCAGTTACTTCAAAATAGTGAGGTATATAACAAAAATAATAATAACTAAGGAGTTATAATAAAAAACGGAACTTGAAAGAACAGATTAACGAGGAAGACTAGGTATTATATGAGCTTGCGCTCTTCAAGTCAACAACCACACAATCATGTGTGAAATGTGGTCGGCCAAGTCGTGATTTGAACCCGTAATGTTTGGTTTCAAAGCCCAACGCCAATTCCGCTCAGCCATGTCACTTGATGATGGTTCAGTACATAAAAATCAAACTAACAAAATATTGGCAATTACTTTTCCTATCATCAGCAAAACATGGTCATTTCAAAAACTATTGGCTAAACAAACAAAACAATTTACCGTAACTCTAGCAGCAACAACAAATTTTATGCAATTGCCCAGTAACTTTCAAAATTTCTGGAAAACTTGTGGGTTGTGCAAAACTTGAATTTAGAACTTTTGGTCTATATACAGTGAAGAAATGCTGGTTCAGTAGCTGCTGGACTAAGTCAGCCTATCTGCAACCCACAAAGGCTACTGCAAGACTGCTCTGTCTGTTTGTAGTCTGCATTAAAACACTTAACTGCGGTACACAAATAATTCCACATCGCTTAGCTGACTACCCCTAGTACTAGTACCCCTTACCCAAACCATACACAGTCATAATTAGTGGGTTAGATTAGGCCTGCCGCGTGTGGTCTATCGTCTGGTACTACCCGCATCTAAATTTTTAATTCAGTTTATCAGTTTATTTGCCAAGTGATTGCATTATGCTGCTAACATCAGAAGAACTTGTTTTACTAAACTTGTTTTATTTTTAGGTATACTATGGCTGCTCTGCAAGATGCAAAATATGGGCTGTAATTATCTATTGGTAAAGATATGTTGGTAGAATTAAACTGCACAAAACAAACAAATTATCAGAACCAAATTATGGCAAATTTTGAACAAATATCACAAGAATGCGGTAATTTTTCACTCCGGATCCTGCTCCTGCAACAATTGGAAACTAATGACTCCGGATCCGGCTTCGGCTGAAACATTGAAACTCCTGCCGGAGTCGACTCCGGTACTCCGGTTTGTGTACATCTCTGATACCAGTAGCCCACGGTATGTTTATGCATGCCCACCACAGCCAGTTAAATTCATCTTGATTTTAAGCATTTAACCATTAGCCTACTGATTTGGCTAATACCAATATTGCACTGGTAGACTACAGCCTAGGCAACTAATATACCCAGCACTGTACAAGTAGACTAGCATTCAACTATTACTGATTTGGCTATTACCAATATTGCACTGGTAGACTACAGTCTAAGCAACTATTGGCAATGGTGTAATCTGCAAAATATATACAAACTTCACAAACAAAGCAGATGCAGGTGTGAATACCCATTCCTTCACTCAAATGGGCATTAAACTTAAGCCTACGCTAGCGAGGACATTCAACCCAATTGGTCATCTGAGCTTTTTAACCGTTTGGGCCAACCTGCACCGGTAGCTGTGCGATATCTAGGCTATTATCGGCCCTAACTATTGTTATAAAACAGCCTTATTGGATAATTTGATGTCTGATCCTGTAAAGTCGTCCTACACCACCAGCAACTGATATAATAGCCATGCATAATAAAATTACTCCTCACAGTAGGCTACAGTCAGTAGCCTGCCTACCCTATCCACCGGCTGTTCATCCATCACGAAGCTAGTTTGCAAAGCCTCAAGCGGAAAAGTTGAATTATTTCAACTCTGCCGCTTGAGGCTTCAGACGCAGAAAATTACCGCTAACACGTTCAGCAAAGGCCTGGAGCTTTCTGTGTGACATACCTGGATCTTGCCGCTTTCCGCTAACACTTACGTTTTTCCGCTAACGCCGTCTGTGTGAACCGGGCTTAAGATTTCTGTTGAAGCAGAGAGGGCATATAGCGCATGTGGACTCTTTGTGACAAAACTCAGGTCCAGGCTAAGCGATTCAGCAGTCGATGCCTTATATGCATCATCAGGCATGTCTTAGTGATGAATCAATGAGTGTGGTTAAACTGTTTTTTGCAATCGCTAATTCGCTGAGATCACGCGAGAAACTTGTGTGTATATCGGCAATAAAACTTCGTTATTGGCTTCATATTAAAATTCACATGAAATTCGCCTCAAATAGGTTGACTTACTGATTATACTTGTTATCCGAATAGTTTAAATTTTTGTTATCCGAACTAACCCTAGTCTTGCATTACTTTTCAATTTTGCTTGGTCATTGTGACGACATCATACTACCAATTGCTTGGCATTAAATGCGCATTGGGTAAACGGGTTACTCTGCCACATTTTGTTTTTTTTTTGGCATTTTTCGGCTCTGCTGCACGCGCCCAATGGCGAGTAAATTGCCTAACCTAACGCTATCTCCAATGTGTCCAATGCGTCATGCTCCATGAAGAATGCATGGTCTGTTGCTATTGGACGACGATGCTACAAGTTAGCTAAGTAGCATCATTGCTAACGTCTGTTTCAAACTGGAAAATGACCTGGGATGGTGAAAAGATAGGTCCTCGGCTTCACAGTTGTTGCATTTGATTCAGAGTGAATGCTCGGTCAAATGACGACAACTCGATCTTACGCTGATTTGAGAATCTATTGTAGTTAAATCAAAATGGATTTGGTCGGATTTGCAATTTCATATTCTCTATTGTTTTGTCACAGAGAAGTGATGATGTACATGGAAAACACATACAACAGAGCCATTTCTCCTAACCTACCTGCTCAACTTGCTTGTTTCGGTAGAGGTAATGTTTTAAACTTGTTTTATTTTTTAGGAGTAGTTCTTGATTTTCTCCAGTCAATTTCTATTTCTAAAACAAATAGGAAGGGAGTGTGAACCATTGTGGTGGTGAGGAGAATCGCCAGCAGTATAGAGATATGTAATCGACGATTTTGCATCAAAATTCTAATATTATTGGTGGAGTAGTAGATATAATACAAAATCAGTCAATAACGTTGCTTACAAATCATTTATTGTTAAATCGATTTCGGTTAATAAACCATCTTGAATACCTTATTCAAATAGAATCAATTTCAACGTTCTATTTGAATAAGTTGTTTTTAAATAAATTGTTTTTGATTTGAATAAGGTGTTTTTAAATAAGTTGTTCATAAATAAGTTATTTTTAATTTTAATAAGTTGTTTTTAAATAAATTTTAATAAGTTGTAATATCGGTGCGTTTCCATTTGAATAAGGTACTGAAGATGGTTTATTAACCGAAATCGATTTAACAATAAATGATTTGTAAGCAACATTATTGACTGATTTTGTATTATATATACTATTCCATAAATAGGAAAGGGCTTACTTTTATTTGTTGTAGTCACACTGGTCGATGGGTTCATAGGCATCCCTTGCTAGGTGATTAGTGGATTTTAGGTGAGCAGTCGAAGTCACTTGATACAGATTCAGTTGCGGCTTACTTTGGATCAGTTTTTGAAGACGGCCTTTGTAGAAATTTCTGAAACGCTGTTTTCAGTAGCCATCTTAGCCTCGCCACTGAGTGGATTACAGATCAAGGTCCTAAAATTTGGATACTATCGGACTACATGTAGCTGCACCATGGGTTGAATCAAATCTTTGTAATAAAAATGTTCGGCTTGTGGCTAGAGTCCGTCGCGCTTGACCAAATTCGGATGTACTAAACCAAAGTTTGTAAGCTGACTTTACAGTGTATTTGCTGCTGTCTTATTATTTTATTCATTTTGGCTATGTGTTAAGAGTGGGATTTGAATCCACGCCCGCACCGAAAACCCACTAATCATAGCGATCGCTGAAGGGATGAGGTGCATCCGGCCACCTTCGGTAACGAGGAGAAAACCGGATTGAAACTGGATAAAAGAAGAATGTGCGATAATCATTAAAACACTGCTTTTTTAAATTGAGATTACGCGATGAAGGCTTGTATACCGAAGTCTATCCATTCTAGCTATTAGGCTAAGACAGTGATTCAAGCTGTAAATCAAAATAAAGAATTTCAATTAATGAACAATATTGGACTTAATTCTATCCCACCAAGACCTTGGACCAAATCAAACGCAATCAGAAAAAATTTTTGTTGGATGATGAATTGGTGTTTTAACATATATACGAAAAATTCGGCTGCTCCGGCATCAGATTACAATGGCCGAGTGGTTAAGGCCGTGTCTCCGGTAAAGACTCGCCGCAATAATTGGGCTGGTGATACATCACTGGTCGGTGCGAACCTGGGTTCGTTTCTTACTCGTAATCAGATTGTTTTGATTGTTTGGTTTCTTATATTGCTGAATGCTGATATTTTTCCATCTCGTTTGATCTGCAGCTTCCTCAATCTTTAACCCGACTTTCTTCACACTCTCTTTTACCTGCCTCCTCCATGTCAGTTTTGGCCGTCCACGCTTTCGCTTCCCATTTACTTCCATCATCATTGCCTTCTTCAGTATATTATCATCATTCGTTCTAATCACATATCCATTGTCCATATCATCTTACTCCATTCAACTTTGCCATTCTATCCAACGTTTCCTTTAAACCCAACATCTCCATCAGCTCTTCCATTTTCTTTCTATCCACTAATTTCACTCCACGCATTGACCTCACCATGGCTTTTTCAGTTCTTCTTAAAATTACCATTTCACTTTCCCTCTAACACCATGTCTCACTTCCATACAACATTGCTGATCTTACGCAACTGCGATGGACCATCCCTTTCATTTTCAAAGAAAACCTTCTCCCACGTAACAAGTCTGCATTCTCTAAATTTCATGCATCCGATCCTTGCTCTTGATGTCATTGCAGTTTTACATCCACCTCTAGCATTCAGCCTGTTTTCTAAATACACAAAATCCCTTCACGGTCTCCACTTCATCGCATAATACCTCCACTTATTCTTCCGTGCCATCTCCAACACTGCTTTCTTAAAATGAGATTACGCAATGTTGATATTGTTTCTTAAAATGTTGATATTGTTGCAGAATTACCTTCTGGCTGTTTAAATGTACAAGGACCTTATTCCGTCGATTGTTTATCAACTGTTTGGTTGCAGCAAGGCTGTCTAAGTGACGGACTTGGTTTTCCAGACAATCTTAATGATGAAGAAACTGATCTTTTCAATCATTTTGATATAACGTAAAAGTGCTTTCATTGCTACAATCGAAACCCTTCATGAAAATAATGGGGAAAAAAAGCCAGCTGTGCGATAGATAACCCAGGGGGAGAGAAGTTTTGTGTGTTTAGAATTAAAAATAAAACAAAAACTTATTAGGTTCATTTTATGCTTAAACTTTACAGCTTTGATGGCGTAGTGGTAAGAGCGTCTGCTTCTGAAGCAGTGGACTCTGGTTTGATTCTGAGTCGGGTCAAACCAATGACTTTAAATTGGTATTCACAGCTTCCCTGTTGACGCTCAGCATTGACGGAACAGTGTGGAGAACAAGCCAGCAAGTTTGTTTGTACCTTTGAGAAAGGCACTTAGCGGGATTTCCCAACCTTGATGTAGTAGACAAATGCCGGTAACTCCAATGCGAGTTTGCTGCAACGTTTTGATCGCTTTCTAGTGATAGAAGGATAAATATGCAATATTAAGTGGAATCCGCTATATACCGATACTAAGCTTACTACCCAATACTATAAGAATAGACTACTGTCTAATCAACACATGTTTCACCAACTCGCTTGCGATTCTAAAATGTTTTATTCGAGAATCTTTTTACAATTTGTTGAATCTCAATTTTCAAAATCAACATAGAAGCATTCTTATACCTCGGGTTCGCTATAAATGAAATGCTTTTTTTCGGTATGATATAAATGTGTACGTCCGATATTGTTCTTATCGGTAAGCAAGGTTTTGAAATATTTAAATTTTTTGTTTTCTTCGTAGAGAACTGGAAGATTATTTTCAAAAATTGACCAATATTTCAAGTCAAGAAAATCAAATGCAATGTTATGGTTTCGGTATGCATGTTCATTTTTTAAATTTTTTCCGTTGCTTTTACTTAATTTTTTTAGTATCAAAAAAGTAATGTTATATAAAGATATAGTTAGACTCATGTAGAGTAAACGGCATAGCGTTTGGGCAACAACAGCTCCGAAATTCAAAGAAACATCGCTGCAGTAATGTCGCGTGGTGATCCGTTGGCGATACTGTTTGACCCGGGAATCAAACGCAAGACCTACCATACCAATACTTGACCAAGTGTAGTCAATGTCCATCGTAAATCGTCTAACCAAAGAGTGCAACTGCTAAGCTCTGGTGGGTTTAGAGCCAGTAGCCTTACGATATATCTTGGTCATCATTGAAATCAGGCCAAGATCGTTTTTGAACTCATTTTGTCTCCAATACAGATATAATCCATGAAATGAGTAGACAATGGCGTCTTATATTCTCTACTTGTAATTCGGTTTTGCATTTAGAATTTCCTGAAGAATGCGACAGATTTGAAGGACCGCATTCAATTAAATGTTACGAAGCTGTATGGACTGAAGTTGGTTGTGTGCAAGAAGATTTCTCGGCTGTGGACCCTTCCTTGTTCCGAGCAGATGCACTAGAAAATCTCAATTTAAAGTACAGTCTTCTAAAATGTTGAATTTGTGGAAACTTTTGTTGGTTTTATAACAAAAGAAAATCCAAAGTTGTGTGAAATTGAAACATTTGAATTTTCCAGATGTTTTAACTTGTACTTAAAGCATTTTCAGTTTTATCGTAGCTCTCTTCCACGTAGTGCTTCCTTGTCTCCCTTTTTAGTAATTCGATTGATTGATTTAATTTTTTCATTTTTATCGTCTCACGAGAAAGCGATGGAAGCGCTCTTCATGGGACGAATCCAGACTCGCTCAGGAGTTGTCTTTGTTTCTTGTTTCCGAATTTTTTGGTTGAGTTTTGCTTCCAACTTCTCTTGAATTTGCTGCTTGTTAGATTCCTCCATGCAGAGGTAGTTATAGTAGAGCTGGGGTTCTTAACCTTTTTGTCTCGTTTACCCCTTGCCGAAAAAAAAAAGCTTAATTTATCCCCAGTGTACCATCACTGCTTTTTCAATACTAAAAATTAAAGTTTTCTCTAATCTTATTTCAGAAAATTTACCCCCTCGGTAGCTAAAATTTACCCTTGGTTAAGACCCCTGTCGTAGCGCATCTTATCAAAGGGCGCAGCTACGGGTCTAGGGTTGGAGTTGAACCGTTAGCCTCACGATCATGGCCGTCGCAAAAACGACGCTCCGAACCACTAGGCCACGCTGCTGACAATTCCAGCGATGCGATCTTGCACACCGTTTTCTGCTTTCCCATTGCATCTTCCATGATTCTTTGCAACATTCTTGGAACGTCTGAATGTGTTACATTTGTTGTGGCTGGCATTCTCTTTTAATGGCTTTTTTGAAACAAAAGCATTGTAACTTCTAAAATTTTGAACTGATTTTCAGAGATCTTTTGCTCTACATTAAAGACATTGTTCAACAAGCAGTTGCGGACGACGAACGAGCGCAACTTGATTGTTTCGGAATAGGTGCGTAGTAATGTATGCCAGTGGTCAACCAGCGTTGTTACGAAGGTAGATATATATGATCGGAAAATTGTGGTTCGATTCTGACACAGGTTACGTTATTACGTTGAAGAGTAAAGCATTTTTGCTCCAGAAGCACAACGAAAATCTAGAAAACGAAACTTCGCTAGAAACTTCAAAACTACTGACAAAAGAATTGTTCCTTCGTCTTTGCGTAGCAAGTTGGTGATTGTATATAGTAGTTGGTTGATACTTGATACAATCACGGGTTCATCACTCAACGTTTGATTTTTCTATTTTCGATTCAGCTGAGTTTCTTTGATTTGAAGCTTTGCTTAATACTTAGCTTGCAGTTCTGATGTGTAATGATTTGTGAAATAGAAAAATCAGGAAAAAATCAAATCTTGATTCTTCTCGCCGTATTAGCTTACACCGAAGCGTGTAGCTAGGACGGTTGCCCAACTTCGCGACTTAGCGCCTGGGCAACACAGCTCCGAAGAAACGTCGTAGCGGTGGCGTGCTGTTGGCGACCCTGTATCCAAACGAATCAGGTTTTAGGCTACTAAAAGTAACTCTTAATTCAAAATCATTTTTCAGCTTTTCCCGAAAATTGCAATAGTTATAGTGGACCTCATGGATTGTCTTGTTTGCAAACTGTATGGCAAAGTTCTGGCTGCGTTATAGAAGGAAGAGATTATCCATCTGATGAACATTATAAACGCACAAAGGCAGTAATTAACTTGGATTTAAGGTAGTCTAATTACTTTACAGTGTAAGGTTCTTGGCTGTTATTCGTATTAGGTGAAACTGGTAGCAGTGTGATTATAAAACTATGGCATTTGTTTTTGATTTTATTTTGGCTTCAATTAATAGACGGATTATCCTGTGCATATTTTTACATACCTTTTTGGCTTAAATAGCTATTTTGGCTTAAATAGCTTGTTTTCCACCCTGTACTTTTGGTTAAGTAGCTTTATTTTAATTGGTATAATCATAAATTCACGGGCTAGCTTCCTCCTCAAGGATAATGAAACCATCTGTAGCAGCACCAGAAAGCCTCATCTACCAGTTCCAGGGCTAAAAATTAGTGAGGTGTGTATCAAACTTAACCGACAACGATTAGATCAGCAGCGCGTGTAAGAGAACGGCAACTAGATGTGCTGGTTGTGATGCATTTGTTTGAGTTGGAAAATTAATCTTAGGCTCGCAATGAAATTATACTGAAGGCTTGAATAAATACTGTACATGAAAAATGAAGGCGTTCATCGTCTGTTCGTTTTTTTTTGTTAGTTAAACAGCTACTCTATTATACGCGAAAATAACGCAATGACTTAGCTAGATTTTTTACTTGTCTCAGCAACTTTCATAGCCAAAATGATGAGAAATTGCAGCAAAAATTTAAGAAGTATCCAAATGAGTTTTTTGATTTTTTCAGTCAACTGATCAGTCATACCTTGATCCTCGCAGAATTGAGTAAGGAGAATAATGCTTCAGCACAAATGAGTTGTTATGGAATAGGTAAAGAATGAAGTTTTCCTTAGTGTGCTTTTACGTTTACATACTGAGTCAACATAACTAGTTGATTGAACTGCTGAGATCTTCGTTGCTCATGCCCATAAAACAGAGTCTGCACTATTAGAGTGCAACACAAATGTATTGGCAGCATAGCATAGTGATTTGAAACCAAATTTTCTCGACCAGATAGAAAGAAATTTGAAAGGCTGTGATCCATAATCTCGTATTTGTTGGTTCCACAATCCACTTCCTCATAGTTTTGTTAAACAAGCTCAATCAGTGCGTAAAACCATCTAAACTTTGTCGATATTATCAAAAAATTAACCTATGTTACTAAATTTTCACCGTCGATTTAGCGTATGTGTTAAAATAAAAATTTGCTTTTAAAATGAGCGGACGCAACGGGTACCCTTCCAGTCTTCTGACGCTTCAAAAAACCCCAGGCAGAATATTGTAAGTTTGAGGCGTCTTCGGATAAGATGCTCTTTGATGATCTACAATGCTCATTCGTACCAAGCTGCTAATTAAACTAGCTCATTTGTGACCTCAAGCATATAAAACAGCAAATGCCAGAGCGTGTGTGTTGATATCTTGTCACGGGAGGCTCGATAGTTTTGTTGATTCATTATTTCAAACGTAATTTCTAAAATTTTTATATAGGCCAATCACAAAAATACGAGTCAATAATATTTAGAACGTTTGAATATTTTTCGAGATGTTTGGATTTATACCTAAATCATTGTCAATCTTACTCTTATTTAAACAGAAACTTTATTTCGAAAAATATTCAAAAAATTTATTTCGTAAGTAAATTGTTAATTATTATTACTTTTCGTTTTGTACTGCTTTGCTTTACACTGCAGCTGATGACAACTGAATTTATATTGTTGTTTTTTTGCGTATTTATCCTGCTATCACGAGAAAGCGATCAATGCGCTAGAACGAGCTCGCTTAGAAGTTGCTGGTAACCTGTTTAGCACACCGAGATGGGGAAATCCCACTAAGTGCCTATCCCAACTGTACAACTAGTAAACTCGCCGGCTTTTTCTTCACACTGTCTCTATAATGCTGAGCGTCAAGCAGGAAAGCTGTGAATACCAATTTTAAAGTCATTGGTTAGACCCGACTCGGAATCAAACTCGGGTCAACAGCTCCAGAGGCGTACGCTCTTACCACTTGGCCATCTGAGCTGTTGTTGCCAAAACGTCCAGTTTTAAGGGTTACTGCGGTTTTATTTCCTTCCTTGGTTAGTTATTGTTATAACATTTCGGAGTGGAGATTATAATACGGCATTTCATATTACAGTACTTGATAGTCATAAAAAAGATATTTTTTGCAGAATTTCCTTCCGAATGTGTTGAATATGATGGTGAAAATCCAATCGAATGTTACTATTCACTATGGGAAAGCGTTGGATGTGAAGAAGAAGGCTTCGGAAGGCCTCAGTTTCTGGACGAACAAAATATTGCGTTTTTAAATGATTTGAATTTACGGTACGTACTGGTTTTACTTAAGCAGTAGCTTGCGCTGTCATTTATTGATGCATAAGGTTGCTTTCAGCTCCTTGCAACTCAAATTTTTTCGAATAGAAACTTGTGATGTAAAATGAGTTGGTTCTATAAAGCGGGACAACTTTGTTTCGGGCTATTGGGTCTCGTCAGCCGCACTCAGGTAAAAGGTACATTCATTATACTTAGCCCGAAACAGCGCTGCCTGGCTCTATGGTACCCTATTGCTGTAACTTGTCTGGCAACTGCTGATGATGGAAGATATTCTATCCTCCGACCCAATACGTGGAAATCGTGATGACTTCTCATGTAGTAGGCCAGGAAGGACAACATCATACTGCGAAATAATTGCTTATTATACTTGGAACTTAGTTGCATCTGAGCTTGTTTGTTTATGTGAATGTTAGAATAAAATGATTCAGAAGTTTTAGGATCCTAGTTTTTAAAAAAGAAACCTGTGTTCGAAATCCTCTACGCGCATATTCAAGAACCAATCAAACGCTTGTAGGTCTTGATGATGCGATTGCATTTTTATCCTTATTTTAATCATGTTTGGTACAGACAAATTAGAAAATATATGGCGAATACCCAAGAAAAAGCATCGAAGGGAGACGAAACAGCTCAAGAAGATTGCTTTGGAAGAAGTACGATACAAGTTGACTTGTTTTAGTGCTTATCCTTTTGTATATAGTTGTATTTAGTAGCATATATTATTTAATTTATCATTCTACCACGAGAAAGTAATCAAAGCGCTATGACGAGCTCGATTAGGAGTTGCCGGCCACCTTTGTACCAGACGAAGACAAAGGAATTCTGCTAAGTGTCTTTTCCAACGGCACAACAGGTAAACTTTTCGGCTTGTTTTCCACCCCGTACTTTTGCTGCTGATTGTCAAGCAGGAAAGCTGTGAATAACAATTTTAAAGTCATTGATTTGACCCGACTCAGAATGAAACCCGAGTTTATAGCTCCAGAGGCGGACGCTCTTACCTCTCGGCCATCTGAGCTGTTATGTTTTACTAAACGAAAGAAGCGCTGGTGATTATTTTCGAGTGTTTTCATGTCAACATGTAAAATTTTATTTTGTCAATAAACTCTGCTATATTTTAAATGTGGTTTGGTGCTTAATCTTCCCTGCAAATTGTGCTTTCAACTTTCGTATTCTTCTAGTTTTGCCCGTTGGTTGTACGAGTTTGAGAGGCCCCCATTCAATTCAATGCATTGATTCTCTGTGGCTTGAATCCGGATGCTCTGAAAATGGTCGACGTTTCCCTTCTAGATCTAGCAAAGAATGGGATCGAAAAAAATACACAGAAAATCTCAGGTTAGTAAATGAAAATAAATGATGATAAGTTATTCTTAGCATGCAACGGCTCGCCACCGCTGCGACGTTTCTTCGGAGCTATGTTGCCCAGGCGCTAAGCCGCGGAGATGGGCTCCAGAGACGCACCCAGCACATTTCAAAGGGTAAGGGTCTACAAAAAAAAAATTGATCCCGCACTCAAGAGCGGATCCAGGAAATTTTGGTAGGGGGGATGAACTTTTGAATTATGTTGAATGTTAACTAAACACAAACCGTTAGACGTAAAAGGCCCTTTGAAAAATGTTTTTATGTCTGTGACATATTCAGAATTTTTTTCAGTGAGAGAGCACCAAATTTTCACATATTTTCAAGCGTATTTTTTCTGGAAGAATTATTTTGAAGCATATCGAGAAAAAAGGGCTGTGGGGGGTCCAGGGGCGTGCTCTCCCGAAAATTTTTTCAACATTTACTTGCTACAGTGGCCATTTTAGTACTTTTTGAACAATTTTTATGCAAATTTTGTTTAAATTTTTGCCCCTAAATCTGAGTGTTTCACCAAATATAATGCATTTTGTTCGTACATTTTCGATTATGAGTGCTTTGGGCGTTAGGCTTATTGTTACTGAAAAGGTTCGAAATTATGGAGAAATTGTATTCATCAGAAACATGTTTCAAAATAGCTTTGGGGGGATTGCATCCCCCACACCCCCCCTGGTTCCGCCCCTACCCGCATTGATAACAATGTCTCTTACCACTGCTCCAACCAGCCGGTTTGGCTTCAGTATGATGTGAGGCAAATTCTGTCACAGCTGTTTTGAAATAACAGCACGTATTGCATCTGCACAGTTTGGACACTTCACTTTAAAAACAAGGGTTTGGTTTCAAAAGAGGGGGGGTGTTCGACCCACGAACCTTTCCTGGGTGCACCACTGATACGCTTCGGCGTAGTACGGCGAGTATGATGCAGATTTGATTTTTTTTATTTTGTTTTAAGAATTTTTTAGTTTTAAAAATCATTCTTTAATTAGCCAAATGGCTAGTTAGAGCGTCTGTCCCTGGAGCGGTAGATTCGGTTTGATTGCGGGTATAGTCATTCAAATTAAGTTGATATATGCAGCTTCTCAACTACACCGTTTGCAACTGTAATAGTAGGTTAAAGAATCATGATAGAAAACAACCCAGGCAGTTCACTTGTACTTTTGTTTTTTTCTAACATGACTTACTTTTCTGAACTCACTTATCCTTGGGGGGATCGCGGGGGCAGCAGCTTGAGTTGAGGCTTCCAAGCATCTCCATCCTCTGCAACAAAGGATAGATGCTCTGCTGGGATGATAAGGCGAGACCAATTAAGATCTTCTACGTAATCTTGCCATCGAGTTCTGGGACGGCCTCTAGGCCTTCGACAAATCTGTGTTGAACAGAACAGTTTTTTTGGCTGTTCTTTTTTGGGACTTTCGTGTCACATGTCCATACCTGCGCGGTTGTGACCTTTCCAGTCGGAGAAGCAGCGATTCGATGTTTAGAGATTCACGAATATCTTCACCTTTAACCTTGTCCAACAAGGTCAAACCGCTAATTCTTCGCAAGAATCCCATTTCGGCTGCTTAAACTCGAGATCTCACTTTCTCATTCATGATCCAACACTCATGGCCATAAGTCAATATTTTTTAAACATCCCAGATCATTTGGTTGAAACAAGCTGTCTGGGTTTGCTTAACCTTTTCTTAACTTTCTTTGGCACCAAATTTGTTTCCTAAATAAAAAGAAGACGACTGTTTTGAAGTCTAGTTTTTACAGCAATCTAGCACAAATAACAATTGGTTTTCAGGGAGATTGAAACTGAATTTCTAAACCTTACAATGAAGCCAAGTATGGAAGAGCAATTAAACTGCTATGGATTTTGTGAGTTCAAATCTGTTGCAAGTTAAAAATTGTAATTAAGACATTGTAATTAAATTTTGATTTAAGTTTGAAATTAATACTTTTCCTGCTAAATTTTGTAATTAATATATTTCTTGCTAAATTTTGATTTAAGTTTGAAAAGAGAATACTTTCCACGCTCAAGTACAAAGATTACATTTTTGACTTAATGGCTCAAACGATTTTGCAAGCTAATCATAAGAATATTTTACGAAAAAGTCTGTTCAAAGCTTGCATAAGGGTGTTTTTTTAATGTGTCACTGCGTGGAATGGCAGTTGAATTGTTTTTGGCATGATTTGGAAACGTATTTTTTGGATAGGTTATAATGTGAGATGCATTGATTGATAGCTATGGTGCTTAAAAAGCTTTTAATTCTACAATGCACGTTGTGGGGAACAATTGAGTTTTACTAGGCTTTATACGTTTGTCGAAGCAGATCACACAAACTTGAATGAGACAGTGCTTATTTCCACGCACTGCTGCCAATGCTGATTGCCATGCAAAGCAGAATAACTGCAAACTCTGTTCTGCGGTGTATCGAGCTGCGGTACCGACCTTTTTCCTGGAAAAATGGGCTTGCTCTGTAGCTTTTCTCAATTTAAGCACAAACGTGTTAGGCTCGTGTATCCATTAAGCTTGTGACGTGATGCGTTTTACTAGCTGATGAATGTACTTCGAAACTTAATACTTTTTAAATAAATCCATGAAACAATCTGAAACTTAACTTCTTTGCTATGCGAACTTTTAGGCCTAGGTTACAAATCTAAACCTATGTTTGTTGTTCGTGGAAGATCATTGCAATTTTGCCATGTAAGTTGAAACTGCTTTCAAATCGCATGAGGCTTGGTGATCACAGTCTTTGCTGCAAGTTTTGTGTTCGTAGCCAAGTCGCTTCAAACTTAATCAAAAAAATTGCATTCATATAGCTCAAAAGGACTACACAGTGCACCGTTGAGAAACGTGGCATGTTTGGTAACAGAGTCGACCTTGCACTCGCAACATATTGTACGAATCTCTGACGTAAAATAATGAAAACTGTCAAATTTTTTCGCAGACTATTTTTTAAGCAATCTTCTAAACCTGGCGGTGAATCGTTGAAACGATTATTAGTTAAGGTAGTTATTGTTATTTTAGACTTTCCCAATGGTTGTGTGGAGATCCGTGGAAGTTCGAATGATCGTAATTGCTTCATAAATATATGGAATGATAGTGGCTGTGTTGAAGATGGACAAAAATACCCTGGAAATCTGGATGTTTCTATTCTTGCGGAACTACAACAATTGTCTCTAATGTAAAGTTGTTGCATTTTTTAAACAAAAATTGTTACAATTAGTTCAATATCTAGCGGTCCTACTAAACACCGCAAGGAACTACAAGGTACTGAAAACAGTGCAAAGAACTACAAGGTTTTACAAGATACTTTTAAACGAAGTACAAAGCAGCTGAAAACACTACAAGGAACTACAAGGTACTTTTAAATCTACAAAACGCTTGAAAACACTACAAGGTACTTTTAAACCAACCGCAAGGTAATTGAAAACACCGCTAAGAGCTGCAAGGTGCTTTTAAACTAACTACAAAGTACTTGAAAACACTACAGGGTTGGGGTCGGGGGGGGGGGGGGTGGAGTCGAAAGGGGGTTTGGGGACGGGGGGTGGTTGGAATTGGGGGGTGAAGTCGGGGGGGGGTCGGGTTGGAGGTGGGGGGGGGGGGGGCCGGGAGGGTTGGGGTCGGGGGGGATGGAGTCAAGGAGGGCTGGGGTTGAAGGGTTGAAGTTGGTTTGAAATTACCTTCAAAGTCTTGTAGTTGTTTAAAAGTACCTTGCAGTTCCTTGTAGTGTTTTCAGCTACTTTGTACTTGGTTTAAAAGTACCTTGTAGTTCCTTTGTAGTGTTTTCAAGCATTTTGAAGGTTTAAAAGTACCTTGTAGTTTCTTGTAGTACCTTGTAGTTCCTTGCAGTGTTTAGTAGGACCCCCTAAGTGTCTTACACTTAGAGGTGTGCGAGCACCGTTAAGTGCATTTTCTAGCAACTAAACAAGTAAACTTGCCTGCTTCTTCTCCACACTGTCCATTTGATGCTAAGCGTCAAGCAGGAAAATTGTGTTACCAATTTTTGAGTCATTGGTTTGACCCGACTTAGAATCAAACCCCGAATTTGCTGCTGCAGAGGCAGCGTGATCCACTCCGCCGTCAGAGCAGTTAGTTAGCAACTACTTATCAGTTAACATATCCAACACTGCTTATTGCATTAATTGTTGTTTTTGTGTTTAGTGAATACGCGGAGTTGGTAAAAGCCTTGGCAATAAACGACATGGATTCACAAACTCAAATAGATTGCTACGGATTCGGTGAGAATTTTATAATTGGTTGGCGGTACAGAACTTGAGAATAGCTTTGAAAAAAGCTGTTTTCGCAAGAGTTATGACAAAGGGTTTCTTGAATACTATTCTGGAAAATTTTATGTTATTTTTTTTGTATAATGCAAGCCATGGAATTTTCTGCTAAGGGCTTTAGCTGCAATAGGTACTAATGTTTGAATCAAATCTTATCATACTCGCGGTATTACGCCGAAACGTGTTACGAGTGGCGGGGCCATCTTGGCGGCATTGCGCGTGTGCAACAACAGCTTAGAATTTTGAAGAAACGTCGCAGCGGTGGCGAGCCGTTGGCGACACTGTGTCCGGATTTACCTGCTCAGAAATCGAACCTATGCAATAGCGATGTCGTTACTACTGTGCCAACCGCCAGTTTATGATGATGAAATGAAAGTTCTGCTTAGAATTAATACTGGGGTCACCAAAACTGAGTAATTGAGCATCATCGCCCTTTGGTTGTTAATAATGGTTTTAAGTTGTTTTCTGCTCTTAATTTTGACTTTTTTTAGCATTTCCGGAAGACTGTACTTCGTTCAAGGATGATCATTCAATTGAGTGTTTGCAATCGCTCTGGAAAAAAACTGGTTGTGTGGAGGAAGGTGGTGATTACCCTGCTGCTTCTAACTTGATGCGGGCTCACCTACAAGTGCTAACTTTAAAGTAATGTTATATTGAAGCAGAGAGTTTATGGAGGGTTTTACTTCGTATGTGTGTTGAGAGGGGATAAGTTTGTCGTGTGCGCCTTTGGTTGAAGCAGGAGCTAAAGAAATTGGATTCGTTTTACGTCTGTCTTCTCCGTCGTTATTGTGGGTAAACTGGATAAAACATCAAAAAAGTTGGTGTTAATTATTGTTTGATGCAGCATAATAGTAGTACTCTAGTGCATGTTATTTCCGCGCCATCAATACGTTAAATGAATACGATAAGATAAAAGCATTAAAACGACACAAGACAGGAAGACGAAAAAGAAAAACGATTAAGGTTATAACATGCTGAGAGGAAATAAGAAGTTCAAAAAAGCAGGAGTAGGCATGGCTATAACATCTAAAAAATGGGATACTTTCTGGAATGGGTTGTTTCTATATGCTCGCTCGTGCGATTGTTTTGATTAGTTACAGATCACATAAAACTTATTTGTAAAATTGCGGTAATGCACAATTAAATTCATTGGAATAGATTAAGGTCGGTAGTTTAAAAAATGTTCTTCGACTCCGTTTTGAAAAATAACTTTCCATTATGTGCAATTTTATATCCAAGCAATCTGACTTTACCTCTTAACAGCTTCGTAGAAGCGGTTTCGCGGCCCCATAATTACGTTGCGTTATCCGAGTTCCACTGGCTGGAAGCGCTGGTCTAGAGACTCTAGACCAGGGGTGGACAACGGCATACTAGACAAGCTTTTCACACAAAGAGCCAGATTTGGAAAAACTGTTGAAGCCGCGGGCCGCACGCTGATTGGAAAGCAAGTTTTTTTTTTGAATCACGGTCCACATATGAATGTGATTTCCAGAATAAAAGGTTTTTACCCTTTTTTATTCCAATTTAGCACCGTTGAGGCTTATTTTTTTTTAAATCACTGCCATCAATGATCTCTTTAACGAAAAAAGGTCTTTCGCTCAATTCACGGTGGGAGTTTATGTTTGTGTAAGTGCCGGCTGGCCAGAATAAAAGGACCAGGCCGTGGTTTGGCCATGTCTGCTCTACACCAACTGGTTGTTTGAATTTTCGCAATTATAAAATTGTAATGGCTGTTGCTTGATTTTTGTCAATGTAGCAAGTTATTTTCTTTGCTTTACAGAGATATTCAACATTTTATTCAAGATCTATATGATTTGTCGTTGGATGGAGATAAAAATGCTCAGTTGAAATGCTTTGGATTGCGTAAGACCAACTTTGAAATACTGTACTTGTTACTATTTTAGTTTAAGACTGGCATTTTTGCCTATATTGTAACATAAAGAAAACATAGCTCTGCATTGTGTTCGCTCCTACTCAAATAATACAGTGTTTGTCTGTGAGTTCAGTGGTTCACTGGTTTCAGTTTTTTGTCTTCACCCTCTGAAATAAAAGGATGCTTGTCATTCTTATCGTTCACGCTTCATTGTGGCGTTGTTTAACCACATTAGGTAAACTACAGGAGGTACACCCTCTCACTCAGTACCGATAGAACGGAAAAAAATTAATCGAAAATTTAATTGAAAGTTTGAAGTTGTGTGCCTGTAAAATATTTTTCTTGTTATTGTAATTACTAATTCAGCTTAGTGTACTTATCAAGAAACGTTTGAGACGTTATATAAGCTGAATTGTGGTTTTAAAAGAGCTTATTTTTTAAGAACTTATATTTTTGTAATCGGCGCGAGTTTTCTAATTGTGGATATTTTCTACTTTCTATGTTTTGTCTCTGTAAAAATTAAATTTTAATCAGTTTTAGTACTATCCGCTCTTCTAGTTTTCATTGGCTTTATCTTTTGCATTTTTGATTGGTCGAAATATGTTTTACAGCAGTGATTATTATCCAGTCCACATGTACAATTTTCATGGACTTCAGGTTCATGGTTCTTGGTTCTAGCGTCTGCGTCATAATCAATTTTTTGATGTCATTATTAAAACAACTGGTTATGAACATCGAAAAATTGATTATGAAGCAGAAATTAGAACCAAGAACCGTGGGCCTAAAGACGCCGAGAATTGGACTTGTGGACACTGGACAGGGTAACTGAGCGCTATGAGCAGTAAATTTGAACTCTGTAGCCGAGCTGCCCGGTTGGCGTAGTTGTGATAGGCATCGCTATCGACGGGGAAGGTTTTGGGTTGGGTTCTCGGGCTGGTCAAATCGGACACTGTCGCCACCGCTGCGACGTTTCTGTGTTGCTTAGGCGCTAAGCTGCAGAGATGGGTCTCGCTACTCGTTTCACACTCCTTCGTAATGCCGCGAGTGTAATGAAAAATTAATTTTTTAACATGTAACTTTTTTCAGCGTTTGTTTCGGGTTGCGATAGTTACACTGGACCGCATAGTCAAACTTGCTATGAGAACTTATGGTTTAGTGTCGGTTGTGTGAATTCTAATTACACGTGGCTGAAAAATTTTGACAATAGAAACCCAGCTGAAATATTAAATTTAAGGTATGTTATTGAAAATCTAATGTGTGTAAGTCAGTGTTAATGAGTTGCCGAAGTATTTTTTGCTCCAATTTGTTGTCTCCTGGCCGACACTTCAAATTGAGAAGATATATAGTTTTTTTGAACAGATTTTGGTAAAACAACCACTGTTTCAATGAAATAGAACCGGGCATATTTTTTTGTGATTTGATATGGGTTAAATCTGTCTTTAATTTTAAACCATTTACTCAGTTTTGTATTGGATGAATTTTCTTGGTCTGTCGCTTTTACCGTAGTTTTATATTTTGTGGAGCTGAAGATCTGGGTTTGTTTCCCGAACGGGTCACGTTGAACGCAATAGTGCTTAGGCCCAGTAAGATTGTTTGTTAGGTCAATACCTCACACACATTAAATTAACGGGGGTTAGCCGTGTTAGTCATAATTAATGGTAAACTGTTAAAAATGATGACACTCTTTGACTAACATATATTTATTAATAGACACGAGCTTTCGCCAGTGTAACGCTGGCTTCATCAGGTGGCTGCAAAACATATAAGCACTAACGATAGTAAGCAAAAATCCCAAGCTAAAAAAAGTCTAATGTCTATGAAGCGGGCTAAAAATCAAAATAAAGTACTAACCTCGTAGGTTGGGAGAAGCAGGGAACAGTGAGCCTCGTGGAAGTGTGAGAGGTAAGAGTCTATCTGTCTATCTTCCTGTCTAACGAGGAAATGATGGCGACCACAGCAAATCAAAAATGGAAGGGCGGAAATATAACTAATTACCTCTGCCTGTCTGCCTATCCTATAATCTTAGTTACTATACTCCACTCAAGAGAAAATAATTAGAAGCTCATACTGTCAACTGCTAGAAGATAAAGCTAATACACTCGCTGCCGTTAAGAGGAACTAGAAATAGTGATTTAAAATTAAAAACAAAACTGGGGTGATTATAATAAAAATGAACATTGTGATGTCATAGGCGTGAATGTAAATATAGCAAAGTTCAAGATAAGGTGACAGTTACAATACGTAAGTAGTGGGAAGTCTATGTTAGTCAAAGAGTGTCATCATTTTTAACAGTTTACACATTAAATTGTAGTTCTTATTTAAAAACTTATACTGCCCGTTTTGAAAATACGTTGAAGATTTATTTAGAGAATTAAAGGTTCTTATGGAAAACACATATACAAAATCAACAATGATGGATAGAGAGGCACAGAGAGATTGTTTTGATATGGGTAAGTATGCATAATTATAATAGCAATACAATCTACTTAAATGAAAACCCCTGAAGAGTACAAACGCGCAAAACAGCCGTTAGGAGTATTTTGCTTTAATTGCTGGTCATTAATTTTGTAATTGCAACTTTGATGGGTGTACGGCTATGGTTTACAGCATGGCTATGGTTTACCTACAGCACAAAATTTAACGATATGAGCCTACATGTATCTAAAAGTATTTTTTCATAGCCAGACTTATGGACGAGGAAAATTCATTAGTGTTTATTTATTATTGGTTCCATAAAAGTAGATTTTGAATTACTTGCTTCCGCTTTAATAAATTCCGCTTCGTACCGTTTTTCGCGGTTTAAACGGTCAATATTAGCAGTAAGTGCTGCAAAAAGTATACTTTGCTGATGGTGACAGCTGAATCGACGCTGTCGAAACGCCTAGTTATTAAAAAATTACCTAATTGTTCTTCCTTACTTATTTTCCTCTTGTATTTATTTCGTATTTATTTTTCTCTTTAGTTTTCAACTAAGCACAGTAAAAATATATGTCTCTGTGTCGTAACAAACTACTACTGTGAACCCTACAATAAAACTGTCGTCATGGAGTCTGAACTACCAAAAATATGGTTAAAAATTGCCAATTTTTGTGGAACTTCATTGTGTAACTTTAAATGGTATTGCTGGATTATTTTGTTAATGTTAGCAAGCTTGCTTGCACAACTCAATTTGTCATATTTATGCGACGGAGGTTAATGTTTTTAAACTGAAATAAATGAAGCTGGGTTTATTTTTCAAACTTGTTGAACTCGCAGACCGAAGTTACAGATTGAAGTCAGATTCCATGTCTTCCTTTGCTCTTTTTAAATTTGCAAGGTCATAATGACGTCATTAACAAAAGCTCGTTGTCTGCTTATTTGATAACTGGTCTTGCTTTGCATGTTTTGTGATCCGAAGGAAGAGGTTGGATTTTTAAGCAGTTTTAAAGAAGTGCATAATTACGTTGTCCTCGTGTCCAGTTTTAAATGGGCCAAAAGCCCACGGGCTTTTTTGATCATAATAAATATTTGATGTCATAATCACTTTTTCAATTTTGATTTCAAAAATTTGATTATAATGCAGAAAGTCGTTGGGTTTTCAGCCCACTTAAATTGATCATGTTTGATATCGCAATTATGCTAGCTCCGACCGTTTGGCGTAGCAATAACAACATCCAACTAAGCACAGAAAAATATAAGTCTTTGTGTCGTAACACACTACTACTGTTAACCCTTCAACAAAACTTTCTCATAGTGTCTGAGCTATAGACTGCAGATTGCAGGGTTCTGCGCTTCGATTTCTAGGCCAGGCACCGGCCAGTGCTTCGATCCCAAGCCAGGCACAGTGTCACTGACAGCTCGCTATTGTTGCGACATTTTTTTCGGAGCTGCGTTGCTCAGGCGCTAAACCACGAAGATGGGCCTGACGGTACTACTAATTACGGTAAACCACGAAGATAGGACTTAGTACGCTAAACCACGAAGATAGGACTTAGTAGTATCCGTAATCAGAGACTAAGCAACTATTCAGGCTTCGGATTCAAGTCTTGAGTTTCGTCAATCTTCAATTAATCTCAATAGTCTTCTTCTCAATTAACCAAATGCACAATTAATTTAGATATACTAGATATAGCAGTTTCTGCAACATAGAACAACAACAACTTCCAAATTACCCTTCGGTAGACCTTTTCCCGCCATCAGACTGCGAAAAATCATGAATCCGGTGGGGATTCCCCAGAAGGTTTACTGTATGGTACATAATGTATGAAGGGACTCCGTTGTAGTGATGCAGATCACTACAGACTTCCCCCCTCAAAATGGAATGGAACACAAACACTAGCCATTGTAAAAATCATAACAAAGGAGGACATCAGATCAAAGTATGAACAAACTAAGTGATCAACAATAGCCTTAAAGACATAAAGAGAACATCCAGCAAGGTTTCAAGAGCACTTGGCTGCAGTCTGTAAAAAAAATCTAAAGCACCAAACAGAAGTGAATAAATGATGTTGCAGTGACAATATAATAATCATTCTATAAAACATGGAGTAAGGATGGAAGTGGACCAAACCATCCTTAGCAAGGGAGGGTACACTATATATTCCAAAATCACAAATATGCATACAAAGGGATGGAAGTATTTGAGCTTATCAAAAGTTATGTCCAGTAACAAAAGGTAATCTCAAATGGGAAACTTCTATAAGGTTTCAAGGCGACATCATAAAACACAAAAAGTATAAGTACCAGAGAATTCACAGTAAGCATGTGATGACACACTGTTAACTACTGCCAGTGAAGCTTGCATTAAAAGCAGGAAGCAATAAGATCAAGAATTTATAGCATTACTCATGGCAGACCTGGCAATATGAAAAAAATTATTATTTACAAATACTGTATATACAGGGCCAAGATAAGCATTCTTCATGCTTGAACCTCAAAAACAGAAAACAGCAAAATGAACGAAAACAGCAGATGAAGCAAAATATGTCAAACATAACACGCACATTCAATACACAACATAATCTTGGTAACGCTGTGGTGGAGGGGCATGACGTAGGTTGTAAGTGGAGGAATAATGTTGAGAATCAGAATGTCTGTGGGGTGGTGTAGGTTCGGTAAAGGGGAAAGAGTGAAGAAAATGAGGAGGTGGCAAGGTATAAGCAGGTTTGACATTATTAATGGCAACTGAGTACAACTGATTGTGTCGTAAAACATTAAAAGTGGAATCAGTTCTAGACATGACAAGGAACGGTCCATCATAACTTGGAGTGAGGTTTGGCTTGATTGGATCCACTTTAATATAGACATGTGAACAGGAGCTCAAGGAATCAGGAAGATGAACACGATTGGACTGGCACACACGTGTGCTGATAGGCTTGCAGGAATTAGCAAATTGTCTCATAGATGTTAAAACATCATCGAAAGGTGCGGAGGCGAGCTGAGGGGTGTCAAAGCAGAGGTCTCCAGGAAGACGAAGAGTTTGGCCGTATACCAACTCAGCACTACTGCATTTGAGGTCAGATTTATACATGTTGTTGATGGAAAGGATAATAAGGGGAACATGACGTGTCCAGTGCTGTCGATCAAGTTTGGCGGTAAGGGCTGTTTTGATGGTCTTTATATAACGCTCAGCAAGGCCATTAGATTGAGGGTAGCGTATGTTGCTGAGTCGATGTTCAGCACCAAGAAATCGACAAAAATCTCTGAATAAGGACGAAGTGAACTGACTGCCTGAGTCTGAGTGAATGCAGGAGAAGGTGCCAAAGTGTTGAACATGTTGTGCAAGGGCAGAGATGACAGAATCCGTAGATTGGTTGTGCATGGGGTAAGCTTCAACCCACCGGGTAAATGGGTCAACACAAACAAGAAGGTAGGAGCAATTTTGAGAGGAAGGAAAAGGACCACAAATGTCCACTTGTAGCTTAGTGAACCTGGCTGTAGGCATGGGAATGGATGCAATGGGAGAAACAGTGTGGCGGTGCACTTTTGATCGCTGACAGGCAGTGCAAGTGCGAACTAGGTCTCTTATTCTTCGATTCATATTACGGTACTACTAAGTCCTACGCTAAACCACGAAAATTCTTCGAACTAGGCCACTCGCTACACACTTCGCGTAATACGGCGAGTAGAGTGAAGATTTCATTTTTTATATTTAGAATTTCCTGATAATTGTCGTTACTACGATGGACCTCATTCTGATGAATGTTTGCATAATCTCTGGATCACTTCTGGTTGTCGTGTGGAAGGATTAAGGTATCCACATAATAAAAATCAAACCAAAAAATTCCATTCCATGAATTTACGGTACGTTGCAAAGTTAACTAGATCACTTCGTTTGTCTTTCAGTGATTATTATTTAAAACGTAAAAACACAGACCGTTTGCTAAAATTGCACAAAAACGAAACCAAAAGCGAAAAACTTAGCAGCTCAGATGACCGAGTGGTAAGTGCGTCTGCCTCCAGAGCTGTGGACTTTCGTTTGATTCCGAGTCGTTTAAAATCAGTGACTGTAAAGTTGGTATTCACAGCTTTTCTGCTTGACGCTCTGCATTAAAAGGGCAGTGTGGAGGACAAGCCGGCAAGTTTGCTTGCTTTGCCGTTGGAAAACGCACTTAGCGGAATTCTTCCATCTTGGACTTGTAAGCGAGCCTCATTATAGCGCTTTGATCGTGATAGAATAATAAATATGCAACTACTGCAAGTACAAAAATATTATGCAAAATGCTGCAAGTTATCTAGCATTTCGACAATATTGCTTATTTGCTTCGATCAGCACAGAACGAAGCAGAAATGTATTGTTCTTTACTCTATGTGGTTTAGGTTTTCAAAACGTCGGCAAGCATTTACAGTTTTTAGATTTAGATTCGTTTTTCTAGGAAAACATTTAAGCCACACTGTGGCATGGCCTAGTAGTCCCGGGCTTAAGTTGAGGATTCTAGTGGATGGGTTCGATTCATGGCTGGGTTTGGTCGCATTTAACGGTTGTTTCGAATTCAAAAAATGAAAATAACAGTAAAAAGTAAAGTTACATAAAGGTCGAAATTGTTCATGTCTTGTAAAAATTTCTTAGTTTTTTGCTTCTAGTTATTTCATTTTGCGCCACAAGAACTACATGCTTAGGACTCGAAATTGTAAAATGGGCACATCCTCACTCTTGATTCATGGCGTCGTAGCAGTAGACCGACGTTGCGAAGCTGTCCACTTGACCTGGTCAGGTTTATGGAAAATTCATCTGGGTCAAAAAAAAAAAAAAAAATCAAATCCGTATCATGCTCGCGGTATTACGCCGAAACGTGTAACTAGTGGTAGGTCCAATCTCCGCGGCGTAAGCGCCTGGGCACCACAGCTTTGAATAAACGTCGCAGTGGTGGCGAGCCGTTGGCGACATTGTGTCCGATTTGAACGGCCTGGGAATCGATTTGAACCGAGCTAACCGGTCGGTTGTTTACATGGCCTGCCCTATAACAATGGTGTGATTGTTACGTTCCTCATTTGGTATTGTTATTATGCAGCGAACTAAAGGACTATGTTGATAACTTACGATCGCAGCTCAATGCACAGTCGCAGTTGGATTGCTTTGGATTTAGTAAGTTTGACATTGTGTCGTTTTTTTTTACAAAATTTTGATCGCTCATATTTGTGTTTGGGTATACTTGGTCAGAAAAATTTTTATTGATTTAACTTGCGCTATCAGATCTGCTTGGGCTTGGTGAATCTCCAAAAATGTTTAATGGAAACCCGTGTGAATTTTTAGAGTAACCACGCTTTAATACTGTAGCCAGTAATTTTTTTACTGCTTAAGCTCTAACTTACGTTTAACCCGGGCTCAGACTTAAATTAAGAAATATGTAATTTGAATATTCAGTTTTTTGTTCGTGCGGGAGCTTGTTTCGGATTTTCGCTTTTGGTCAAGCCCCGAAATGTGTCCAACTTTGGTCTTCCGGCAATAATAAATTAAATTTTTGTAGGCAGCAAAGTTTCATATCTAAATGAACTGTTTAAAAAGCAGTATATTTGGTTTCATTGAAGTTATTTGACAGAGTTTCCGGAGAGCTGCATAACTTTTGATCCTCCACATTCGGTTGATTGCTTGGAATCAATATGGGAGGATGTTGGATGCATAAAAGGAGGATCCATGATTCCGATGACAGCAGATGTGCTGAATAACTCCGAATTCAACAATTTGAACTTGTTGTAAGTCTTAATCGACCAAAATTTTTTCAAGTTTTTCGTGAAAACATTTGAAAAAAGATTAAAACATAAAAAATTATGTCTTCATTCCACTCGCTGTATTGCACCGAAGTGTCGCGAAACGATTGCGGGGTTCATCTCCGCGTCTTAGCGTTTGGGCGGCGTAGCTTCGACCTCGCTGCTGGCGAGCCGTTGGCGACTTGGCATATAATTTAACCAACTCTGCAATGGAATCCCAGACTTTCAGCACCGGTACCATCGTAGCAATGTCGTTCTCACTGCACCTACCGACGGCTAAGAAAATATCTTTATTTTCTATTCAGCTATTAGGTTTAATTCATTGTTTCATAACTTCGTTTTTTATCGTACGAAAAGCAAATCAGGCTTGAGCTTCTGTGGGGTGAATTGAACTTTCATGGATGTGATACTAGGTTGCCTACTCCAAGGTCATACTAAAACTAGCTCACTAATTCTCTAATGAGCAGGGTTAGAAAAAATCAGATCTTTTCCATTTAAATCGATTTTTTTTTTGATTAAATCGAACAAAACAAACTTTTAGTGTAATATCTACTGATGGGGTGTAGGGAGATGCTCACTTTTCACCTATTATCTGCTGAAATGATTATTTCTGCCGTCATTTTGATTTTTATTGGTTATTGCGTTACAGGACCAGACGAGTAAAATTTTTAAGTAGTTGTGCATTTTTGTGAAACTAAAAATTTTATTGTGATGCAATAACCCAAATCCTGCAATCAAAAGTTTGATCTTTGCTTTTGCATTAATGTTAAATGCTGGTGAATCTACTCTGGATTAACTGCAAGAAACCACACAGCAGTAGCATTATACGTACAACAAAACAGATCAACAAACATGCATTGCATTTGTAGATTAAATCATAAAGCAGAAATGCGAAAAAATCCTTAAAAAAATTCCAAAAGATTTTTTGATTTTTATTGGTTGATTTTAATCATGATTTAAATAATTTAAATCAAATTAAAATCAAACCAACCCTGCTAATGAGTTTGGAAAATACATCCTTAAGTCAGCTCAAAAGCTTGTAAATTCCAGGATTTGCACGTAATAAAAAACGAGAATTTATTTTGCGAGTGCGCAGGAAATGCAAATGATTCTTAGTGTCCCATTAGTGTGAACTTATAGGAAGTGAAACCTTACAAAAACGTCATCAGGCTCATATTTTAAACCAAATTGCTCTCATGTATGCTGAGTTTTTTTAGACTATCTCAGCAATTAACTTATGCAATTTTTTCAGAAGATCTCCCTAAGACATTTTGGTTCTTCTTCTACGTTAATAAATCCAAAACAGAACTACAGTAACCTAATGTCAAATGTTCTCTCAAAAATCATTGCTGTCGTTTTAGCTCATCTCCGCGGTTTGCGTTTCATTTCAGGGATTTGAAGCGAAGTTTGCAGAATATTGTCAACAGCGCTACATCTTTTAATCAGCAAGCTCAACTCGACTGTTTCGGAATAAGTAAGCTCAACTTCTTCAATCGTTTGTTTTGATATCAATTTTATGATTTTTTGGAGAAAATATGCAATTATGTGTTGGTCAAATCCCAAGCTAGTCTTAACTGCTTTGGGCTGCCGCAACATTTTGTAAAATTTAGATGATTTTGACGCTGTTAGGCAGAAACTTTTAGCTGGTCGGCTAGTTAGCTTAATTTTTAATTAAACGCCATCGGTGCGGGAGATCTGGGATTAAATTCCCGGACCGGTCAATTCGGTCACGGTGTCGCTAACGGCTCGCCATGGCTGAGACGTTCTTTGAAGCTGTTTTGTCCAGGCGCTAAGCCGTGCCACTTGTTCCACGCTTCAGCGTAATACCGCGAGTATAATAAAAATTTGATTTTGATTCTGGCAGTGTTTAGTACTATGACTACTTTTTGACTTAAGCGGTTGGGTTTGGAATTCACTGAATAATCGCTTCCAGCCTTTTTTTCGGCCGTATGCTTTTCCGTGTGAACTTAAACTGTGTTTATTTGTGGTGTGAATTTGCGCTTTAAACATTTTTGATTTTTTCAGTTTTTCCGAATGGTTGTGAGCAGTATCAAGGTCCTCATTCGATCGCTTGTCTAGAAAATATGTGGGACGAAATGGGATGTTTAAGGGAAGGCACAGGTCATCCTGACACGTTACCATCATCAGTACTCGACCAATTGAATGAAAATAATCTTGTGTAAGTCTTTGCCATACTCATTTCTTGTACGTTTTATGTAAATGCAATTGTAACCAAACTAGGTTAAAGTTGCGTTTGCACACAGATTGCAATTTACGTTTTGCATATCACGTATTTCCAAATACTAGTCATTAGCGAATGTAATTGTAGATATGGCAACACTTGGCGCTGTAGTTTTACAACAAGAGACACTTACCCACTCCACATGTCCAATTGATGTGGGCTTGATGTCATATTCACTTTTTTGTGACATCAAAAATTTAATTGTGATGCAGAAAGCCCACAGCAACAAGTCCACATCAATGCGGGCTTAAAGCCCACATAAATTGGACAAGTGGACTGGGTAAGTGTGCTAATGTTATTTAAAGTTTCATTATTGAATTTTGCCTTTTCTTTTCTTATAATTAAAACTGCTTTGCTTTTGTAGAGAATTGAGGAATCACTTTGCTGACATCGTCAATTTAGCTTTAGATGGAAAACATGCTCATTCCCAAATGCTATGTTATGGCATGGGTAAGTAAAAATGTTAGCAAAACCTTCTTGCATACGCTATTACAAGTCAAGTCACTTCCGTAGTCCTGCTAAGAGTTAACACATTCTTCCATTCTTCTCGATCTTCAGCCAGTTCGATACATTCTAGTTTTGTTCCTCCTGACCACCTCGTAACATCGTCAAGCCAATTCAGTCTTTGGTTTTCCTTGTCCGCTCATGTCATGCCGTCGACCGTACCATGCATGGTGATGGTGTGCGCAAGGGTTTCGTGGCGGTCCATTGGAGTTTTCGTCTTCTTGCCGTTTCCAGGAGTGATTCAAACTGTTCTGCCTTCTCCGTAATCTCCTGATATGTTTGTACGATGATCTCCGTAATCTTCTGAAGGATCGATATGTTTGTACGCCCAAGATGCGTCGAAAGCAACGCATTTTAAATAAACTTGGCTTTCCTTCCAGTCGCTTATTAAAAATTCAGGATTCTTATCCATGTAACATTATCGATGTAATCAACGAATGCATAAGCGTTATCTTTTGCTTGAATCTTCTTGCTTTTCCAGGTGTTGTTTAGCTTGGCCAGTTGAGCTGTCGCAATCGCCGGTCTGGTGGTGACCTCTTTTTGTGAAGTCACATCTTCATCGAGTATTGAACCCAGATATTTAAATGCCTCGGCTGCTTCCAATTGTTTGCCATCTAGTTAGTTAGTTACATATTTATCCTCCTATCACGAGAAAGCGATTAATGCGCATCTGTCTCTGTCTACCACACATCAGGCATCTGTCTACCACACCAAGATGGGGGAATCCCGCTAAGTGCCTTTCCCAACGGCACAAGAAGTAGTAAACTTGCCAGCTTGTTCTCCACACTGTCCCTTTAATGCTGAGCATCAAGCAGGGAAGCTGTGAATACCAATTTTAAAGTCATTGGTTTGACCCGACGCGGAATCAAACTCGAGTCTACAGCTCAAGATACAGACGCTCCATACCACTCGGCCATCTGAGGTGTATAAATTTACTGCAATTTCTTAGTTATTCTCATCGTCATTTCGTCTTGATGTTATTATAAGACTGAAACTAGACCTTTAAGTCACTGGTAATAACTAATCATGAACATTTTAAGCTTCTGCCAGGCAGCTACCGCTTTTATAAATGCTCAATTTAGTTGAGTTTTTCCTGTTAGGTATCTCATATTTGGTACGATTTTTTATCGTTTGCGAAGAATTTGTGTTGCACAACGCTCTGGCAGATGCATTTAAGTCAATAGTGGATTTAATATAATAATTTCACATTTTTTAGCAAAACCACTTAAGTCAAGCAAAGTTTTTTCTTTGACGTATCTCATATTCAATACGATTTTTTATCGTTTGCATCGAATATGTGTTGCACAACGCTCTGGCAGATGCATTTTTGTCAATTGTGGATTTAATGTAATAATGTCACATTTTTTAGCCAAACCGCTCAAGTCAAGTAGAGTTTTTTCTTTTGCGTGTCTCTAATTCCATATGATTTTTGATCGTTTGCAAAGAATATGTGTTGCACAACGCCCAGACAGATGCATTTATGTCAATCGTGGATCTTCATCCAGTATTGAACCCTGTAATAATGTCACATTTTTTAGCCAAACCGCTCAAGTCAAGTAGAGTTTTTTCTTTTACGTGTCTCTAATTCCATACGATTTTTGATCGTTTGCAAAGAATATGTGTTGCACAACGCCCAGACAGATGCATTTATGTCAATCGTGGATCTTCATCCAGTATTGAACCCTGTAATAATGTCACATTTTTTAGCCAAACCGCTCAAGTCAAGTAGAGTTTTTTCTTTTACGTGTCTCTAATTCCATATGATTTTTGATCGTTTGCAAAGAATATGTGTTGCGCAACGCAGTGACAGATGCATTTTTGTCAATTGTGGATTTAATGTTACACTCTTTAGCAGAACCGCCTTGAATCAAATGTTCAAGAACTCTTGAAAGAGTATGAATATCTTGCTTATTAAACTTTTTTTGACGCTCAATTGGGTGTGTCGGTAACACTGTTGTTTTATAAAATCATCAGTACTATCATCCGACTCCTCAAGTTTATCCATATTAATATAATGAATAGCTTTCTCATTTGAAGTAACGACTGGTATATTGCTCTTGCATTCTAAAACATTTTGTTTTTTCCTTTGTTTTTCTCTACACAGCCGTCTCAATTTATCAAAAACTTGTCTGCATCTTAAATGTTTCAGGTCAAGATGTTCATTTAATTTTTCTCGGATGTGGTTGAATAAAAATTTTTCGCCTCTTGATTCCTGCGCCAAAAACATCTATTATGATTTCCATATCAGTATCAGAAAATGAGTAGCGTTTTTTCAAAGTGGGTGCAGTTGTATGTTTAGTGTATGCATTACCAGCAGTTGCATTGTCTTCTGTTGTAGTTGGTGCTGTAGGTGCAGGTTGATCAACAGGCGGTATAAGCACAGTGCATCGGTGACTGCCAACTGTAGGTCTATTCGGGCAGGATTTCTCTGCTGTAGTGTTCATTCTTTAAGTGGCGGCTCGCATTATTGTGGGCAAGTGTGTAGCGGCTGTGGTTGCAGAATAGAGCTTATCTTTCATGAGATAATAACAATCTGCAGTACTTTCAGCATGACCCGTAAGATTTTGCCAAATGTTTGTTTATTGGCTCATCAGCCGAATGAGAGGCCCTCGCAGCTAAAACGGCAGCCTTTCTGAAACGATTGGCTCCTCAATGCATGGTCATGCCAGCTTTTTTCTACATTGCATTGCTGGCGGCACTGACAGCACCAGAGTTGGCAAATGGGTTTTCTGTCCATGTCAAAAATGCTCGTGCTCTTGAAGACACATCACGAGTTACCGCTTTTCGGAATAATCTTACATACCGGTATATGTCAAACCAGCTGTGCAATTTGGCTGAGAGAATGACTCTTATTGGACCTGCCCTGGCTTCTTTGTGTTTATAAACTGTGTTGCACCGCCCAACATCTTCAAAAGCCTCTTCGGAATCGTTATATTCTTGCATGATCATGTTTGCTAAAACTCCAGATCGATGACCATTATTAATGAAAATTTCACTAATAATCAGGTCTCTCACATTCGAACTTGTGTCGATTTGTGCCGTTATGTCTACTTTTTTGTTTTCATTCACAAGCCCTAGCTTTTTAATTGTTTCTGTTACAGTCGCAGAAGGCTCAAATTTTAGATTGTCTTCAAGAGTGATTTTGGTTTTTTTCCTTCCTCCATTCTGCACATCGTAACAATTCTTGATTCTTTGACAAATGATGACTTACATTATTTACATAATATCAGTTTACACTTTATGCTATCAACTTTGATCAAGTCAAATGTGACATCTTCACTAATCAGAAAATTGAAAAAATCCTCCAAACTTTTGAGATATGTTTGAATGGTCTTTGGGTGAAATTTCTGCTGCCTGCAATACTGTTTCAAGAACACATCTTAAAGTAATACTTCATCAAGCAAAGCATTAATGTTTGAAGTATCACTAATGGCTGGCAGTACCTTGTTGACACGGTCACAACACTAACTTGCCGTTTTCTGATCTCTATTACCGGAATCAGGAGAGGTCAAATACTCTTAGAAGAGTTTAAGAAAGTCTGTAGTATTTGGTTCATCGGTGTTTTTTGCTGGCACAGATTTTTCACTTTCGTACAAACTTAAATCAGTTTCACTTCTTACTTCATCAGACATAGAATCTATTTTATCAGGTTCATTAAATAAATCTTTAGAACAATTTGAGTTTTTGTCACGCGTATAATCGGGACACTCTGGCATGCTCTTAATAGGTTGAGGAACCTGCGAAGCACTGCTTACATCAAAAAGTATAAGCACTGCTTACATCAGGATGTATCACCGATTCTGATTTACTTCCAGAATGTCATAAGTCATCGGTGGAATCGCTGCTGCACAGTAAATCATTAAGCAACATTTTACTCAGTACTACTAGTTTAGCCTTATCTGCTAATAGCCTGATTGCCACAGATTTTTTGTAAAAAAATCAAGACTTTATCCATTTCTGTCACAGTGTTAACAGGTTAATAGTAGGCTTAAGTTTTGTTTTCCCTTTTTCTTTTTCCTTTTTCGTTGAGTTTTCCCTTTTTCTTTTTCCTTTTTCGTTGAGTTTTCCCTTTTTCTTCTCCATTTAACGTTGTTCCTGAATCATTAACTACTGCATACCGGTAGCCTATAACGATACTAACCTGCTAACGGACCAGTAAATATCAGAACAACAAGTTGCATCAGCAAGAAATCAAGGAGTCTATGATGAGATCACCAACGATGTAACTTTTCACGTGAACTACAGGAATTGCGCTTGCGCAGATATGACTAATAACATCTATGAAAATGTTACGAAGTTGCATTTGGTATTCATTTCAAATACTTTTTATCCATTCTACAATCCGCTTCTAACTGCGGATTGTAGAAGAAGTTGAGCTTACTTATGCATCAAATTATACTTATATATGAAAAAAATGTAACCTCCATGCAGCAAATGTAGCTTCGATCTGTAGAAAATGCAACCTTTTTCGTAGCGAATATAACACGAGTTTGTAGCAAAAATATCACGGCATGTGAAGAATGTAGCAGCGGGTGGAGCAAAAGTAACCGTTGTGTAGAATTTGCATCCTTCGATAATGCTCTGTCTCTCCTTCGCCAAATTTACCAGATGTTACTTTCCTGTCATTGTATGCGTGCGTTCCAATCTTTGCATTTCAGTCTCCTGTAATGATTCGGTTGTCTTTCCTTGGGATCTTGTCCAACGTTTTCTGAAGGATATCGTGGAACTCATTTGCTTTTTCTTGGCATTCTGGCGTTGAGGCATAAACCTGTACGATAGGCACATTTCTGGGATGTATTAAGGCAATGTATTGCATGTAGAAAAGTGTCTTGGTGGAAAGTAGTTCAAAGTTCGCAAGGTCACTGGTTCAAATCCCACCCAAGCTTTGTTGGCAATTGCTTACTTAAGAATTTTGATGTCTCTGTTAGGTGAAATCTTATCAAGCAGCAAGCTAAAAGCAAGAAGCATTTCAGCTAGTAACTGGAAAATGACAATGGCTTCTAAGCTAAGATAAATTTTGATGTGTAGACTTAGCTTTTATTTTGTTGTAACCTAAAGCCTCAATCTCGCCCAACAAAATGTGCTAACTTTATCTGGCAAAAAGGCGTTACATTTTCAAAGATTTTCATCGGACTTGAGGGAAACCGTAGACGGCAGCGTTGCCAAGTGGTTCGTAGCGTTATTTTTACGACGACCATGATCGCAAGGTTGATGGTTCAACTTCCATTGTCGCCTCGTTATTTCGTCCCTGAATAAGATGCTTCTCGATATTTATATCTGCTTGGTGGAATCTAACAAGCAGCAAATGTGAGAAGTCAGAAGTAAAACTCAAACTCGGAAATTAAGGCAACTCCTAAACGAGTCTGGGTTCGTTCCATGTATAGCGCCTCCGTCGCTTTCACATGACAGGATAATAAAAATGAAAAAATCAAAATCTCGTTTGGAGCGATGCCTCCTTGACAAGTGCGAGACGAAAAGATGTCTTCGTTTTGAGATACTTTGCATCACTGCCCACTCCAGTCAGGGTGCCATTTAACTTCTTTTTCAGTTTTTCCAGAAAATTGCTATGCTTATTTCAGTCCTCATTCAATCTTATGTTATATGGAAATTTGGAGACAAGTTGGATGTTTGGACGTAGGATATGATAATCCGATGAACTCCTCCGCAAAAGAATTTCGTCTTTTGCTAACACTAAATCTACGGTGAATTTAAAGTTTGTAACCATTTGTTTAAACCCAAATTCGAAGTAACGCAGTTTGTTGATGATCAGTTATTGTACGCTGTTTTTAGTGTTCAACTGTTGTTAATTAGCGTGTGACGATGGAACTGACCACTGTTCACTCACCGTTGTGTAGGGGGCGACTAATTGGTATCTCCATTTGTAAATGCTTTGTATGATGTTTGGGCCTAGCCAGATTCTTTAACTGATAATTTACCAACTCATATATATCAAGGGTACAGCGTATCTCTAGCTAGATGCTGCCTGCTAACGATTGGCTAATTTTTTTAGAACTTTGTTACTTCAATTTGTGATGTCAAAATAAAAACTCGAAATTTGTATCTCAGCATTTATACTTGACGCTCAGCGATAAGGAGACATTGCGGAAAACAAGCCGGCAAGCTTATTCGTAGCAAGAGAAATAGAGAGATCCCCAGATTCCCCACGTTCGTTACACGCTTTGGCGTAATACGCTCGTTACACATTTCAGACCAACACAGAAGTAGGCCATATGGCGCGTTAGGTTTACAATCAGAAAGTCACACAAATGCAAGTCTAGAAACTAAATTAAGGCAGCAGTCGTGCTTTGAGAGATAGATTAACATTGCACACACTTGTCAGCATGAAAAATAAAAGCACGGGTTCGAAAACAGGTAGCAGAAACTCAGTGAAATATGCATCAATAGGTTGCTGCTGTTAAAAAAAACAAACATTGTTGGTAGAACCATCGGAAATATGCCCATTACCCGGGCACTTCCTAGCGAGCTCGTTTTTAGTACCTTTGTCGCTTGCAGGCGGTAATGTGAATAAACCTGTGGGAACCCAAAGTGGGCCATATGGGTACGCAAAATGTAAAAAAAATGCTTTTACCCATATTGTTACTGATCTTAAAGACCTGATTTTCGCTTTTAAGTTTTACAGTACAATAACGCCTTGATTAAATGATAAAATTATTGTTATATTCACAGCGAATTATTTTCTGGTATGAAAAATACTTTTGACAAAGCACATTTGATGAACGTTCAAGCGCAATTGGATTGCTTTGGAATTGGTAAGATTCTTTTTACTACGGTGGTTCTTAACCTTTTTAGATAGCGAACCGGCAAAATTTCAGAATAAATTTTGTGGACCGGCGGACTTTAAAAACCAACCAAAAACGTCGTGTTAAAATCAAGTGCTAAAACCATGCACCAATTTGATATTCGTTAATGATGTTTTGAGAGAAAAGGAAACTATTTGTTTGTTTGTTTGTTCCCATTTTATCATCAAATTCCGGTAATTATACTTCTGAATTTCAGTTAAACGTACTTCTACGACTTGTCGTAAATGAATGGCTATGCGCAAGCTTGTTTTTACATGAAAGACAAAACTAAATGAATCGCCAGCGCGTAATGCATGAACTTGTTTGTTGAGCGCCCATAGCCAAGTGGGCTATAATTAAAAGCCCATTTTCGAATTGAGGTATAATATCGGAATTTATTTTAGCGGACCGGCAGAAAAGTAGGTACAGACCGCTACGGGTCCGCGGACCGGCGGTTGAAAAACACTGTTTTACTATAGGCTACATCATTTGCAATATTTGTTTATTTTTTTTTAACTTTTAAAGTGTGCATTTCGAACCTATTCTGCTTATGACTTTTGAGTCGCTATTTGTTTAGAAAAAAAAAAGTGCGATAAAGGGGTGACATTAAATGGATCATGTAATTTTTATATCGGCCTGTTTGCTCAGTTGACAAGAGATCGCTATCGGTGCGGTAGGTCTGGGGTTTGATTCTTGAATCGTTCAAATCGGACACAGCGTCACCAACCGTTATCCACCGCTGCGACGTTTTTTCGGAGCTGCTGTGTTGCCCAGGCGCTGTGCCGCGGAGACGACCCCGCCACTCGTTACACGCTTCGGCGTAATACCACGAGTATAATGAAAATTTGATTTTTGTGATTTTTATTCCATTTCAGCTAAGCTTGTACATTCCTTTTAAATTCCACTAATTTTTATGTGAAGAAGATTGTTAATTTGGCAGTAGACAAGACCACAGTTTAACGCATTTTAGGAAAAAATGACGAACTAGCACAAAAGTTTATTGATTCAAGACTGGATACTGCGAAGGGGCGAAAGTTTATATCAAACAGTTCCATTTCTGTTTGTAACGTGTAATGGCGTCATAATTTTAACTAAAAATCAGCAGCTTTTTTTAAATTCTGCAGTCCTATATCAAGGATGCGACAGTTTTTATGGACCGCATAGTGTTTTATGTTTGAGTACAATGTGGACGAACTTGGGTTGCACCGTGAAAGGACATCAATATCCTGGGTCCAGTGCAACTGAGGATCGTGAAGCGCTCTCTGAAATGTCGATAAAGTAAGAAATTTGTCTACTTGGCCCTACTTTCAACATAAGCCTATATGTTCTCACCAGGAATGTGTTTGTGTAGATAGAGGGGCTCTTCCTGAAGTTGTAGACTCGGGGTTCGATTTCAAGTATTGCCAAACCCAAAGCACACAAATGACAAGTGTGAGCTTTTAAGTCAGACGTTTATCGAAACGCAAAATAGCGCGAAAAGTCCAAGCGGCTGGTAGACCTGAAACAAACCTTTTGGTCGTATCTAGAAATCGTAAATAAATAAATAACTATAAAATTCACTTTTACTTTTTGAATCCTTTGGCTCTACTCCAATTACCTTCTGGTCAGACGATTCTTGTTTGCTGTTGCCTAATTTTAAATTTTGCGAATGGTAAAAAAGCAGAATCAGTTTGCCAATTACAAAAGTATCTATTTAAAGGAGATATATTTCACTGAACAGCATCATCAGTCCTTATTCAAATAGAATCAGTGCTTATTCAAATGATTCTGTTTAAATAATAATTGATTCAAATGTAATGAATTATTTTTCAAATGACTCCATTTGAGCAAGCACCGATGATGCTGTTATAGCGAAATAAATCTTGAAATGGATATTTATATAATTGGCAGACTGATTCTGTTTTTTTTTTCATTCGTAAACTAGATATATAACTGAGGAGCTGTCACCTGCGCGTGGTACCGCTTGACCATGTCGCGAAAAATCCAAGCGGCTAGAAGATTGAAACAGACCTTTCGGTCGTTATGTCCAGAAATCGTATTACTTCAATTCTGGCCACTCAAACTTTTTTTAACTAATGAATATGTTTTATTTTAAAAATTGCAATAGCATGTTTTTCTGTAAACCATTTTTAATTTTTTATGCTTTAGGTTTTCAATAAATATTAGTACTAGGTTTTGCTGAATAAATACTAACTAAAAGATAAAGCGATGGTGTTTGACAATCCTCCGCTAAAAATAGCCCCGTTCCATGGCAAGGTATTGAATATACTGGTATATTTTATTTTGTTCTCTTGCTCTTGAAAGAAGTTGAAATACACTTTGTGGAATCAAATATGGAGCTTTGATAAGTCAGCCCATGCAGTTGTTGCTCTTGTTTGCTATTAACATCTCAGATGGCCAAGTGGTAAGAGCGTCCGCCTCGGGAGCTGTAGACTTGGGTTTGATTTCAAGTCGGGTCAAACCCTTAAAATTGGTATTCACAGCTTCCCTGCTTGGCGCTTAGCATTAAAAGGACAATGTGGAGAACAAGTCGGCAAGTATACTTGTTGTGCCGCTGGGAAAGGCACTTAGCGGGATTTCCCCATCTTGGTGTGGCAGACAAATAGCTGGCAACTCGTAAGCGAGCTCGTACAGCGCATTGTTCACTTTCTCGCAATAGGAGGATAAATATGCTACTGAATACAAAAATACAAAATAGAATTGATAAATGTTGCTTGTACTCTATTTTTTGTTTTATATATGTATTTTAGGGTGGAAATAATGTGTTTACTGACTGATCGCCAGCTTTTTATTTCAGTGAAATTCGTGGCTACATACAGCACTTGCAATATTCTACCAATTCTGCCGACCAATTGAACTGCTACGGGTTTGGTAGGTAGCGACTGTGATGCAATAATTAGTATTTTCAATGATTAAACGTAAATTTTTCCAGTTTTTCCTGATGGATGTTTGAAGTACTTTCCTCCTCATTCTCTAGCTTGTTGCCAGCAAATTTGGCTCTCAAGTGGATGCTTGGAAGTCGGTAGTGATTATCCTCTTACTGAAGCTGATATAATGACATTGTTGTGGTATAGACTGACTTTGGGGTACGTACCCAAGCTTCATTTTTCTATATGATGACTTTGTTAAGGAAAAATATAAAGCCACAGAAAATCTCACAGTCACTGCAACTATTTTGAGATTTGCTATGGCGTTGTTTTTTCTTCTTATGCTATTTTCGTTCTATATTTATTGTATTCCAAAATAAATTCGTTGTTCTTATATCGTTCTGAACGAAGGCATGGCAAATTATTCGGCTGTGTAGTTCATACAATAGTATTTCTCAAGGATGTAGATGCAAACTTTCGAGTGAAAAGCTACGGTATTCAAAGGTATTGGTAGAAGCGCTTTAATCTTATTTTTGGAAAAGAAGTTTTTTCAAATTGAAAAGACACGCCCGTTCTTACCCCGGGGGCCGTTGTCTCCCCTCGGGGACCACATGGACAAGATCCATTCGCCTTTTAAACGGCAAATACTGTAAGTAATCCTTTATAGCATGTGGAAGGAAGTGGCCATTACGAATGCTACACCGAAAGAAGTTTTATTGCTTAGCAGGGAGCCACTGGTGTTGAGATTCTCTACAAAAGGGTCCACAAACCATATGAGGTTAAGAACTACTGGCCTATAAAATTGTTTTTCTTGGGTAATAGCAAAGTTTTTAAAGTCGCTTGGCTGTTTTAAGCGATCCTGAATTATTTTAATTATTATTTGTATGAATTGACTATATAGTATGGTTTTCAATTTTTTGTAGAGAAGTGAGATCATACGTACATAACCTGATCAATCTAGCTGAGTCATCAGACCAAAATGCTCAAAAAAAGTGTTATGGCATGGGTAAGTCTCTCGCTAATTATGATATTAAGAATTGTAACAGTGAACATAAGCCTTCTGTTCAGTGTCTGGTTGTTAAAGCGCTTGCATGTTCTGGGAGTCTTTCAGTTTAATGAAAACTTTTCAAGAGAAAAAAAATTGCTTGCAAAAGAGATGGGAATTTTAAACGGTGTACTGCTTACCCCTGAAGATGTTTTATTGAAGTATAATTATTTCAGAGCTCAATGAATATGGGACAAAAATAGCTTGAGGAGAAAAATTAAAGCCACAGTAGTTATTCTTAAAATTGGACGTTTCGATAACACAGATTCAGCTGTCATCATCAGCAGTGTAAGCAAGGCTGTGCAAAACTGAAAGTCTTTTTTGCAAATTGAAAAAGTTTTGTACTGTCTTTCTTACATTGCTGATGATGACAGCTGAATTTATGGTGTCGAAACGTATAGTTTTAAGAATTATTATGGCTTCAATTTTCTCCTGAAATACAGTTTCTGTTTTAATCAACTGGTTGTTTAACTTAGTGCTTGAGCTGATGAAAAAGAACGCATCTAACTTTTGCCTAATGCATTGATACAATTAGTCGTCGTATCTACATAATTTAGGTTATTTACGAAATATTGGGCATAAAATGAACAATGCATTGAGGGAGATTCAAAATTAACTCTGCATTATTCTCGCGATATTGCATCGAAGCGAGTAACGGGATCCATCTTGGCAACCATTTCCGCGGCTTAGGGACTGGACAACGCAGCTTCGAAGAAACGTTGCAGAGGTGGCGACACTGTGTCCGGTTTGACTTGCTCGGGAATCGAACTACCGACCTTTTGCACTATTAGTGGGGTCTTGAACCACTTACATCAACTAGCCGTATTTGAAGGAAATTGCGAATGAGATAGGCTCTTTACGTCGACAGCCTCATCATTTACATTAAAGTTGTTTTTAAAGCGTTTGAGTTGACACATTTTGCCAAAAAAAACATCACAGTAACTATGAGGTGAACATACGTTGAGGAGAAGAAATAAGGTCGCAGTGATACACAATTGCAACAGTTCTTCTTTTCTAAAGATATTGCAAAATGTTTTTTAGTTTTTCCAATTTCTTGTAAAAGCTATGAAGGTCCTCATTCCATCCTGTGTCAGCAAAGCATATGGTCAGTCGCTGGATGTTCGGATGAAGGCTTTGAATATTTTGTAAATTCTGATAGAACTGTCGCAGATTTAACTTTAAGGTAAGTTCATTAAAGATATGCCGAAACAAGTTTACCGGCGATCGGTGCGAAATTAACTTGCCTCATTGAAACTGTTCTTATCGTATTGTTCCCGTGCAGGCGTTCAGTCAGTATTAGCTGCCGGCCGACTAGCACAGTTGTTAAGACGTTACTATCGGTGCGGGAGGTTGGGGGCTCGAATCCCGGTTTGGTCAAATCGGACACAGTGTCGTCACCGCTGCGACGTTTCTTCGGAGCTGTGTTGTTCAAGCGCCTAGCCGCGGAGATGTGCTCCGCCACTCATTACACGCTTTGGCATATTATTGCGAGTATGATGAAGATTTGATTTTGGTTTGACTCAGCCGCAACTATTTTCCAATCTGCTTTTTATGCTCAATCATTTTTTTCTTCTCATCCTTTCACCTTTGTCTTCACATCGCTGTTTTCTCTTCTCAGGACCCTGCACCTGCATGTTTCTATGCTTATTCAACCATGTGTACGAGTTTTTAAGTCATTGCTGAAATAGGCTATTATGAATTGATTCACCTGGTTCAGAATTTTGCAAGTTTGGATTTTCAAATTGGCATTTGTTTTGCATAGAACTTGATAAAATCGCCGTGAAGAATAAGTTTGGGGTTTTGAACTAGGTTTTCGCTTTTATTTTTAGATCGAATGAGGGTGTGACTGACAAGCTAATTCTTCTCTCTACGCTTCGTCTTCCTTTATTGCATTACGTTTGCTTGTGAGCATCTTTTAACGTAATTTTGAATTTTCTACCTTTCATGTCTTTCTCGATCAAACTTTTTTGGTCTCTTTTCTTGAAGTGTCTTTAATTTCTCTCTCTCTAAATATGTTGACTTTTGTAAAAGAATATTTATGAGTTTATAGCTCTGTGAAATGCAGTAGAGTTTGATTTTGCATAATTAAGTTGTTTTGCTTTTTTGCATGCCACAAAGCTTAATTTTTTATAGTGCATGCATCATAGAAAGCGACTTAGTTGAGCATCAAATTCACGAAATCAGCTGCGGTGTTCAGTGCACTAACGTCTAGGCCAGGGGTCTCCAAACTACGGCCCGCGGGCCAGAACCGGCCCGACCCTCCATCCGACCGGCCGTGATGTTTTACAAATCCTGCTGCCTGACCGCATATAATACAATACACTTCATGAAAGATGGTGGATTTTACAACTGCGCGCTAACAAGTTTATTAGTTATTGCACCATGTTGAGAGTCATTATTACAGCTCTGCTAGCAAAATTCGCAAAAACCTGCCCATGTTGCGCTGTTAAACGACGCAAAAAAACGGCTGATTTTTTGCTGTTTGGAGTTTTGCAGCTTCATAATCGCGTAGAAAAGCCACATTTTTTCTTTATCCGTGGAAAATTAGCGAGGGTGTTTCTTAAAAAAAAAATTGGATTCAAGTGTGGCGTAGCGTAGAACATTTTTTATCCGCTTTCCGCTCCATCCAGGCCTACTACTGCTACTAACCAGATACAAAAGATCTCTTCGTTTCTTCTTTCTCCTTTTTCATCTCATTGGTTGCAGCAGAAGGCCTGGATTGCTGAAAACGGCGATAATCCGGATTTTCTATATATCCATGATAGATATGTGGAAAATGGTACCAGCATTCATGTTTTGAGTTTTTTATTTGAATCCAGAATGTATGGTTGGCCCTTCAACTATTGTGTGAAAGCTTATGGGATTCTTATGTTTAAAGGTTTGGAGACCCCATGCTCTAGTTAGTAAACCAACTGACATGATTGTTTGCTGCAGACAGGTTAAGCTGTGTAGTTTCAGTTTCTTACTGACAAATGTGTAGGTTTTAACCCAATAAAATATTTTCTGCTTGTGGTTCCAAAACTGGGATTAACATCACAGTAGGAACTTTTCTTCCGAAAATTATTCACTGGTGATCAGAGGCGCAAGCCACAGGCTTGTAGAGAACAGTGATCAGTCCCATCAAAAAACTTGGGAACCTGGGCGCTCCCTAATTTGTTCTTATCAAAAAACGTATACGACATGCTCTTAACTGCTCATAGCGCACCCTAGTTCGTCTTTTCAAGTCTCATCTGTGCAGTTGGTGCGCTATCTGTATTTTTTTTTTGGAACTACGCGTATACTGTTTATCTTCCTTGACTTTTCGTGTGTGAGGAAGTATCTCTTGAGCAATTCATCAGAGCGCTATTTGCAAATTTTTTCTATCAGTAAACTCAATTAAAACAAGCTAAAGTAATGATGTGTTTTTTGTAAATCAACATTGCTGTAAGCTATTCGTAAGTGATACTTGTTCAGAGACGTCAAATCGAACGTGGACATGCTTCGTGAAGCTGCTTTGAGTGGTAATGAAGATGCTCAGATGACGTGCTATGGTTTACGTAAGCATATTAACGTATGAATTGAGTCACTAATGTAAACACGTTGTGTTGGCGTAATAGTTAAAGACTTCCTATCGGCGTGGGAGGTATTGAGTTCGATTTCCGGGCCGGCCAAATCGGACTCTGTCACCAACGGCTGGCCACCGCTGCGACATTTCTGTGTTGCCCAGACGCTATGCCGAGGAGACGGGCCGCCGCTTGTTACCTGCTTGGGCGTAATATTGAGTGTATGATGGAAATTTGATTTGACTAGCGATTGATTTAGAGATGTATAACAAGAATGACCAAAACTCGCCCATGCATCTTTGGATAAGGCGTTTTGAGAAGTTTGTTCTTTTAAAGGCATTTTTAAAAAGCGCCGAGACTAAATCTCGATTTGGCTTTGCTTGGTCGATTCTTAATAAGTTGGTTACGTGAAATCACGCACTTTTCTTGTAAACTGCAAGGCGAAATGTATGAAGTTTTTTTTGTTCAAGCATTTAGAGATCGTTCCGACCAAATTCAGTAAACAGCTCAGATGGCCGAGTGGTAAGAGCGTCCTCCTCGGGAGCTGTAGACTTGGGTTTGATTCCAAGTCGGGTCAAATTAGTAACTTTAAAATGGGTATTCCCAGCTTCACTGCTTGACGCTCAGCATCAAAGGGACAGCGTGAAGGAAAAGCCGGCAAGTTTACTTCTTGTGCCGGTGCGAAAAGCACTTGGTGGGATTCCCCCATCTTGGTATGGTAGACAGATGGCTGGCAATTCCTAAGCGAGATCGTATAGCGCATTGATCGCTGTCTCGCGGTAAGAGAATAAGTATGCAACTAAATATAATGCAATACTCAGAAACTGGTGTTCGCATCTTTTTTACTTGATGTTCAGTGTTATGAGGACGATGTGGAGAACACATTCGTAAGCTGACAACGGCATTCTCTCAACTCAGAGTGGTTGATAGTTGGCCAGGAATTGATAGTAGGCCAGGACGTTATAGCGCCTTCGTCGCTTTTTTGCAATACGAAGATAAAAATGTAGTCGCATAGAATAAAACTTAACTGCTGATTGAAAGTTTTAGCTTGATTGTCTTTAGCTTCATTTATGTGGAATATAGAAGTATGAGTTGAGTGCATGGTTTGATAACATCATTACAACGGTAAGTATCAACAAGCATGACCAGTGATGGGCGGCAGTGAAGTGTAAATGGTCTGTGAGGTTATCAAGTTGACTGCCCCGCAGTGCCCTTGAGATCATTTGGTAGAGATAATCTTATACATTATCAAAAAGGCATTGTTAGGTAATAATAACATGGTAATAATGAATTACAAATTTACCAAAAAAGGTTGAAATTAACAAAAAAACTCATGCACTCATGTCTATTTTCAGTATAACGAATTTATCGAGTGCGGAATACTTGTGTTGAATGTAGGAGAATGCTTAATGTTCAGATTTTGTGAAGCTAAGAGAAAGGTTATTTGAGGTTAAACATTGCTTAATTCGAAACAATTCACAAATCTAGTTTCAGTTGTAATTTTTCCGGCGAATCAGCGTTAGCGAATAGGTGTCGTCAGCAAGTAATATTGAGGTGCAGTTATGCAGTTAGGTAAGTCATTAATATACAAAGAAAGGTAAATAGCCCAAGAAAAACTTAGGGGTAAACTTAATCCTTTGTTCTTCGAGAAGAAATGTAATTTACAAAACCAATTGCTGATGTTACTAAAGTAGGAACAGAGAAGATTGTTATTGTATTCTTAAACAGAAATAATCTCGATGGCTTATTAGTGTTTCATGGCTGACTCTAACAATGGTTTTGGCAGCGTGGCACAGTGATTTGAAGCGTCGTTTTTACGACGACCATGATCGCAAGGTTAATAGTTCAACTCTCAACCTAGTCTCGTTGTTGCGTCCTTGGATAAGATGCTTCACGATAATTATCTCTGCTTAGTGGAATCTGGCAAGCAGCAAATTAAAGAAGTCGGAAGCAAAGTTTAACCGGGAAACTTGGAAACAAAGGCAACTCCTAAGCGAGTCTGGATTCGTCCTACGCATAGCGCCTACGCCGCTTTCTTGTGATAGGAGGATAAAGATGAAGAAGAAGAACAAACGAGACGGTAAGTTCTATGGTACACTTATCTTCGGAATAACATTGCACTAACCGTTTCCTTGTCCACATGTCCAATTTTAGTAGGCTTTTAGGCCCGCGGTTTTTGGTTCTAGTTTCTGCGTCGTAATTCATGTTTAATGTCATAATTTAAAAAAATAATTATGACATCAAAAATTGATTATGATGCAGAAACTAGAACCAAAGCCCTCTAAATTTGGAGATGTGGCAGGGTAAATATCATGTAAGGCGTTCAAAGTACTATTGAAGACGTAGCATACTGTGTGCAATTAATAAAAATTATAATCTGTAATGGAGTTGTACACCAGGCATATTTGATATTAAAGCAAACAGTTCTTCTGGTGTAAGAATTGAAACTAAACTGGACTGATAAACTCGAGAAAGGAGACTAACTGTTCAAATTCAGTTTAATAGATCTGACGTTTCGCTGGTCAGAACGAGGCACTCGAAATGATCCCACAAAACAGTAAAATAACTAGGCAGATTCAAATTAAAAATTATTTTTAATGAGCACATTATTACCAAATAAAGAAAAATATTACGTCAAAATATCGGTGCGGATATTGAAGAATAGACAAACGGAAAAATAATGCATTAAATCGCCGGAGATGAAAAAAGAAATTACCGTAGAATCACATTTGGAATGTAGAAACTGGAAATTTGAAATAAAGGAATCAAAAAGTAAAAAGAAAAATTAGCTTTTAAGCAGCTTCTTATAAACCAAAGGAAAAGCGTGGCTGTCATTCTGTTCATCACTTCTGGCTTCTCATTGATGAACCAACTTTCAGCAAATAATCGTTTGGAATAGTCAGTTTCCGTTTTAAGAATTTCAACTTTAGACCAATTGATAGTATGATTTAACGAAATGGAGTGTTTTGTGGGATCATTTTGAGTGTCTCTGAAGAAGCTGGTTGTTCTGACCAGCGAAACGTCAGATCTATTAAACTGAATTTGAACAGTTAGTCTCCTTTTTCAGAGTTTATCAGTCCAGTTCAGTTTCAATCCTTACACCAGAAGAACTGTTTGCTTTAATAAAAAATCATAATCGTTAGTTCTTGGGTAGAATTCAAAGTAGTGTTATGGCTACGTTTTCTCAAATCCCAGAAAACAAGGCAGCAGCGAGAACGCGAAGATGGATTTTCGATGTCAAAACAGCCAGCAACAGTTCTTAGCGATGGAGAATCGTGCTTTATCTGCAGACCGTGGATCGACAGCATAATTGACTTATGACACATCTGCTTCAAATATCATTGCAGCATTCCGAACTCACGATCACGTGACAGTTTTGGTCAAGTAAAGACAACTCCACAGATCAGGAAGCCACCGGAGTGATTTCTCGCTGATATTAAATTTGTTCCTTTGTTAAACATTTTATATTTTCCCCTTGACTTAAATTCCCGGAGCAGGAAAAAACCCTTCTGAGTTTGTCTTCAGCAGTGCAGAGATCTTATCTATAAGTCAAAAAAGGAAGCTATTTTAGATACAATTACCTTCTATTATATTTCATTAGATTTGACGTGGTTTTGCTGATTCTGAGCTGCTCAAAAAACTTTACTGCTGGAAATAACACATGAATCTATATTTAGTTGATGAACGATGTTTTTTTTTCAGATTTTCCTCAAAATTGCGAAGTTTATGATGGACCCAAAAGCATACAATGCTATATCACACTGTGGCAGCGAGCTGGTTGTCTCTTGGAAGGTGATGATATGCCTTTGAATCTTACTTTCATTGAGCAAGAAACTATTGATGGACTAAATATACGGTTGGTGAAAGTTGATTCATTCACTTAAGTTATGATTTAGTTTTATTTTAAGCTTGTGAGTGTATTAATGTTGAAAAACTTGATTTTGTCGGAGACTTTTTGAACCATAACAATTAAGAAAAATACTTTCTGAGTTATTTACCCTTCGTAATTTTCTTTTTGTTGTATTTTTGTCCATGTTTGAAACTATTTTGTACTCGTAGTATTTGGCTTATTCTTATGCAGTGGACAGTGTGCAGTGGTTATTTGCATCTTTCGTTTTCCTACCAACAGGGTTGCCACATCCTGGAAAAGTCCTGCATTTTTTTTGCTGTCCTGGAAAGTCCTTGAATTTTGTTTTAAGTCCTGGATAATCCCTGAATTTTGTTTTAAGTCCTGGACAGTATTAGAAAGTTTTACCCGTGCTTTGCCGCGACAGAATAGTGAAACCACTTACCCAGTGACTTGCAAGAGGCGAAAGAAGGGTCTTCCCTTCAAAAAGTCCTAAAAAATGACTTAAAAAAGTCTTGGAAAGTCCTGGAATTAAATTTTTCAATTTCTGTGGCAACCCTGGTAACCAAATCAAATCTTTATTTTACTGGCAATATTACACCATAACAGTAACAATAGTAACGATAGCGCCTGGGCAGCACAGCTCCAAAGAAACATTGCAACGACGACGAGCCAATGACTCCGATTTGACTGGCCCGGGAACCGAACCCCAGACCTCTCGCACCAATAGCGATGTGCTTAACAACTGAGCAAACCGGCTGGTTATTTTCTAAGCATTTTATTGTTAGGGCCAGCATTGCGTTACATGTGGTGCGCTATTTGTCTATCTCAAGTTCGTAAAGCTACGATTTTGTAATATGCAGTGAAGTACAGCGCCATATGACGAATACGTTCGACAAAGCTCAAGTTGGAGATGTGAGAGCACAAAAGGATTGTTTTGGGTTTGGTAAGTTTGTTATCGCCATACTCCTACCTAGTAAATTGTAATCTTGATGGTAAGAGCGTCCGCCTTTGAAGCAGTAGACTGGGGTTTGATTTCTGAGTCGGGTCAAACCATTGACTTCAAAATTGATACTCACAACTTTCCTGCTTGACGCTCAGCATTAGAGGGACAGTGTGGAGAACAAGCCGGCAAGTTTACTTGTTGCGTTGTTGAAAAAAGCACTTAGCGGGATTCCCCCATCTTGGTGTGGTAGACAGGTGGCTAGCAACTCCCTAATGAGCTTGTTATAGCCCTTAGATCGCTTTCTCGTGATTGGAGGATAAATATGCAACTGTAATACGAAAAAAAAGCATTCACTTCACGCTCTGCTGTTCACTTTGTAGGATGTTTTAAGGTGGTCTTGGGACAAAATTTGTTTTACGAAGTCCCTTTGGATGTAACATGCGTTTGCATTTATAGCTTTGAGAAGAATCCAAGGATTTTGAAATGTACTGTGCCTTACTTTGAGAAAGAGCTGTGCATTATTATGTTATTATGCCAACGACATGGCCTAGCGCTACCTCGCGCAGGCGACAGATCCTACGTGACGGGTGCGATTCGCGGCTTAAGCCGAACATGTTTGATGTATACCGCGTAGCTGCCTCGAAGAACGCAAGCTCACTTCGCAGTCTCCCTCAATTACTGTTCAGTTTTCAGTTCAATGTAATTTGAAAATAAGCTCAGTTATTAATGTTGTAGAATTTACACCTGGATGTCAAAGTTTTTACGGCCCTCATGATTTAACGTGTTTTGCAAACATCTGGTTGGAAGTTGGATGTTTACCAGAAGGAAGATTGTATCCGAAAAATCTATCCAGTCCATTGGTGAATGCGTCACAGTCATTGAACCTTATGTAAATAACTGTTGTGTAATTAGTTTTCTAACGAAGTAACTTTTCTAGGCTCGCTTATCATTGGGGGGTCGCGGGGACACCAACTCGAGTTACCTCCTCCAAGCTACTTTCTGCGACAAAGGGTGGATGGATGCTTTGGTGGAATGCCAAGGCGAGACTAACGAAGATTTTTAACGTAATCTCGCCATCAAGTTTTGGGATGGCCTATTGGTCTTCGACCAGCCGGTGTTGAATTTACCATTTTTTGGCAGTGCTGTTCTGGAACATTTGTGTCATTCCACGAAGCAATAATAATTTAAACAATAAATGATTGTGCAAGTCCTTCAATATTGCTTCTTGAGTTGTTAAATTTACTTATACTTTTGATTTTTGGTCCAGTTAAGCACCGCGTTGAAAGGATGTAGAACTGTTAAGTTTTACAAAAATTGAAAAACTTTCAAAGTAGAACATTGCCTCATTCCGGTCTTGGATTCGAGGCTGGAGATCTCCAACGCAGACACACTTTTCAACCGAACGAGCTTACTATTTGTGCAAGTAGTCTTAGCAGGATTGGAGGAATCGAACCAACAACTTTGGCCAGTGCATTATTTCCAACTAGGAATCATATTTCTGTAAACAAAATGGCAATGACCAACTTTCTGTGATTTTAGAGCGTTACGAAAAGTAATTGAAGAGGTGGCTATCATGAAAGATGCACAAGACCAGCTCAATTGCTATGGATTTCGTAAGTTAGCCCTAAAACCACAACATACATGTTGAGCCATAGGAATACTTTGTCACTCTGTAATCGCCATGATAATTAAGCGTAATTTAATTGTAGCATATTATACTTTTATGTTTCAACTTTTGCTATGAAACGTACTTACTGGAGTTAAAGGATTGGTTTGTTATTGGTAAGAAAATAAATGAGAGAAATGACAATGGTTAGAGCTTTTTTGTATTTTTTTTTTGCGAAGCTATATCAATAATGTAGTTCGCAAAAAATCTGCTCTTCTGACTTAGGCTATTCGTAATTTGCTACAGACTTTTTTTCACTTTTTCATGTCAATAGGTTTTCCTCAAGGTTGTGTGTCTTACTATGGCCCACATTCGCTTGATTGTCTGGACTCAATATGGCTTGATTTTGGTTGCAAGCGGACAGGATTGGGTTTTCCTGAAAAACTAACCATGCAAAAACGATCTTACTTCGGTCTCTTCAATATAAAGTAATCGCTTGATAAAAACTAGTCGAAAATCGTCTTTCGTGAGATTTTATTTGATAAAACTTGCATTTTTAATCTTTTATTATGAGATGAAATTAGATTGATTTTAGATTTTATGGTGATAAAAATAATAAGAGCCTCACAATAAAAGAATTCCAGTGATGTACAGTGACATTTTGAACTATGTGGAATAGTAATAAACAAAGCTGTTTTTTTATTTTTTTCGGAAAAATGTTTTTGCATTTGCCAGGACTTCAAACTTTTCAAATTTAAAGTACCGGAACAATGCGAACGTAGTGCTCTTATTCTTCATAAATTGTGCCGTAAGTTACTGTAAGGTTGTTTTGATTTGGAAGCTTCGCATTTATGCGAAAACTGTGTTCCGGTACTTTGAATTATGAACAGCATTTTAATATCTCCAAGTTACGAACTTGTCTAGGTTATATGATCTGCTTACTTAAGAAATGTTAACGGAAACTGATGTAATTTCAGAGAGTTTTCCTCTTATGTGACCGGAATAGCGTCGCAATCTTCCACGCTAGATACTCAAGCTCAATTAGATTGCTTTGGAAGTAGTAAGTAACTTGTCTTTTTAGTGCGGTTTCTACGGTCTATGATGTCCATACGGTCACAATTTGCATAATATGTCGCTGTTTTTGAACTAAAGTGAATTACTGGTCTACTTAAGGTGGAACTCTCTTTTGTTTGTTTTGCATAGCTGTTTTCAAATCTTCTAGTCCATCACTTCAAATGTTTCTAAAATTTTGACAAATTTTCTGTTTTTTTTTTTTTAACTTCTAGTTGTAATCAAAAGAAATAATTTAGATAACGTATGCGCATTGGTCTGTTGTTTCCTAAGCCTGCGACATTGCCTGGAGGCATCCCATGTTGGTTACAGAATACAGATCTTGTATGGCGGGTTCGATTCACAGTTGGAGCCGGTTGCATTTGGCATCGCACAAGAGGGATTGTGTGGCTGCTGATTTGAAAAGCGCAAGTTTCGCAGTCTCCCACTATCACTGATGAATATTCAGTAGATTATAATGGAGACATAATTATCTTGGAAAAAGTTGTCGTGCTGAAACAAAGCACCTTTGCCGCGCCTTACTACTCCATGCCAAATGCAGTAATACAGTATTAGATTTTGCGAGCCATACAACAGCGTGCAATCTTTGTGACAATGACTGCTACTTCGACTTTTTTGGGTGGGCGGTTTCTTATTGTCGATCCCATTGTAGCTTGGTTTAAATAAACTTTATGCTTTTACTCTTGTCTAAGCCGGTTGTGATACTATCAATTGCATTAGAATTGTGAAAAAGAAAACACACAAGTAAGAAAATGAGCAAGTTCTCGAGAAAAACAGAAAACAGTCAGTGCCCTTGAAATTGAAGGCAATTCTTAGAAATGAGCTAGTGCTAGAAACTCTGGACGAGTCTTGTAGTTTATGTGGTTTTATTCTGACCTTTACAGGTCGGTTAGCCCAGTTGTTAAATGCATCCCTATCGGTGCGGGAGGTCTGGGGTTCAAAACCCGGCTGATCAAATTAAACACAGTGTCGTCAACGGTTCGCCTTCGCTGAAATACGTTTTTTCGGAACTATATTGCCCAAGCACTAAGCCGCGGAGATGAGCCCCGCCACTCGTTAAACGCTTCGGCGCAGTACATGAGTGAGTGTGATAAGGATTTGATTTTTTCATTCAGTTTTTCCGATCGGATGCAATAGTTTTGATGGGCCCCATCCTCTTCAATGTCTTATTACTATTTGGGAAAATGCTGGATGCATCGAAGAAGGATTAAAGCATCCGAAACGAGTGAATAATACAGATGCTCTGTTGACCAGTACAATGACCTTATGGTAGGACGACTAATTTCTAATTAAAGCTATAATTTTCACCAAAGTATGGCCTGGGCAATGCGCTGTTGCCGATTTAATTCATTCTAGTTTACGTGTAGCGGCATGATTAGCGATGTCGTACACCTGCTTCAGATCGTGCTTGACGGATTCGATTCCCGACTGTAACCGCGTTTGAAATGTTTGCCGGGTAGCTACTGACTCAAAGAGCGCAAGCTCACTTCCCTCAATTACTGTTAAATTTTCTGGTCAAAACTATGAAAATATTATACGTGTTATTTGTTTTAGATGTAATAAGGTTATCATTTATTGCTGCTTGTATTTGTTCGTTTTTAAAGTAATCATGCACTTTCAAGTTTGGAGGGTGCAACTTTCTTGTTGGTTCGGTGTGTGTATGCATGTTGGGTCAAATCAACTTTTAAGGTTTTGAATAAAGGCCAACAGGCTGCATAATTATAAGAAATAAAAATGCGTAGAAAAATTGTGGAGTTGGACTGCGTTTTTCGTTTCTTTCAGGGGAAGATGGTGAAGCTCTTTTACAAAGTAGTAAACAGGTGATGGAGAATAAAGTTTAAAAAATAACTAAACGTCTTATTCTCAACTTTTGATTCAACTAAACCTAACTGGTGTTTCTTTCAAGACCATTCCTTTATTATTGAGGCAGCATCTTTTAGTTAATATGATTTGAATTATTTTCGATTTTGATAAAGGGACTTGCCGGTATACGCGAGGAATATCTACAACCAAGCACTTAACGGCGATAGCAGCGCACAATTGGACTGTTTTGGTTTGGGTAAGTTACTGAGCAATAACATGCTTTGTCGTTGTAACGACATAACAATTTACAGTGTTTTCATTTGTCAATGCACTTCTAGAAGGTTCTAGAACAGGGGTTCTTAACCTTTTTTGTCTCGTTTACCCCTTGCCGAAAGAAAAATGTATAATTTATTCCCAGTGTACCACTACTGCTTTTTCAATATTGAAAATTAATTTTTTCTTTAGTCTTTAATTCAGAAAATTTACCCCTTCGATAGGTAAAATTTACTCCCGGTTAAGAACCCCTGTTCTAAAATCATCGAGAATTTTCGGGGCGACTCTTGATATGTCGTAATTTGAGACAAATTAGCGTTTTTTGCTGGCGTTATTTATGCGAGCAGTTTTTTTTTAGCGTAATTAGTCGTTTGTAGAGTTAAGGAAGTGTTATATGCTGAAGGGTTTAACCCTGGTTTAATAGCGTTTTGAAGTGAGCGTAGAAGCCTACGTTGGTAAAGTTTAGGTTACGGTGAGTACCGTAACCTAAGTGAGTTAAGCTTGGGTCGTGTTATTATATTGGTTTGGTGAAGGTCTTTTCATTTTTTCTGTGAGGCCAGTTCAGAGTACAAATTACGTTCAGCGGTTTATCATTCAATACAACTTATCGATCATCCTGTCAGCGAAGTAGTTCTTTGTCCTTCATGGATAATTCTTTATCTGTTTTGCGACAATGGTCTTTCAAATCAAACGTTCACAAAAGCGGCTGTGTTGAAGATCAATTGCTAGACAAAATTCTTTGAAATAATTCAAGTAACGCACCGGCCCGTTAGCTCAGTTGTTACGTCATTTAAACCAAATGGTTTGCATTAACTAGATTAACTGGAAGGAAACGCTTATTTGTTTAAATGCCGTAAATATCCTGTAAAATCTACGTGACCTGATGAAAACGTATGGTTGGCGTAGTACTAAGGACATCCTCGTCAGTGCGGGAGGTTTGGCTTTGATTCTTTGGCTGATCAAGTCGGACGCATTGCCGCCAAAGGCTTGAGTCGGTATCCCTGCGAATTCGTTAATAGTTCGTAGCGGTGCTGCCCGGCGCTAAGCCGAGATGGGCCCCGCCACTCGTTACACGTTTCAGCGTAATGTCGCTAGTATAATATTTTAATTTAATTTTTTAAAATTTAATTTTAATTTTAATCAAAGGATTTTCATCTGTTGCTGCTGTTGCTGTAGCAGGTCACAACCCAAATTTTCGAAAGAATTGAATTGTATATATTGTCCATAAATCATTGTATCAAGTTGATTTTGTACTAAAAAGCTTTTGTGTTTGCTGTAGAATTTCCTACATTTTGTACGGAATATGAGGGAGTCCAGCCTATTGGATGCTACGATGGAATATGGAAAAGTTTTGGCTGCACTACTTCGGCTTGGGGAAAACCCTTTGAACAAGCTGTGAAAGATCTTGAAAAGCTAAATTTGCGGTGAATCGTAGTTACAATGCAGCAATTAGGAATACTGTTCTTAGCGTTTTGTTTATAATTCTTACGTCTGTTCCGGCCTGGAGCGACATATTAGGCCCCAACTGTGGATGTTATATTCTGTGTCTCCAGCTTGGTTTGAGACAACCTATTCAGCTACTAGGATTTCCGTTCGTCTGTGTCTCGAGGTTACTTTTTTTCACAACGGTTATAACTTAATGATTAGGTTTCATTTAGAGTACTTCGGCAAGAGTTTTGTTTCGAGCGGGGGGAGGGCAAAAGGGAAATTGCCCCCCCTCCGAAATATTTTCAGTGACCACTAGTTTACAAACAAAGATACTAATGCTGTAACGTAAATCTACAAACAACGCAAGCAGGGGCGGATGAAGACCACTTTTCGACAAACAATACACAAAAATGGGTATTTTTCTTGCAAAAAACCTAAAAATTCGTGGCAGATGGGGGCTCTGCCCCTAGACCCCCTTAACCTCCTGCGGCTGGGGACTTCGCCCTCACACCCCCGGTTGGGGCACCCCTTTGCCGAATCCTGGGTGCGCCACTGGAAAAGCCTATGAAGTTTTGCCCCCCCCCCCCGAAACTTTGGGCTAGATGCGACCAACAAAACAACTTCAGCATGGTGAATATGTAACAAGATCTTGTTTTACATTGCTTTAGGAAAATCATAGATGCACTCGAAGAAATGATGGCTCGTGTATCCACAGATTCTCAAATACAAATGACTTGTTATGATACCAGTACGTTAATCAGATTTTCAGTAATTTTAACAGCTCAAATGGCCGAGTGGTAATAGCGTCTGCCTCTGTAGTTGTAGGCTTGAGTTTGATTCCGAGTCGGGTCAAATCAAGGAAGTTAAAATTGGTATTCACAGTTTCCCTGCTTGACGCTCAGCATGAAAGGAACAGTGTGGAGAAAAAGCCGGCGAGTTTACCTGTTATGCCGTAGGGAAATGCACTTCGTGGGATTTACCCATCTTAGTGTAGTATACAGATGTCTGGCAGCTCCTAAGCAAGCTCATGATGGCGCTTTGATCGCTTCTCGTGATAGAAAGGATAAATAGTAGGGTGTCCCATTTTGGGGCGGCTTTTCACGAAAATTAGGCTCGGACCCTATGCTGACTGAATTTTTGTTGCTGATTCCAAGAATGGTGTAATATTTTAGTATGACGTCATCTTGAGGTACCTCCTTGCGGATGTCTTGCAATTTTGACGATGTTTCCGGTATTGTGAGAGCTAGAGAGTTGAAACTTGCACCAAAATACTCTGATTTCCTATCTGTGGTTAATGTATCATAAAACGCTAACTGCAACAGAAAACCAGTTATTGCGAAAAAAACATGATTTTTGATCATTTTCGCGCCAAAAAGTGGCAAACACAGAGAATATGCTGTTTGTAACTAAATTTTTGATAATTGCTAACAGTAAACTCTGTTTCAACCTTCGATTCTCTCTCTCTCTCTCTCTCTCGAGTACACTAGATAACCTCCAACCCTCACCAGCATAGGTGCTAGTTTCTAGAAAGTCGGAAAAAGAATGTTCACTGCCCTCAGTTATCTTTGCATGCTAACGCTTTTACGTGGCAACAGAGTTTTTATCAGATGTCATCAGTTTATGGATCAAATCTAGCTTTCTTGTGCTTTCAAAAAATCGAAATGATTCTTAGCCATCTTACGTAGCAAAATAAACTGAAAGCAGCAGAAAGCGCGCAAATAAAAATCAGCATCATTTTTAACAGGAAAGTGTTTCGCGAGAACATTTTGACGTACTGTATCTTAATTTAAGCGCACACCAACAACAATGTCTTAAGATAGAAAAATATGCCTGGGCACTACAGGTCTTAACGAAGTTTGAATTTTTTAAATCAGTAAAGCAGCAGAAATATAATATTAACATCCAAGAAAGATCACACTTCTTAAAAGCAAGGAAAAGCAATGGCTTCCAAAAAAGAAAAGCTTTGGAAGAAAAAACATCAAAGGTTAAAGAAACGAAGAGAAAAGCTGGAAAAGATGAATCGAAACAGCTGGCTATTATGGCACACAATGAAGAAGTGGTTATCTAGCTTACTCATAGGTTACCAATCACAGAAAAGAATCTACCGGAAAATATATATTTAGTGTTTTCAGCAAATGTCGGTTTCTTAACTAGGATACACTGATGAGATCTGGAAAGTCGAAACAGTGTTTCTTGGTGCAATGATCAAAAAAATATTGGTACAAACAGAGAGAGAGAGAGAGAATTGAAGGTTGAAACACTTTACTGTGAGCAGTTATTAAAAACTTGGTAATAAACAACATATTCTCAGTGTTTGTCACTTTTGGCGCAAAAATGATCAAAAATCATGTTTTTTAAAATAACTCGTTTTCTGTTGGAGTTAGCGTTTTATAATGTATTGACCACAGATAGGGAATCATAGTTCGTGAGCATTTTGGTGCAAGTTTTAACTCTCTAGCTTAGTGGTTGTTAACCTTCCTCACAGCGATACACCCTCTTAACTTAGTTTGAAAACCAGTACGCCCTTTATTAGCGCTATAACACCTTAACAAAGCAAGTGAAGACTTCTCAAGAATTATGTTATGATGACAAAATCATACACGATGTTAGTATATGCTAAATTTTATTGTTGTTGCTGCTGCTGAATTTTTGCTGTTGAATTTTATCAGCCATTGTTGTTGCTGCTGAATTTTATCAACCGATTGGGAAAACGTGGCGTTAACCGTGTGTCTAATGCCCCTCTCGTAATGGGATCAACATCTTTGATCGAATTTCTCTTTTTTCAACTAGAGAAAAAAGCCCTTGCTCGCAGGAGCGTATTTTGGGGGGCATTGTGCCATGCCCGCCCCCATTTTGACTTTGCGTTTTAGTAAAAAAGAACAAATGGTGCTAAGGAATAGAAATATGCCAGACTCTTTTAATGGTTTTTGCAGTTTATGGCCCGGGGCGGATCCAAAGGGGTATGTATCCTCCTCAACAGCCATTTTCAACCATGTTTTTAATAAAACTATTTTCCATAATTTCGAACCTCTTCGATAACAGTAAGCCTACGCCTTAGCACGCATTTATGATTGAAAATGTGCGAACAAAATGCATCATATTTGGTGAGATAGGACTACTCATAATTATGGCCAAAAAATTAAACAAAATTTGCCCGAAAAATGTTCTAAAAGCACTAAAATAGCCATTACAGCATGTAATATTTCAAATTTTCTTCAGGGAGCATACCCCCGGACCCCCCTAGAGTCTTTTCTGTTTTTCGATCTGCATCAAATTGGCTCTGCCCAAAAAAATACGCTTGAAAAAATGTAGAATTAATTACGCCACTGCTTACTCGCAAAGGTAAGTTGAAGGCATGCGAACGAGAATGGAAATCGCTTTTAGAGCGCGGGCTGGGTAATCAAGATTGCTGAGAAGCGATACTCAAAACTCAATGCAGCTTGTAAAAGATTTAAATTCTGCTTTTTTCACCAAATCAGATCGTAGTTCAGTTAGTTTGTTGGTCAGGGAGCTCAAGCCAAAGTGCTCTGCCCAACAGCGTTTCTGATATGCCCCTATACGCCCCATCACGGTGGTACGCCCTTAAAAAGTTCTGGTACGCCCTAGGGCGTACTATACATCCGGTTGAAGAGCACTTCTCTAGCTCTCATAATGTTGATCCGCTAGGAGGCACCCCAAGAGATGTCATATTGAAAATGACGTCGCTTTTAGAATCAGCAACAAAAATCCAGTCAGCATAGAACCAAAACCTAATTTTCGTGAAAAGTCGCATTTTTTTGCGTAGGCTACAACAAAACACAGTTGGAAACCGAATCGCCTCCTTGCTGAACCGCCGTAGCCATCACTAATCTGTTTAATGTTCGCAGAATTTCCCAAGCATTGTAAGAACTACTATAGCCCACACTCACTAGATTGCTTCAAATCTATCTTCCTTGCATCTTCGTGCGTAGAAGAAGGATTTCCATTTTTGGAAGACATGCTTGATGATGAAGTTCCTGTTCTAAAAGAACTTACTCTTATGTAAGTTTTTTATTTTTATTTATTTTCTAATAGACCATCAAATTTTCTGTATCATCTCCCCTACTTGCATCAATAGACTTACTAGGGTTGATTCGGTACTGTTTCAGATCAATATTAGTTGCATTTTATTCATTCTCCCATCAAGAGAAGGCGATGAAAGCGCTCTATACCTAACAAACTCGCTTAGGCGTTGCAGGCTGTCTCTCCACCACACCAAGATGGAAAAATCTTGCTAAGTGCCTTTCGGCGCAATAAGTAAACTTGACGGCTTGTTTTCCACACTGTCCCTTTAATGCTGAGCGTCAAGCAGGGAAGCTGCGAGCACCAATTTTAAGGTCGTTGGTTTGAGCCGGCTCGGAATCAAACCCGAGTCTACAGCTCCAGAGGCGGATGCTCCATCCACTCGGCTATCTAAACTGTTTGATCTGATTAGATTTTTAACATTTAAAGATCGGTAAACTGCTGCTGCGTCTTTGAAGTATTTCGGTTGAAGATCTAGGTGGGATCAAGGAGGTTCGAGCCTCTTCTATATTTTTAGTTCTACGTATTACTAATGCATTGGTACTTCTATGCATCTAGACACACAAAGCTGCGAAAATAAGCATGATTATATTCTATCCCCTTTTCTTTCAATAAATTTCTGCACTGCACTTACGGAGGCTTTTACGATGATCATTTTTGCTGTACTGATTGCAATTGACGGCATGTAGCAATAGTAAAAAGCTGACACAGAGATACGGTGAGCTCTAGCAATCTATGAGCGAGCTTACTGTTCCCGTACTCGTGTATGCACGTTCACTACATTTCACATTCTCGTGCGGAAGATGAAAGTTAAGAAATTGGTTTGTCATGTAGGTAACTCTGGCGCGGTGATTTCGTAACTGGTATGGATGTTCTGTGCTGATAGCAGCTTATGTAGTGTTAACGTAAAATTGTCTTGCAGAGATTTGGATTATTTCTTTTCAAATCTCAGCAAAAACGCCCAGAATGGAGATCCGGTGGCTCAAAAGCAATGCTACGGTCTAAGTAAAATAATGATTTTTATTTTAGTTGCTTTATTATTGGTCTGATAAATTTCTAATTTTTTACTGTGGTATTAAAATGCTATTTTATATAATTTTTGAATAACCTCTCCAATGTGCAATGCAACTTACTGCTGCGGATCTGTATTTACTGGATGTGTAATTGTTTTTGAAGCCACAGTCTTGCTCTTTTTCTGTCAGACGATTTTAGATATGGCTTAGCTGTTGCAGTTTTTCTAATTCATGTGAAGAAAGATCGGTTTCTCTGACGTTGAATTAGGTATTCGTGATGTAGTTTAGGTTAGTCCAGTTGTTAAGACATTGTTATCGTTGCTGGAGGTCTGGGGTTGGATTCTCTGGTCGGTGACCTTGGACACCGTGTCGCCAACAGCCCGCCACTGCTGCGACACTTCTTCGTAGCTATTGTTGCCCGGTGCTAAGCCGGGGTTGGCCCCGCCACTCGTTGCACGCTTCGGCGTTATAACACGATTATAATGAAGATTTCTTTTTTTTTTTGAAATTGAATATATGCGTGCATTTTAGGACTTCCATCAGAGTGTCCTTACTATTTTGGACCACACTCTCTTGATTGTTTTAATCACGTCTGGCTCAAATCTGGCTGCTTAAAAGATGGTGTTGGTTGGCCTGAACGTTTGAATCCGTCGCAAATTTATGATCTTCAATATCAAGATTTTCGGTGCGTGTTTGGTCGAAGAACCGACTAGGTTCAAAGTTTTTTTTTAACCGATAATTGCAAGAATACTGAATTTATAATTGCCATCCTATTGATAAAATTTTTTTTAGCCTTTTCAACCGTGCCATGCAATTCTATTTTTTGTAAGTGAATCTTCAATTACCAAGTATCATTAAGAGATGTATTCCTAAACGCATTTTTAGCCACAACACGGCTTGACCTTGCATTTCATCAACAAAATTTATAGAAAAGAAGATAGTCTAAAGTTGTTGATATTCCACTTCATAAAACCAAACTTTCTCGTGGTTATGTTGCAGAAAGGTTCGTAGTTCCATGGACAACATTTATGCAAACGCACTTTCGTATGACCCTAATGCTCAACTCAATTGTTTCGGTTTGGGTAAGTAATTTTGCAAAATCAAGAATTTTTCTTACCAAGTAATAAATCACGCTATATGAGGCTTGAGATTTTTCAAGGTGCGATTATACTTCATTGCAGTTGAAATTTATGCATTAATTATGTTATTAGTCGACAAAATATTTTCTGAGTATGATTAGTATTATTCTTACCAAAGTTTACCCTAGGGTTTCTCAGCCGTGGGCCATTGGCTCACCTAGGGGGGCGCAGGACATCAATAAAAAGGACACAAGGTCATTGATTTGTTAACGGTAATTAGCCACTTACAACCAGCGTAAGGCTGTAGCCCGTACGAATGAGACACCGACAGAAAATTTAATTGCTGAGCAGGGAACCAGAGAATCTCTGGAAGGAGCCACAAATCGTGAAAGGTTGAGATCCGCTGGTCTGTTCATTATTCAGTCAATAGTCTAGGAGAGTAATTTGGTTGCATTGTCATCATGAGTACTTATCGGTTAAAATAAGTGTTTTTGAATAAAATTCAGTGGAGTTTTGAAAACACGACTCGGTCGTTTTTCGTTTTTTTCCCAGTCATCGAAAACGAAACAAAATAGCCAAAAATAAACCTTTTGTGGAATTAACTATTATTAGAAATGCTGACAAATTACAGACTAAAGGTACGAAATTTTTTCCAATTTTTGACGTAAGCAGTAGGCGGAAATGTCATTCACTCAATTCAAACCCAAACAATTTTGCTTTGACGCAGCTTTCGTCATAACCTTTAGCTGTTTCGTAGCTTGCGTCACTTTATGTACAAAAGCCGTATCGCATTTTATGTAAACATACTTAACTGCAGCTTTTAATTCCAAAGCAAAACGCTACAAGATATCTTATTTTACAGTGTTTCCTCATGGTTGTCACGTCTACAGTGGTCCTCATTCATTGCTGTGTCTTAACTCAGTATGGAAGCATGCTGGTTGTTTGAAACAAGGGACAAGCTATCCAGGAAAGCTGTCCAGTGCACACCTTGCTTCCATAGGATCATTGAATCTCAAGTAGACAATTCGTTTGTGCATCATCTTGTAGTTTGACTTGGAAAAATACAAATTTATTGCATGTATGTGCATATTCCTCCTATCACGGGGAAGCGATCAAAGCGCAATAACGAGATCGCTAAAGAGTTGCCGACCGTGTGTCTACCACACCAAGAAGGGGAAATCCCACTAAGTGGCTTTTACAACGGCACAACAAGTAAACTTGCCGGCAGACTTGGGGCAATTACAGAACTCATGTAATCGATTACGATTACAATTACTCCTAATCATTTGATTACAATTACGATTACGATTACTAAAAAAAATTATTGTAATTGATTAAAATTACAATTACATCAGTTGTAATCGCGATTACAATTTCGATTACTTTTAGTCAGCTTGCGGAATTGTCGGTAGATTTTTTTGGTTTTACTTTTTAGCGAAACTAAGACTCGACTGACAACTCCTACTAAAAACTAATCACAGACTTGCGAAGAAATTTTTTTGTTTCACACTCTGATCAAATAAACAAATAATGTGCTAATTAAATTTTCAGTGACGAATGTGTTGCTTGTTTGTTTTAGTAGAAAGCATAGGTGCTATAAAACAGCACAATAAAAGTTTTAGCACCACGGCAGCTGTTATTCAGATCTAAGAGATAAAGGTGGCAATGCTCTAATTACATTTTTGCTTCCAACTGCGTGATGTGGTTCAAAACAACACAGCGGATAGACTTGTGAATTGGCACAACGCAGTGCAAGTACGCAAAACAAAAATTCTCACCGCTTCAACCAAAATCGAAAGCGTAATTCACTGAATGATGTAATCAGCTGCAATGTAATCGATTGCGATTACAATTACACAGCTGATTTTGGGTTAGTAATCGATTACGATTACGATTACTGAAAAAAATGTAATTAATTGTAATCGATTACTAATTACATTACGATTACCCCATGTCTGCTTGCCGGCTTGTTCTCCACACTGTTCTTGTAATGTTGAGCGTCAAGCAGGGAAGTTGTGAATACCAGTTTCAAAGTCTTTGGTTAGACCGGACTCACAATGAAATCCAAGTATACAACTTCAGTAAAAATCAGTATGTTGGAAAAAAACGGCTTAACAAGAAAAAAAACCTTTAGACAGTTTTTTGCTGTATTTTTCTTGCTTGAGTAAAACCAAATCTCAGGCTTTCCTCATCGCGGTTCAAGCAGGTCATATCAGTAAAAGTTATTTTAATGCAGCTTCCTTCAGAGCTTTAAGGAAGGTTATCAAATAAACTTGAGGTCGAAATTACAATCTCCATAATGAAAAATTTGCCGTTTTTGGAAAAATTTTAACTCAATTGCTTGACCAACTAAATATTTTATCAAAAGATTGTTTTGTATTTCCATGGCAAATGAAAGTAATAATCGCTAATCATAAAAACAATAGTGCAGCCTGTTTCACCGTTGTCGGCTCTTCAGGTGGTTATTTTGTTTAAAGAGAATGGGCCACCTGAAGTGCCGACTGCGGCAAAACAGGCTCTGTTGTTTTTATGATTTGGTGATTTTACATATTTTGTAGTACAAGTTCTAGCTACTGCCAGTTATCACGCACTTTGCCAGGGGAAGTTGAGCCTTGCTTTAACTTCACTAATCACTTAAGACCATCTCCAAGTGTGATTGCTTAGAAAGTACAGCAATTTTAGTAAATCGAAAAATTTGGGTTTCGTTTCACACTACACTTTCCGGCTTGTTCTGCGCACCTCCATCTTTTTTATGCTTAGCATTAAATATGTAAGCTGTAAATGCTAATTGTTAACACGTTGATTTGATCTGACTCGGGATCAAACCCAAGTCTACCGCTCCACAGGTAGACATTTTATCCACCCAACCACCAGAGCAGATTAGTTACTCATGAGTCATGGAGTAAGTCTTTTTTCATCAAAGTACGAACGTGTAATGTTTACGACATTGCACTCAAAGTTATTTTTTAGCAGATCAGTGCGAAATTTTCAAATATCTTTTCTCCTCTCCAAAAATGGAAGAATAAAACTTTTCTTCCATGATTACAGCATTACATCTCTTTTGTGTAATGCGCTTCGATCTTGGGGGTTCGCATTAGTGAAATGGGTGGCGAACACTCCTTAAAAACTACAGATAAGACATAATTAACATCATGAATTTTCAGGCAAATCATAGGATACGTTGATGACATTATTGAGAAGGCAGCTTCAGGAAATCAGTCAGACCAGATCGATTGCTACGGTTTAGGTAAAGCAGTTTAGTTTTTGCGTCAAACATGAAAATAGTTGTGCAGCCCGAAAACAGATAATTTTATAAACAGTTTGTACACGTCAGCCTTTTTGCTATTTTTAAGAACGAAGACTACATTTTAAAACTGTTAGTGCCTACTACCACACTTGTAATACTGAGCAGGCCAAAATTGGCTCAGTTTTCGTCTTCCAACATAAAATTTAATTTTTGCCGTCAACTAAAAAACGCCATTAATATTTCCGCAATGCCTGTATTTTGTCACACGTTTATCCTCCTATCATGAGAAAGCGGGCAAGGCACTATTCGAGCTTCGCTGAAGAGTTGCCGGCTATCTGTCTACCACTATAACATAAAGGAATGCCGCTGAGTGCATTTCCAAACGACACAACAAGTAAACTTGTCTGCTTCTTTTCCACACGGTCCCTTTAGAGCTAAGCGTTAAGCATGGAAACTGTGAATACAATTTCAAAGTCATTTGTTAGACCGTACTCGGAATTAACCAGAATCTACAGCTTCAGAGGCAAACGCTCTTGTCACTCAGCTCAGATAGTTGAGTTGTAAAAGCGACCTCCTCTGTGGTTGCAATATTGTGATTAAGAACTAAGTGCAATGAGTCAAATTACAATTCAGTTCACTATGAGCTGAGTTGTAAAATTTATTCAAAAGATTACAAGAGTATTTGCAACTTAAATTCGATCCAAATTTATCACCATACGCTAAACCCTTCCCAACTATCGAAAGCTTTGTTAGGTTTTTCGTTGCTCAGGTATCACGTTCACATCCTTTTGCATTTGCAAACTTTCGAACAATTTTTGTGCTCTACCGTGAGCGGAGATGGGTCTGTCATAACAAAACAAGTCATTTTTAATTATAGTTAGAATTACTCTGAAAAATAAAAAAATGAAAAAATTCATCATTACTCTCAAAAAATTTCAATTACATTGCAATTACTCTAAAAAAAATCAACTGCATTACCATTTGTTCGAACAAAATTTTAATTACGTTGCAATTACTCTGAAACGTGTGTTTAAATGCAAAAAGCAGTACTCTAATATTACTGTGCATTTGTGCCGCAATTTGCATGTGAAAGCTATTGCTGAAACTCTATTGAAAACAAGAAATGAACAAAATGGACATAATCAATTACAGTTGCAATTGATCCAGATCTGACCGTAATGCTTTGTCACTCGACCGACTTAGCACTGGTGTTGATACAATGCGTTCCTATTTCGTAGAATTTCCGCTACATTGTACTTCATACAATGGCCCGCATTCATCTAAATGTATTGCCACTATATGGAAAAATCTCGGATGCACAGAAAAAGGTTCGCAGTATCCAGAAAATCCTAATTCCAACCTTGCCCAAACCTTACACTCTTCAAACATAAGGTATGTGCAAGTCATAACTTCATGCATCGATTTAAGTTGGTCGAACTGTCCCGCTGTTACTTAAAGTACATATTTTTAGGACAATTGTTGCTTCTATGACCGACATTGTTAATGCTGCCCTTGATTCTGATTCTACCAAGCAGAGAGAATGTTTTGGACTTGGTAAGTAAGCTCATTTATGATGTAGTTCAATGTGTCTTTTACCGTGGACTGCAGGAATCAATCTTAGGGGCGCTGGGAAAGTACGGTGTTACCTTAGTCGGTCACTGATGACAGGGGTGCACAGTACGGGGCACGCGTGCCAATATGGCATGCCGTAGCTGATAAGTGGCACGCGGACAATCGTTAAATAGTAAATCGTGATAACTCAGGCTTGTATCAAAATGTACTCAAATCACCAAGTTATTCATTTTTTGGACATTAGATTGTTTTCAATGACTACATATTCATTTTGTGCTGCAATTTTGAAGTTTAATGTTGCTGGCACAGGTTTTACGGAGTTCGCTTATAATACTAGCAATCATTTCCAAAGTGGCTTGGCACGCGACAGGATGACTTTGAAAACTTTGCCACGTATCCATATTTGAATTGTACCTCTCTGATTTATGTTATGAAGTTACCAACGTTTCGCTATTGTGTAGTGCGCTATAACGTTGTGGTAAATATATTTATTTGGTTGCATATTTATCCTCCTATCACAAGAAAGCGATCATAGAGCTATAACGAGCTCGCTTAAGAGTTGCCGGCCACTTGTCTACCACACCGAGATGGGGAAATCCCGCTAAGTGCCTTTTCCAACGGCACAAGTAAACTTGCCGGCTTTTACACTGTCCTTTTAATGCTGTGCGCCAAGTAGCGAAGCTGTAAATTCCAATTTCAAAGTCATTGGTTTGACCCGACTCGGAGTCAAACCCGAGTCTTCAGCTCAAGAGACAGACGCTTTAACCACCTCGGCCATCTGAGCTGCATGAAGATCGTCAAATTTGTGGAAAAGAATATAGGATCCTTTCCACTTGTACGTCCGATTTTTGTTTCTCCATTACAACTTTATGTAAAGCATCTTACAAATGGTAAATGATTAGAGTTTCTGGATGGTTGTACGGATTACGAAGGTCCGCATTCAATAGATTGTTACGAATCCGCTTGGAATGAAGTCGGTTGTTTGAACGAAGGTAGAATGCATCCCGCAAAGTTGAATCCTACTATCATAGCCAGACTGGATATGATGAACCAACAGTAAGTTTCTGTGTTTTTACCACATTTTAATTTTTGTTTATGCATCTCGCTGCTTTTGGATTGTGTTGATGTATCAGCAACTTTTGCAACATAGCCAGGTGTAGTAGTTGATACCTGATTACCATAAATATGGTACGAGAATAGCTAAAATAGCGTAAGAACGAGAATAGCTTAAAGTAATACTTTCAGTTTTGCTTACAATGCTGATGATGACAGCTGAATCTATGTTGTCGAAACGTCCAGTTTTAAGAATTACTGTGTCTTTATTTTTCCCCCTCAAGCTGTTTTCGTTCCATTGTATTCCAAAGCGAAATCTTTCTACATAAATTACATGTTTGTGTTTCAGTGATGTGATTTCCTTCTTCCAAAATATCATGCTTAATGCTTCTAATGGTATGGTTGATTCACAGTTGGATTGCTTCGGCATCAGTAAGTTTAGTGCTAAAGTGGTGAATGAAATCTATTATTCATAAATAAAAAACAACTGAAGTTATTTTCAAATTATATTGAACTGAAAATGCAACAGTAATTGAGGGAGAGTGCGAAGTGAGATTTCGCTTTTCAAGTCAGCAGCCACCCGGTATATAACTTATGTCAAATGCGATCGGCTCCAACCGCAGATCGAACCCGTCACGTAGGATGTCATCTGCGCGCGGTACCGCTAGGCCATGTCTCTGACAATTAAAATTGTAATTTCCGCAGGAAAACTGCCGCGCAGCCTCTATAATAAGCAAATACTATTGGATAGATCTTATATGACCAAAACTGATAGAAGTGGAAGCGCATGTAGCCGAAAGCCTGAAATTAGTTCTGCAACAAAAAGCTGAACTATTCTCTCCCAAGCTTGTTTTGGCCTAGTTGACTCTCGTCTGTTGCAGCAGATCCGTAAATACGTTTCAGATTATTTGAATATTAAACTGTATTTTTAAAGCTAGTTTTTTAAAAGATAGTTTATTAACATTAAAGGTTAACATACGTAGAGGCAATTACAAGATTTGTTTATATTATTACTTACTAATAAATTGTTTAGATTTTAATATTATCGCTGATTCAGCCCTGTGATTTTCCACTAAACTTTCACCTCCTGTCACATTGCCTTTCAGAATTGAATTTGGCATCTTAAAGGTGTGTTTATCGATACGCGACAAACATTATAATGTAAGTGAATGTAGAAGGCTTTCGCAGGTTTTCACGTGATCGCTAAACAGTGAAATGAAACAAGGTGCGATAAAAAAATTGTATTGTGGCCTGTCGCTTATCGGGAATCGCACCTTAACGTTTTTCATGTTGTTTATGTTAGAATTTCCGAACGATTGTTCTGCATTTTATCCTCCATTGTCTGATGATTGTCTTCACTATTTATGGATTGAAGTAGCCGGATGTAGTGTAGACGGTGCTGCTTATCCAGCAGATGACGTCATACGTCCTGATGATGATAAGTGGATAAATCTAAACCAAAAGTAAAAATTTTAAAACAATTAAGTTAAAGATAATTGTCGAGCTGTGAGTATTTTCTGCTTCACCAAAAGGGTAACCACTAACCTGACATTTTGAAGGAGTTGTTTTTGCATTGAAGAGGATATTGAGGTGTAGTTTATCATTTTTGAAGTCACTGCTCTTTGAGAGTCAAAACAAGTATTGGTTATACTCGCTGTGTTACGCCGGAGCTGCAACAAGTGACGGGGCCTATCTCGTACTTCCACAGCTTAGCGCCTAGGCAACACAGAAACGCCGCAGCGGTGGTGAGCTGTTGACGATAGTGTTCGGTTTCACCAGCCCAGGAATCAATCCAATGATCTTCCGCACCGATAACGATGTCCTTAGTCTTTATGCCAGCCGGTTGGTATCTTGAGTCTTTATCCCAAAACACATAAGTTAGAATCTGCGGGATTATTTGCTGGTGAAATGAGTTGCCTTTAGCGCGCTTTGAATATGAAACGGTTTATTACTTGTCCGTCGCATTGGCCGTAAATTTCAAATCAAAATGATGGTTCTTAGTTCATAATGTGTGAAAATTGGTGCAGTTTGGTCAAATGTAAACTGTCATAATCTTCAATGAAAGTTCTCTACTCATATTCTGAGTTTAGGTTTATCTTTTTCGTTTTCAGAGAAGCCATGGATGCGATGAAAGCGATTAAAACTAGAGTACTCGAAGAGGACAGATCGCACATTTATGATTGTTACGGAGTGGGTAAGTCGACTCTTAACAGATGATGCTAGCGAATTAACAAAAGCAACCTCTAACTGCGCTCGTATTTTAGGCGCGTTTTCTGTTGATGCACACGTCATTATGTATACGATAATGCTTACAGGCAGTAGTATAACCATTATTTCCGTTCGTAATTAAGTCACTGAAGGTGCATGGTGTATATTTTTGCTGCTATTTATTTATTTAAATACAGCTGAAAAGTGAAAGTACTGGAAGAATTTTTAGAAGGCGTTTTTTGTCTTACTTGCAGTGTGTGGAAAGAAGCACCAAAGTGGCTAGGTATGCTCTCATTAACTGAGACTAAAGCCTTTTTATGTTTAGTTTGATTCAGTTTTGACATGCATTCCATATTCATTGTGTTTTTACGACATATTCAGATATGTAGCATACAGGAAAAGTCTTTCCTAAATATGCGGATTCCGTCATTAATGCATGTCTATTGTCTATCATTCGATCATTTCCTGTAAACCGGACGTTTTTTGCTCAGCGTACCTTCTCTTCTCATCTCCTAGGTTTGGCAAATCATGCTTTTGGCAATATTTTGTATCTGAGTTCTGAAAATGTGTAACGCATTACCAAGAACTACCGTACACAGGCCAATTAGGCTTGATTTATATGTAGTTTGAGTTTTTAGATTTTTGATGATTTCGTTTCAGTACTTCCGGAAGAATGTGATAGTTACTTTGAAAATTTATCACTGGATTGCCTTCGAAAGGCTTGGCTTGATAGTGGCTGCAATCTGGAAGGAGAAAAAGAGCCGGGGAAATTACCATCAGAAGATCTGAAATCATACAAGTCAATGACTTTCAAGTAATGTCTTGATTTTACGTGACATTTTGTACTGACCGGTTAGTTCAGTTGTTAAGCGCGTCGGTATCGGTGCGGGAGGTTTGGGAATCGATTCCCATGTTGGTTGATCGTCACAGTGTCGCCAACGGCTCGCCACCGCTGCGACGTGCTTCGGAACTATTGTGCCCAAACGCTAAGCCGCAGAGATAATCCCGCCACTGGTAACATGCTGCGCCGTGATGCCACGAGTATCATGAAGGTTCGTTTTTTTTTCTCCACGAAATAGCTATATCAGTTCAAAAAACTTACCTAAAAAGAATAGCTTCTTTGTGATTGAGATGGCAAATGATTTTTAAAAAATCAAAGTGTTTTAGCAATTCCGGAGCCCGTTAACATGGCATTTATTTATAATTGAGTGCCATTCATATGATGACGTCACAGTGACCTTGCAAATTTGAAAGAGCTGCTAGTCAATGCCAGGGTTTTTCAACGGGTCTATACAATTAAGTTAGTACAAGGATGTATCAAATTTTTAAAAGGTGGCGCACGATTTAAGCCATGAATAGCATACATCAACAAAAATTTGTAGTGTGATAAAATCCTGAGGAACATTTGAATAGACTCATTAGAAAGGAATCAGATTGCAAAGCATACAAGCATGAGTCAAACTTGCGCATTATATGGAGTTTGTAGACATGGTTTATTAACTGTCAGATGAATAAGGTAAGGATTGCTAATGATGACAGTTGAGTCTATGTTGTGAAGCTTCCACTATGGCGTTATTTTTTCTGTAGCTATTTTGGTTCTTTCTGTGTTCAAATAAATGTTGATATTGCAGAGATGTGATGAATACAGTTGAAGATTTCCACAACGAGGCCAGGATGTCCAATGACTCATCGAAGCAAATGGATTGCTACGGACGTGGTAAGCTGACTAACTGTCATATCATGAATTCGTGATCTTAATGCTGAAAGATGTTTCAAAATACCAACGGATTAGCTCAGTTGTTAAGCTTATGGCTATCGGTGCTGGAGGTCTACGGTTCGATTCCCGAGCCAGTCAAATCGGACACATTATTGCCAACGGCTCACCGCTGCTGCGACGTTTCTTCGAACTGTGTTGCCCAGGCGCTAAGCCGCGTAGATGGGCCCCGCCACTCGTTTCACGCTTTGGCGCATGCCGCGACAATAATGATTTTTTGTGATTTTTCAAAATTAAGACCGAAAATTGAACAAGGTTTATGTCAAAGGAATCTTGCTGTTGCTGAGTAGCTTCTCGTAGTATCAGCAATCGGATGATTTCGGAAACGAACTCGGTCCTGGAATGATTATTCCAGGTTTTGGCCTTTTATAACTAGTAGTTAAGCCAATACAGTAATAAACTTTTTGGCTTTGTGTTTCAAGATAGATGTGACTTATTGTTTCAAAATGTCAATACAGTTTTTGTCCGCTGGGGTTATTATGAACAGGAGGCCTATTGTGAACATACTATGGAAAAAAGTTGTTTTCGAAAAAAACGGAAATCACACCATTAGTTTTAAAAACATTTGGCAGATATTTTTGACATTGACATAATATTTTTATCAATCTAGGTGTCTATATTATGAACAGCAAGAAAATCACTGAGAGGCCCATTAAACTATGCTTGCAGAAAGTCAAAAACTCGTACGCTTTTTCCAGCTTGTTTAAGCTCATATTATAAACATGAAATTTGAAGTGGAAAAATGTAAGCTTTTGGCAGTGAAGTTTTTTTTTAAGAAGTGTTCATTATAGCCCAGTTGACGGTATGAATATAAAGATTTTCACTGTTTGACTTGTTATATTTAGAACTACCTCCTAGTTGCGATGGTTTTAACCCACCTCTGTCTCTTCCATGTCTTGCCGAAATATGGGAAGATACAGGATGTTTGTCTGACGGAGGTATATCTCCTCTGAAGCTTGGACATAATGCAGCTACAAGCATTTGGGGAAAATACAACCTCACGTAATTGATAGATCTATAAATCTGAAATTTTTTACCTTATTAGCGATATGTGCAGACGTTCATGAGTGGTGTAAGAATACTTCATCCATTCTTGAATTTTTTTGAAACTTTTTGGAACTGTGCTGTTGCAAACTCGGGCCGATTGGTCAAGTTGTAACGCATATCGCTATCAGTGCGGAGGTCTGGGGTTCTGTTCCTGGGCCGGTCAAATCGGACATAGTGTTGCCAACGGCTCGCTACCGTTGCGACGTTACTTCGGAGTTGAGTTGCTCAGGCGTTGAGCCTTGAAGATGTGTCCTGCCACTCGTTACAGCTTGAGTATGGTTAAGATTTGATTTTTTTGTACCTTGCTGTTGCTAACAATTGCAAAATTTGTTATTTTGCTGTGGTTTCAAACAGAGATGTCCAACCTGCGGCCCACTATCGACTCGGAGTGAAAAAAAATTAACAAATGTATCAAGCAGTGAGCGCAAGAGCCTTCATATAGTTTAACCAAAATACTTTATATGCAATAAATAAAATGATTACATAAACAATTTTAAGACATTGATTAGTTAGCTTAACCTTTTCACAATAATAGCCAGCTCATATTTGGAAACGCTTTCTATGACGGTGATCAAATCTGCTACAATTTGAAACCGTGCAATTTTTTCGATTTGAAGCACTGTTTGGGCCCGAAAAACCTTTTAATGGCTGTTGTAATGTATGGTGTGTCGTATAGTATCTTTCATAGAGAATACGTTTGTAAAAGTCTTAATTATAAAACATATTATCATCTTGAAAATTTGTTCGTTTCTCCGAAAACGCACATATTTGCTCATAAGAATTATTTTAATGTTTTAGATGCGGCTACAGCGGTCGTCTTGCTAAATCTGAATTAATGTTTTTGAAATAGTTATTAGCGGTGGTATGCGTTGACGCCGCTACCTTGACGGTGCGAATTGACCTTTAACTTTTCGTTGACGCCAGCCGATGCACCGTCGATTTTCAAAAAGTCGACGCTGGGCTCCGTCAAGCGTCAATTTTTGGATTACAATCATATGGATTACAATCACATGGAGCACACACTTAAACAGAGAATTTCAAGTACATTGGCGTCTCATTCACAAGTGATGACAGACAAAATAGCGATTTGGTTATCCGCATCGGAAAAGCAAGTGCAGTAATGCACCAGCTCCACCGATCTGTGGTACTGAAGCGAGAACTTTGCACCGGGGAAAAGCTATCCTTTTTCAGATCAGTCCATGTTCCTATTCTGACTTATGGCCATGAGTGTTGGATCATGAATGAGAAAGTGAGGTCTCGAGTTTAAGCAGCCGAAATGGGATTCTTGCGAAGAATTAGCGGTTTGACCTTGTTGGACAAGGTTAAAAGTGCAGATATTCGTGAATCTCTAAACATCGAATCGCTGCTTCTCCGACTAGAAAGATCGCAACTGCGTTGGTATGGACATGTGACAGGAATGTCCCAGGAAAGAACAACCAAAAAACTGCTCTGTTCAACACTGATTGGTCGAAGGCCTAGAGGCCGTCCCAGAACTCGATGGCGAAATTACGTGGAAGATCTTAGTTGGTCTCGTCTTGGCATCCCAGCAGAGCATCTGCCTATCCTTTGTTGCAGAGGATCGAGGTGCTTGGAGGCTCCAACTCGAGCTGCTGTCCCCGCGACCCCCTAAGGATGAGCGGGTCTAGAAAATGGATGGATCATAGGCTCAGACAGGGGGGCCACCGTGCTATGCCCCCTTGCATCTGGCGTTCAAGAAATTTGTAATAAGCTGCTAAAATCTTACTTTTAGTTTACAATTACTTGAAATATTAATGGTTGCAGTCTTCTTTCATTTATTTTAGTCAAATTTCTGCTCTGAGACATCGAGCATCGGCTACTGATTTATTTTTGTATTCCGTATTGTCCATTGTGACCGCAATCTCTTGCAGGTAACGGAAGCATATTTATGTAATGTGCCTAACACCAGCAGAACTAACATTCTTATTTTGTTCCATCATCTTGACGGACTCGATTGTTTATTACATGTCACAAGCAAAGCCGCGACGAGAATCGAACCCAAAACTAGTGCAGCACTTCCCTCTTAACGCTGCGCTCTAAGTCACTGAACTATAGAAAAATTGCTGCAAACTGGCAAATAATGGCGTTTGTAAACCAATGCTTTGTCAGAATAAAGCAAGGTTCTGCTGGTGCTAGGTACATTACGAAAAATGCGTACCGGTATGTCCTCTTTCGATAAAAAAGTGTGCGAAATGAAATGTTTTTTGTGAAAAAATCGCAAAAAAATTTTTTGGGGGTTGGGGGCTGCGCCCCCAGGCCCCATCCCTTTTCAATATCTGAGTGAGTCTCTGATTACAATAGCAATCTTTCGTTTCCTGCAAAAGCAACGAGGTGTTCTTCAAGCTAATTACGCTGCGAATTGCGATCTAAGTAATTTTTCTATTGTATTGAGCTATTCTGATGGTTTTGCGGCCCATTGAATAAAAAGGTTGGATATCCCTGGTTTAGAACGACGCAAGTGATAGAAGTAATAATTCATAACAATTATTAAGAGAACGAGGTGCCATAAAATGACTGAATAGTAAAATCAGTTTTCATCACTAAAGGTGTTGAAAATGCAACGAATTGAATGATTTTACACTTCAGTTTCCCTTTAAAGTACCATTATGCTTTTTGAGTTCACTGCGAATAATTTGCTTCTGTACAAACTCATTTTTAGGGAAGCCTTGGAAGCCATCAATCGAACTGCTTCTGATGCAATAATGCACAAAACATTGCCGAAATACGAATGCTTTGGAGGTGAGAATGAAACATACGTTTATTTGTTTTGAATTGAGAATTGCTTCCTATAAGTTAAAAATGAGTAGGTGTAGTACGGCAAATTAAAACTGGCGAAATTTTTCCACGTATTCGACTGACGTATTTTTTATGATTAATTATTCTGCAGAATGGACTACTGAAAAGCTTGAAGGAATCTACTCTGAATTTACCTATTAAGAGCGTTTGTTTCCTCCGTTTTGTTACTTAAAGATTAAATCTTCATTATACTCTTATTATTACGCCCAAACGTGCAGCGAGGACACAGTGCCTATCTCGTCTGGGCAACGCAGTTTTGAAGAAACGTCGCAGCGGTGGTGAGCTTTTGGCGACGGTGTCCCATTTGGCCGGCACTGAAGTCGAACCCCAGACCTTTTGCACCGATAGCGGTGTGTTTATCCACTACGCGTACGGGCCGGTCTCACTGAAGGCGGTGTCTTAGCTGCTTAATTAATTGCATAGCGCTTATTGTCTTTGTATTTCTAGAAATGCCTGCAAAATGTGTCCAAGTTGGTCTTCCTCTGACTGGCGCATGCCTTCAATCTATCTGGTTGGATTCGGGTTGTGTGGAAGAGGGAGAAGCCTATCCTTTACGTGAAGATCCGTATCATATCTGGAACGCAATCACTATGAGGTAGTGAATGACCCAGTTGAAGAGTATTGTCATTTAATCATCGCAGTTGAAAACATATCAAAAAAATCAAATTTTTATATTCGCGATAGTATGCTGATTGCTGAAGCGTGTTACGAGTGGCGGGACTTGTCTCCGCGGCTTAGCGCATGGGTAGCACAGCACCGAAAAAACGTCGCAGCGATGGCGAGCCGTTGGCGACGCTGTGCCGATTTAACCGACCTGAGAATTGATCCCCAGATCATGTGCTTAATAAATGAGCAGAATACATGCTTCACCAGTTGACCTATTTTCCTCACTGAAGTATTGTAAACTGCAGTTTTTTCTTTCTAAAATTTTATTTCTGAACAACTTGGAATAAGTCTGTTTACATCTGTTTGTGTTCTCGTTTCGCCAATACCCTTCTTTATTTGCCTGTTATTTCTACACCTTGTTTATTCATTTTAATACAATTTCCTGGCAATAAAAGCTTTACTTCAGTGGATCTTAACCTTTCAGGGCTGTGGGCCCTTAAATATTTTAATGTGACTAATGGACCGACCTCTTTATTGGAATAATGCAACAACCTAAATCGAACGGTCGTGCAAACACAAAATCATACACTGTGTTTGGATTTAAGGACTACTTGAACCTTTTTGTTGATTCCTTAAGAGTTGATGGATCCCAGGTTATGAAGCCCTGTGTAACTTGACCCTGATTACCCACTACTCATTTAGGCTATGTTTAACGTACAACTCTGTTTCAAGCGACTCGAAATTTAATTCCAGTCTTACCTTTCAGAGATGCCGTTGCATTCGCGAAATCGACTCATATAAATGCAATGTCGGGTGATATTGAAAAACAATTGGATTGCTTCGGTGTAGGTAAGTTTCCAACATCCGACAGTGTGTTAATCCTAAGAAGAAAAAATGAATAGAAAGCTTTAACAAAAATCTTGTTCAGATTTTTTTTCAATAATTAATTGATGATTACAACCGTATTTTTTTACGGACCATAAGATGTCAGTAAGTTGCTTCCATTGTTTGTTTCTTTCATACATAAGGCGCACAGGACCTAAGGACGCAGTTGTGTTTGAGAAGTATATATTTTAATGGCAATAAAGCATAACGCTCTACTTGACCCTCACATTAGGCGCCTCACATTAGACCCTCACATTATATGGCGTACGATCAATTAAAAAAAAGGATTTTAAGTGTGCCCTATGATCCGTAAAATATGGCAGATTAGCTCACTACAATATACAGTGTTTTTGTTCGACGTGAACTTAGCCAAGCTATATCATTAATTTTCTTTTCTTACTGGTTAAGTGGGGTGCACTGGTAAGATTCGCTTAGTTGGTTGCTAAATTGTTGCAAGTACTTCTGCGGCCCAACTAGTGTTTGTTTAATGCTGCTAACTTTTCTAGCTCACTGTTTCAACATGATTTAATCTCGTCAGAAAAGTTCAGAGAAATGTGTTGAGAAATGATCCTGATCACTTTATATGCATTCAAAGATTTAATGTTTGTAGTAGGCCTACCTCAAAACAAAAAAAAAAGTTTCAACATTGTGATTCGTCGTATGTATTTTGCATGGAGGTGCATAAGGAGTACTTGCACGTGCATTATATTGCGTTTTTTGCAGTGTTTCCAGATCATTGTTATTCTTTCTTTGGTCCTTATGATCAAGAATGTTTGTCGTCGGTGTGGATCGACTCCGGTTGCACGATGGACGGATTTTTTTATTTGAAAGATACTCTTCCGGGAAAGTATCAACTTTTACATGATATGAACCTGGGGTTAGTAGTAGTATCTTGTGTTTTCACACCGTCATCACGATAATGAATGCGATAAGATTGAAAAATATAACACGGTACAAGAAAAGGGAAGAGGCAACAAAACCATCAAGGTTATGGCATTCAGGTGGGAAAAGACGAGCTGAGAAAAACAAGAGTGGGCACGATTGCGACACCCAGAGGACATAGTTTGTAACAAGTTTACTTAGTACAAACTGAATAAAATTTTCAACATCTAACAGTTTTGATTAAGAGCGCTGGCATTGTGGTTTGGATACCCATTTTAATAATTCGATAAAGCACATCAAACACTAAACAGTAAACTCACGTATGAAAAGATATAACTGAGGTTATTTTTCAAATTATATTGAACTGAAAATTTATCAGTAATTGAGGGAGACTGCGAAATGAAGCTTTCGCTCTTCGAGCCTGCAGCCACCCGTTTTATGTATCAAATGCGATTGGTTCCAGGCGCAAATCGAACCCGTCACGTAGGATCTGTCACCTGCGCGGTACCGCTAGGCTATGTCGCTAACAACTAGCGTAACTCTTAAAAGACTTACTTATTAAAACGCTGTAAAACCAATTCTACAAGCAGTTTCGCGTTTGGCTTTTACTATACTTAGTAAGGCCTACCGTAACATCGCTTTATATGTTTATTGTAAGACTTGCATCGGCTCCACGCATTAATGATTTTGCTGCTGCTTGGTTGTTGTGTCGCATAGTGGGCGCTGCTAACGTGTGATACCTCTTTGCTTTTGAAGTCAATGTAATGCATAACTGAATATAAGAAGTTCAAGGCGTTTTTACCCATTTGAAGACGTTTTAGTTACCCAGTTTGGATGCCTAAAAATTAAAATAAGATTCCTGTAATCATGAAAATTTTTTGGGAAAAATGTATTTTTTCTCATTGGGTCACTGCTGGTGTATTTGGATACGTAACAATTTCGATATAGCTTTCTCAGAGGCATAAAACAAATTCTGTTGTTGTAAGCGCTTTTTTAAAATTTTATAATCCTTTAATAAAAAATTGATGAAAGTCGTTTTTTTGAATCGCTGCTACAAGTTTTTAAGTTAATAACTTTGTATTCATACGAACAAAGTAAAATTTTGTGCGTAGTTGCGAAAACCTTTATGCGTGAACGTGACGTTAAACCTTGTTTCTTTGCGAACGAAGTTCATACTTGTGTGTTTGCTTTACGATAGCAGATTATTCCGCATGCATTTGCTCACGAAACAAACAATGTTCGATAATTGCAAGTTCAAATAAAGTCTTTAAAAAATCAAATCAAATCTTCATGATGAAACGCGAAATTACGCCGAAGCGTGTAACGAGTGGCGGGACGCATTTCCGCGGCTTAGCGTCTGTGCAACAAAGCTCCGAAGAAACATCGCAACAGTGGCAAGCCGTTGGCGGCACTGTGCCGAATTGACCGGATCGGGAATCGAATCCCAGACCTCCCGCATCGACAGCGTGTGTTTAACATCTGAGCTAACCGGCCGGTAGTAAAGTCTTAAAAAATATTATTCAGGAGAGTTCTTTATCACGTGACTAACGCCCAAGAGCTATCCAGAGAGAACAAACCAACCGCTCAACATGTGTGTTATGGTCTCGGTAAGTAGTCTGGTGTTATTTGAACCAGATTTTATATCGTTTTAACGGCCTAATTTTGATCCCTAAAGGTATATTTGTATTTAGATGCACATTTATCCTTCTATCACGAGATAGCGATCAATGCGCTATACGAACTCGTTTAGAAGTTGCCACTTGCCCGCCATCTGTTTACCACACCAAGTTTGGAGAATCCCTTAAAGTGCCTTTACCAACGACACCACAAGTAAACTTGCCGGCTTGTTCTCCACACTGTCCCTTTAATGCTGAGCGTCAAGCAGGGAAGCAGTAAATACCAATTTTTAAAGTCATTGGTTTGACCCGACTTGGAATCAAACTCGAGTCAACAGCTCCACAGGCAGACGCTCTATACCACTCGGCCATCTGAGCTGTTAATGAAATAAAAATCCTTCTCAAAAATTAGGAAAAATATGAAAATAGCATTTTTTATTTTGTGTGTGTACGTGTTAATTTCAGACACCAATCATTTTCCTGTGCACAATAAATGCCACCGTACGACAGACTCGTTAATACAAATTTTGAAAGCTACAATAATTTATATCTTCAACTACTATGATCTTGTGCTTTGGAAGTGTTTAAATTTGGCTGATCGCGTTGTTTCAAGCCTGGGACGGTATACTGCTCAACTTTTGTTGCACTTAACACAATGCGTTAACTTTAATTGTTCATTAAGTTAACGCATTGCGTTAAGTGCACCAAAAGTTGAGCAGTATACCGTCCCCGGTCTATACCATGCATAGGCCTATTTTAAGCGCTTAAGCCTACAAGGTCAAATTTTCTAGTCTCTCCTCTCATTTATAATCTTCGTTGGATGAATGCAAGCTTACTCGCTCACGACCAGCAACAACAAAGAAAAAAAAAATGGAAATACTTGCTATGTGCATAGTGTATATCAAACATAATGAACTTTAGCTTGCACGAGGTCATTGTCACTGTAAAATCTTTTAACATCGTATACTTGTTTTTTTTTTTGGAAAGGAGGGAAGGGTTCTGGCACATAAGCAAATGCAAATTACCCAGCGAGAACGAGATTACTTATGGAAGCTGCGATCTTGTTTATTTGCTGATATTTCTGATAATCTGGCTGTTGACGGAAACATTGGGATCATACTTATTCTCCACATTCGCTTTGAATCTCATCTTTTTAGTCGATCCACTTAGTATATCATATTTCACTCCACTTGCATACCGCTATCCGTGCGCTAGGTCTAGAGTTCGATTCCCAGGCCGGTTAAATCAAACATAGTGTCGCCAACGTCTCGTTACTGCTGCGATGTTTCTAGGGAGCTGTGTAGGCCAGGCGAGCCGCGGAGACGGGCTGCCACTCGTTACTCGTTTCGGCGTATTACCGCGAGTATGATAAAAGGTTGATTTTGCCTACAAATGGCGAGCCCATTTGTGCGGTATAATGCCTGGACGACACAGCTCCGAAGGAATATCGCAGCGGTGGCGAGCCGTTAGCGACTCTGTGTCCGATTTCGCCTGGGATTTGACCCTCAGACCTCCCGCACTGATAGCGATGTGCAAGTGGAGTGAAATTGTAAGCTCGTGCAAGTTGAAGTTCCTATTTTCTTAGCAACAGTTTACAAGTTTTAAAATTTTTTTTAAAGCTTTTCCTGACGGTTGCCAGTCGTATGAGCCTCCACATGTCATTGAATGCTTTCGCAGCATTTGGATGACGGAAGGTTGTGTTCGAGACGGACTTTTATGGCCGGAAAATAGAACGGTTGCCGAAAACGGATCATTGACGGATTTAGATTTAAGGTTTGTAGTACTGTTGCTTCACTGCTATTGCTATTAAGTTTTGGTCAGAGTTTCTTTATTTTGTCACAATGCTCTCAGGAAGTTGCAGATACTGTCTGCATAATTGAATAGCTTTTACGTTTGTTTTTTGCGGAATAAATTCAAAGAAGCTATGCAGTTCAAAATTTACAAGTCAAGTTTGTAAAAACTACGCTGAATTTGAATCAGCCATTGAAGTTCTCGTTTCCGATTTTGCAAATCAGCTCAATTCATCTCTCGGGTACAGAAATTGGAAAATACCCAAGTGCGGTCGTGTTTAATTTGACTGCGGTATTTAACATCTTGCTTGCGCTGGTGCTAGATCAGCGGCTCTCAACCGTGGCCCTTGGCCTCTATTGCGATCGCGAAGCGTTGAGAGAGCCCCGAGGTTTTACTGATCAGGGGCCGGCGCCACTTGAAAGTTAGCCACAGATTTTCCTCTGGGGAACCAAGAGAGTTGTAGTAAATGCATTTTTATTTCTAGACCGGGCTTTTAAAATTACATTCAAAAGTATCACGTTTTTGTGGTGTCAGAGTCAAGGGAGCCATGACTCGGAAAAGTTTCGGAGTCACTGTACCAGATTGTTCTAAATTACAATTACCGAAGTTTTTACTTTTTAACAAATGTTAGGCTCTAGCAGCTGGAAACTTAATAAATTGAAACTGTTTTTATCTCTTGTCTATTCTCGTCGTTTGATCACAGAAAATTTGATCTCGCTTGTTTCGGCCATGTCTCAAGTGTGTTCAAGAGCTGCGTGCGGTGCGGAATTGAGTTAGGACATCAATAACAAGACTACGAACATTTTTGCTAACCCTGTGATACGCGTTAAGGTGGACTTTCATGGATATAACCAAAGTGGGACAGAGATGAGCTTTTTTGTGATGTCACGCAGCTAAGTTGCACTTCGCTCAGTTGCTAAGCCGAGCTGCTTGTCATTACAAAAGCACAACGTTCATCCACACCGGCCGGTTAGCTCAGTTGTGGAGACTATTGGTGCGGCAGGTCTGGGGTTCGATTCCCAGGTCGGTCAAATCGGACACAGTGACCCCAACGGCTCGCCACCGCTTCAAAGTTTCTTTGGAGCTGTGTGGTCCAGGTGCTAAGCCGCGCAGATGGGCCCCGCTACTCGTTGTACGCTTCGGCGTACTTCCACCAGTATAGCAAAGATTTTTTTTTTCAAGTTCAGCCCCATTTTGTTTTTAGTGCAAGCACCTTTTCGACTAAAATTGCCAATGAGTCAAAAGATTAGTATCTGTATTATATCACAATACGGTGGTATTTGTAGAGAACTCAAGGAAAAAATTTCCAAGATTCATATTTATGCCAATTCTCTTGAACCACAAGCACAGATGGATTGCTACGGACTTTGTGAGTTGAAACTTTTTGTTTGCGAGTTATTTTCCAGATTCATATTTATCGGCAGCGAGGCCGAGTGGTTCGGAGCATCGTTTTTGCCCGCCATGATCGCAAGGTTGATGGTTCAACTCCCACCCGAGTCTCGTTGTTGCGTCGTTGGATAAGATGCTTCACGACAATCTGCTTGGTGCACATGGAGTTGGCCGAGTGGTTGGTGTATTGGGCTCCGAAGCTGGCTTCGCGGGTTCGATGCTCAACTAGGTCATCTCTATGATGCATGTTTTTCACTACCACAAAAATCCCAAGCTGCAATAAAGTGGCTTGAAATAAGAAAAAAAAAAAAATTATCTCTGCTTGGTGGAATCTAACAAGCAGCAAATTGAAAAAGTCAGACGCAAAATTCAAGCGGAAAACTTGTGAAGAAGGGCAACTCTTAAGCGAGTCTGGATTATTCTTACGCATAGCGCCTTCGAATCTTTTTCGTGACAGAATGATAAAAATGAAGAAATCATCATTTTACCGTTTTGGGAATGTTCGTGTTTTTGCGGTTTAAAAGCAATTTTAGTAGTTCGATCAATGACATTGCTAAAACGTTAGAAACAACAGGTAGTAGTGGTCTAAAAACTTTGTGAACACTTGGACTTTTTCATTTTAGCGTAAAACTTTTACGAAATTTTACCTCCAATGATATTTTTTTCTGTTTATCCCCTGCTTGACTATAGATAATAAGCAGATTTACTGCAGATTTCCCGAATTTTTCACCTTTTCGTGTCCGTAACTGCAAGTTTACTTGCAAGCGTCTATTTTATGTGATTTTCATTACAGATTTCCCTTACGGTTGTATTACATATGAACAGCCGTTTCCAATTGATTGTGTTGAGACGATAGCCAATCGGTTTAATATCACTGGGCAATTGAGAACATCCCTTCCCGTACTGACAGCAGCTGAAGATGCGACTAATCTTAAGTATGTGTCGATAAAATATGCTCCTGATAACTTGCATCAGCTATAAGCCACCATGAAGGACCTACCAACATGTAAAGTCGATATTGTTTATCTGTGTGTACGATTGATGGTATTATTTTTCACTCCAAAGATTTTTTTCGGATTTACTGGCGCAGATACAGATTTTTTTGTTGTACACAAAATGGGGTGTAATAGTCAGCGCTGTGGTCTAGTTAGAGGTGCTGTGTGCAGGTTAAGATCCTTCGTTACAGGTTCAATTCACTGCTGGAACCGATCGTATTGGACCATAAGCTGCCTCGAACTGTGAAGGCTCACTTCGCAGTCTCTCTTCTCTTAAAGTTTCTGTTCAATATAATTTAAAAATAAGTTCAGTTTTGATCAATGAAAACTTCAGTCAAAGTGTATCCAATTCAGCTACGTGCCTAAGAGAGTGATTCAAGGTTATAGTCCTATATCAATACAACAGCTGTAATAGCTCATAATGGCTACCAAATAAAAGCTGAATGGGTTGGCTGCTTATAATGAGATGATGATAATTAGTCTTCTCCGGCATCAGGTTACGATGGCCAAGTGGTTAAAGCTGTGTCTCTGGTAAAGAGTCGCCGTAACCTTGGAACTGGTGACACGTCAGTGGTCGGTACGGGCGTGGGTTCGAATCCCACTCGTAATCTGATTTTTCTGATTACGCTAAGCTTAGCCTAAGATCTTGTTGTTTGGATTCAAGCATAACGGATTAATTGCAGTTCTTTAAGCCTTGCAGTTGTTTATTTACTGCTTAATTTATTATCAGCAACTTTAATAAAACATTAGAGTCTATTTTTTCGATACTTTCTGTCGCTGTATACTGCCTCTTTATACAACCTTTTCACCATAAAAGGTTCAAACAGTTTATTTTAAATGGCACAAAAAACAAGGTTAGTTTAACACCTTATCCATTGTTTTAGAGAGTTGACTGATCGACTTAGACGGCTAGGTGACAGGATTCGCGATCAGCTTGACAGAATTGGGAACGTATCTTGTAAGTGATGTTAAAAATGGTCTGCAGTGTGAAGCTTGTTTAGCTTCTAGCCTTCTAAGAAAATCAAAGACAATGCGAAATAAAATATCGTTATATTAACTCCTTATTCTCTTCAAAATTAAACCGGTTAACTCTGTTGTCAAGCCCGTTGTTATCGGTGCGGGAGGTCTGGGGTTTGATTCCGTGCCGGTCAAATCGGCACAGGTGACGCCAACTCTGCGAGGTTTCTTGGGAGCTGTGTTGCCAGGCGTTAAGCCGCGGAGATGGGCCTCGCCACTCGTTACATGCTTCCGTGTAGGACCGCGAGTATAATGAAGATCGTTTGATTGATTTAATTCTTCTTGCACAGCCATCATAACGGCAATGCATTCGTTTTCGTTACAGAGATAAATTGATTTACTAAATGCAGTTGCTCATTAAACAAGACATATAACGTGATTTTGTGTCTTGGGTTGATAGACTGGTGGCCAGCATTCCTGAGCAATTTTTTGTAGTAACAGCGTTACTTTCTCGTGAAGGTAACCATAAATTGTGCTGTCAGCAGCTCATGTTTGCTGCAGCATGTTGTATGTTTGTTGCTTGAATGCTACGTCAAAGAGCTAGGTACCACTAACTCGTAAAACGTTTCGGCAAAACGATTCTTTTTATTTTTTTATTTTTGCGTATTTATCCTCCTATCACGAGAATGCGATCAATGCACTGTAACGAGCTCGCTTAGGAGTTGCCGGCCATCTGTCTACCACACCAAGATGGGGAAATTTCGCTACTTCTTTTTCTCAACGGCACGAGAAGTAAACTTGCCGGCTTGTTCTCCACACTGTCCCTTTAATGCTGAGCGTCAAGCAGGGAAGCTGTGAATACCAATTGTGAAGTCATTGGTTTGACCCTACTCGGAATGAAAGCCGAATGAATCTACAGCTCCAGAGGCGGACGCTCTAGCCACTCGGTTACCTGGGATTTTGAAAAGAACAATACTGCAATTGGTTGAACGCCAACTTCTTCGCGGAGTTAAATTTTTTCAACTTTTTATTGCCTTATTTTCATTTTGCTGAATTATTTTGTTATTTTTGATTTTGAGCTTTATTTTTATAGCTAACCGACCGGTTAGCTATGTTGTTAAGCGCATCACTATGAGTGCGGTAGGTCTTGGAATCGATTCCCGGGTCGGTTAACCCTGACACAGTGTCGTTAACGGCTCGCCACCGCTGTGACGTTTCTTTAGAGCTGCGTTGCCCACGCGCTAAGCAGCGGATATTGACCCCGCTACCCCGATAATACCGCGAGTATACTAAAGGTTTGAATTTTTGTAGCTTGTTCCAGTACTTTCCCCCCGCTTAGTCTTGATTGCCTCACTGATTTGTGGGTAAATGGATCTGGCTGTTCAGTGTCCGGACATGGATATCCTGGCAATCTTTCAAATGCAGATCGGCAGATACGTTGGGGAACTCTATCGTTGGTGTAAGTTGTTTGTAAAACTTGCTGTTCTGGAGAATATTTTTTTAATTTACGCTACTTTTTTGCGTGAAGATTTGAAAGCGATACTCAAAATAAATTTAAAATCTGTTTTTGTTTTTTGCTCAGCAGTAAATAGTGTCGAAAGCAAAGTCTCGATTTTTAATCAAAAACTAAATTAAGGTTTTAAATCATCGTTTTCTTAGTACTTTGAGTGCTTAGTTAAAGGGAGCAGTTTTTTTCGCCCGAACTGAAAAATGTCGAAAGTTTTGTCATAAAGCTTAAAATTAAAAAAAAAAAATAACGATAAACCTGAAGCGTGAGAGTGGTTGAGGCCATACTTTGATGGGAAGAGACTCGACAATAGTCGAGTCTTACCGCGGCTGAACATCTCGCTTCGCTTCTCTATATAATAATCGAAAAATGAACTAACGTTCATCGATACATATTAATCTTTATTACCTTTCAATGTTGCGGCTTACAAAATTTGTCAATGAAAATAGTGAAATACGTTTATTTATTTCGCGATGATTGAGCAGTGCTGCATGTCAAATGGGCTAATATTTTGTTCAAAAGCAAACTAGCTTGCTTTTATTATTCATTTTTGTGATCAGCGTCGCTTTTGTAACAATGCAAGAAATAGTAGAAAACGCTGATTCAGGCAACAAAGATAGTCAAAGAGAATGCTACGGAATAGGTAAGAAGTTGATACGTGCTTTCCATTATCTCCTCGTATTGCCGGTTAGCTCTGTACCAGGCTGTTAACTCTCATTTTTCCTCTTTTTTTCATGCTTCTTCATTTCTTTAATCAGTTGTCGTTTTGTTTAATTAATGATAGATGGTGTAAAGAGGTCGCGAATTTCTGATGAATTACCCCATGGAATTATGCTCCATTGGACATATGCGCACGTGAAGACCTTTTTTTGATCTTTACATGATTTTGCGTGGAAAATTGAACATCTCCGGATTTTTTAGGAAATATGTCCTTTTTTCATTTTTTCAAGCAATTTTCCCCATTTTTTTTTCGTTTTTTTGTTAATAGCTATACGTAGCTGGACAGCTTTGCAGTACGCACATTACTATCGGTGCCGGAGGTCTGGAATTCGATTCCCAGGCCGGTCAAATCTGTGTCGACGCTGTTTCTGTGCGGTGTTGCCCATGCGCTAAGCTGCGTATATGGGCCCCGCCACTCGTTACACGCTTCGGCGCAATACCGCAACTGTCCGCGAGTGTAAGGCCTTGTCTACACTAGAGCGACGCCAAGCTAAGCGACGCGATGCGACGCGCTGCTGCCCAAAGCGTCTCTGTCTACACTATGTTTTTACTTGCGCCGCTGAGCGAGGCTTTGCGTTGAAGTGACGTAGAAAGTAGCAAAATTTTTCGCGTTCGATTCGCACCCAGGTTAACAAGATAAATTAATTTCGGCAAAATACCTATTCAGCTCATGCATCTTTTTCATCTAACTTTTATTCAAAGCAAAAGCAGCAAAAAAACTTACATAATAGATCATTGGTTGAATTTGCAGTCTGGTTAACACTTAACAGGATCATTTTTAAAGTCAAAATATCCCATTCAGCTGATGCAATAAAATTTTTGCTTGTCCAATTTAAATTTGCGAGACAAAACATATTTAAAAAACATATTATTAGCGTAGGCCCTATTACCTACAGTACGCTATGAGGTAGCCTGGCAGGTGAATGCATGAGCAGCTACAGGGCGTATTCTCGCACAAAACTGCAACCTCATGGATCAGGAGTTGGCAAACTTTTCACACGAAAAGCCACATTGAAAAAAAAATTGAAGCCGAGGGCAGTAGTGATTAGAAGAGCAAAAAAAAAGTCTACTCGCCCTCAGATGTCCTGTCTTCTACCGAGAATCAGTCAAGAGCATAAAAGCTTTTGATTTACGGTAGGAGTTCATATTTCTGTCTGCGGGCCGCATAAAATGGTCTAGCGGGCTGTAGTTTGCCCAGCCCTGAACCCATGGTAGTTTCGCCTTTGTGGAATTAGTTACCGGTAGGCTTGTGAAATTGATACGTTTTTGCCAGAACTTAGCCAACATTTTATGTAGGGACGCCGAAATTATTTTTGAAGTGGGTGCTTAAAATCAATTTTACGGCTGAAATTACAGGACATAATGCCACATTGTTTCGCAGTAACCCTGTAGGCACTATTTCGCAGTAAACCCGTAGGCACCGGTCATAAGAATAAGAACCGAATTCAAGTCGTATTAAATTAATCGTATTAACCTGACTAAAAACACTCTTTTACACTGGCAAGAACCAATTTTTATGCGTGAAGCAAATTTTAGCCCTGTAAAAATCGTAACTCAGCGTAATGGTTTTTATAGTTTCGTTAAACTATTTTTCTGTCTCAGAATAATTAACGGAGATTCATACACTCGAAGCGACTTTTTGGTAAAACCTCAGCCGATTCGTCCGTGAAACTACACAAATTCTTATCTTTCGTTATTTTATCTTTAAATCCAGGTGCTCTAATTGTCATGTCTCGCTACCTCTCACCAAAATATTCGGGTCAACACGACTAAATTCAATGCAAAAATTTTTTGTTCAAGGGTTTTCGCCATTATTTCCTCGCAAAATTTGGTATTTTCTGCAAATAGACACTGGATGCATGATCTGTAGTCTGCCTGCTAGCGGCCTCAAAAAAGCACTTGATGCAATTCTTCAGCGTTTAAAAAGAGTTTCTAGGGGCAGTTGTTAAAAGGATAGGCCTAAAAGTTTTCCATTAACAGAACTAGGTATTGCGTAGGCTGAGGTAAAAATAAAACTTAGCAACGGTACACATCAAAAGCACATCTAAAAAAAAATAACACAAACGCTATGGTGAGAAGCACATAATTTATTCAGGTCAACAGTACGGTAGTAGTTTTTCAATTATAATACAGCACATCATTTAAAATTACATCGGCATCTTGTTATGGACATAAAAATACGTATGTTGCAATAAATATCTGTAGAACAGATTGCATTTTAATAAAATCACTGTAAAATCGTGAAGCCACTACAGCCTGTTTCGCCGTTGTCGGCTCTTCCGGGGGCATAATGTATCTCATTCAAAGAGAAGATGCTTTACGGTTTTTATTCAAATACAACACCAGCTCTAGCAAGCCATAGTTATTGAGCACTCTGCCAGAGAAGACTGAACCCTACTCAGACTTGTAGAGCAGATTAAAGCAAATTGTTGAAAATAAAATATCTTTTTTATTATGTTCTTGATCACAATTTTGGCTCGAATTGTAACAAAGCATTTTTAGCAAAATTTGGAATTAAACGCTTGAACAATTGTAGGCTACATCTGTGCAACGCTTAAAAATCTTGGCATGGTAAACATTGGACAACACTGCAGAATACACATTTTACATCCAAAATAATGATCTTATAATGTTCACGATAGGTATAAAGTATTGTTTATGATTTGAGATATTGGTTTCATGTTGAGTCGGTTTGTCGAAAACGCAGCTCTGGAATCTGCAGCACAAGAACTTATCCAGCAAGCTCACATGATGGTGAATGAGAAACATTTCAACGCTTTGCATCTGAAAATAAAAATCCAAAATGTAGTTCAATGTTTGATTAGAAACCAAAACCGTTGTTTTATTTATTTAGTCGCATTTTTATCCTCCTATCACGAAAAAGCTACTGAGCGCTGTACTAGCTTGCTTTGGAGTTGCCGGCCATGTATACAAGTGCTTTTCCCCACACCTAAACAAGCTCGCTTTGGAGTTGCCGGCCATATGTCTATCACACCAAAATGAAGGAATCCCGTTATGTGCTTTTCCCAACAGCTAAACAAGCGAACTAGCCATCTTGCTCCACACTGTCCAGCAGGGAAGCTGCAAATACAAATTTTTAAGTCATTGGTTCAACTCGACTCGAAATCGAACCCCGAGTCCACCGAACAAGAACCAGACGCTCTATCCCACTTGGCCATCTGATTGGTATAAACACGGTAACACTTTAAAATAAAATAAACTTGTAGGTCAATTGTAATATCACAGCACAATAATCAGCAGAGCAACCAACAGTGAAAAATACTGACTTGTAAAAAATGCCTTTAATGTCTTGTTGTTCATAGATAATTTCCATTTCGCTTTCAAAACTGGACATAAACAATGCCAAGGTGATAAGAGTTATAAAAGACTCCAGCACCTAAATAAAACAGTGTTAGCTAACAATATTAGTAGCACAGTAACACTACAGGTCTTAATCCTGCATAGTGCATATGACTAACACCGGCAGGCAACCTATAGCAAACATGCCACTTTACGATAGTAAGGAAAGCTGAAAACGTAAAAATTGTTCACAGTGTGAAAATGATGAACTATAATAGCTTACATTCAGAACAGTGACCAAAACTTTAGTTTACAAAAAAGCTGCATTATATCGACTTTGTTAAATATTTTTCTCAATTACCACATTAAAACAGTGTGCTTGTGCGTCATAATTCACATTTTAGCAAAGAAAATCTTGTATAAGCTTTATCTTTTGCAAGATTTTTATACAATTCACTATTGCATAAAAACAATATTGCGCACAATTCACTACTTCAACCCAACAAAAAACTGCAATTCCCTTTCCAGTGCCGAAACTAGCGCCCCTTGAACTCCCCAACCGGGGGTGGGGGGGCGCACAAAAAGGGGACCCAAGTAAATAGTTAGTACGTAGTACTATTTACTCAATGTATGATAAAGGTTTCTCAAATAGGCCTATTCTAAGATTCAATATATTGTTTGTCTTAACTCGCGCAATGTGGGCCCCCCATACCATATTCATGCTTTTGGCCATGGGGGGGGGCCTGCAAATTTTTCGAAAAATAGCAGTCGCAAAACTAGCAAACAAACGTTTAGTGACATATTAAGGGCCCCTCATCCTCATGCGAAAAGCGCAAAAATAAGCCTTAAAAACGTTTTTTCTTAGCATTGGTAGCAAAATGTTAGAGTATAGGGTTTCCTTGCAGCATTATTTTAGTGGGTTTGGAAGGGACCTAGTAAAACAGACTTTTAAACCTTGCTAAAACTGAGGAATTTTAAAAGCTCAAAACGCACAAAAACCCTCCAAAATAAAGTCAAATTCCGCAAAATTTTCTGGGGGGACATGCCCCCAAACTTACCTAGCTTGGCATCGCCCCTTCGGGGCTTGCTCTTTTGTATCACCATCCAAGAAAAAATTTTTAGGCGGCCCTGAAAGATGATTTTTTGGGGGGGGCCGCAATGCCTAGTTTTGGCCCAGCCTCTTTCTCCCCACTAAAGTAATTAGCATTATACTAGGGGCACACAAACTGAGCTTATGGCACAATAAATCACGAAATAAAATGCAGTTATCCAATCACTACTGAATGCATAACCAACTAACTAGGCAATAATTTGTAAAAAAATTAACTGTTTGAAGTTAAGGCTTCTTTGACAAAGTAAAATCAAACCTTCAAAACCAATCACTAACAATTCTTGTGCCATCATATTAGACACTAATGTGGGCAGCAGAATTTCATGCAACTCGTTATACAGTGACTATTCACAATATACCATACATGCAAAGTACTACTTTTTGTTGCAAAAGTTTTTATATGTGATAGTTCAGCAAAACTTTGTGTAGTGCAAAAATAAATTTTGCCTTACTTTTGAAATTGATTAAGCGGATAGAAAAGTCTTCAATCTTCGACTGCACTCATTACTATCACTGAGCAGAATATATTGCATTCATCACAATCCATAAACCAAAATTGCATATTTTAACAGCACACCATTTAAATAAAATTGGATTTAAATAAGCCGACAAATAATTAGTGTTATGATCTGCAAAAATTATAACATGACCTGTATTTTTCTAAAGTAAGATATTATGTACGTATTTAGTAAACCAATTATTACCACCAGTAACACAGTAACATACTACCGGTAGGCCCATATTAACTAGTCAATATAGTTTTACAATACAAAGTTCATACCGGTTATGTGGTGGAAATAAACTTATCTGCACAAAACTTTATCATAGCAGCAGACACATCCTGTATAGACAACACAATACTAGCAAATCATGCATCTTATAAAAATATTGATTGCATACTTCGCTGATTGCATAAAACAATACCTTAATGTAGGCTCTATCAGAAAAAACAGCTGGTGACCGCTGCTGTAAATTTTGTCACAGAAGTTGAAACAATATGGTGTGTTTTGCATAGCATCATATCAGGCTTCCACTTTCACTACCGGTATTGCACTGTAGTCAATTTTTAAAATATCTACTACAGCTAGTATGCTGTATGATTAATGTTTAGTTAGTGATTAAATTGTGCACCAGATAATTACCTAATAATTGATAAAAAAGTCGTGAAAAGATGCAGTATTTTTACACAGTACATCTGAAGCAGTGAAATCCATGTATTTTTAGTGTAGTCTATATTACCGGTATGCGTCTCGATAATTACACACTGTTCTGTGTAATTACCATATAATTTATAACTAACAACTTACTTCATTAGTGACCAGCAGAATCATGAAAATAAACAACTTTAGTCCAGACCTTCTTTGAGCTAGAAATGCAGCTTTCATTTATTTAACTTTTCATAACCGGAAAGTACCTAACCAGAAAATGATTGCTGGATTGATAAACTACTGTTATCGGTACCTCTGAATTACTAAAAACTTATGGCTTGCATAATACGGTAATACTTCAAAAATCTAGCAGCCTGTCAATAACAAAACATCCGATTTGACCTCAGCAAAACATTTTAGAAAATGGCGCACTGTGCAAGTGCAGCTAGCTGAGATTCCGAGATACACACCAGCAACCTACCCATTACCAGCAGTCTAGACTGGCTGACAGATAAAATCTCATAGTAGCCTTGATCCACGCTAGACTTTTAGTGGTAGTCTACTTTCTCACACTTTCTAGTAACTAAGTTTACAACTGATGGCAAGAAACTGCACTTGGGGGACCGTGGTCAAAAAGTTATCCTGCTAACACTTTATTTCTTTCTAAATATTTTCTAACACTTCCGGTATGTAACCAATGAACAAGTTAATATTTTGTCAAAATTAGTTTTACAAAGCTTTTATACATCTCACAAAAACATTTTGTCTTACCCTGCGACGCTAGCCTATACGAGACCTGAAAAAACTGGAGCACGGTGGAGCAACATTCTTGCGCTACTTGCTCCACGAATCGATACGAAGCAATACCAAGCTCCACGAAGCATCAGCTTCACCATGCTCCACGGGGCGATGCGATGCGCGACGCAGCTTCATTGCGTCATAATGAAACAACTAAAAATTGGCGCATGGCGACGCTTCGTGTCGCTCTAGTGTAGACAAGGCCTAAAGAAGATTCGCAATAAAGCCTAAACATCCATTTGGATAAAACAGTCTGCAGAGGTTTCAGCGCATGAATTATTGTATGTACTGTACCAATTGAGCCCTTTGAGCAAATCGCATTTTGCGTATTCACGTAATGCGATGGAAACTGATGAAATAAGTGATAAGAATGTGAAGCCAAGATTTCACGTACCTATCTATCTTACTGAGCGCTTTTTCACATAAATAGTAAAAGAGAAAAGTCTTCAAATGAAATAACAGTTTCTGAGATTGTTTTCAAATTAAGAAAAATTCAACGGCAATGGAAGGACTGGGCGAAATGTCTTGCGTTTTTGCGACCCAATATATGTACTATGCGATTGTCGCCAGCCGTGAATCAAATCCGTCACACAGGAATTGTAATCTGCGAGCTGCACCGCTAGGCCATGTCGCTGACAAATTAGAGTTTGAACATTGCGGTGAATAGTGTAACGAATAAAGATTATCAAGACATTGATTTACAGTAGCCTAGTAGCGATATTCATTATATAGCCTTACACTCGCAAATACCCAGATGCTCTCTCTGCAAAAAGTACATTTTTAAAAAACTCGTATCTACTGCCCTATAGTTTATAATTAATTTTTTTTCTAACCTGTTACAAATAAAGTTATTTGTGGCAAGAATGAAGAACAAGTCTGTTTTCGCTTGCTTGTTGTAAGTTCAGTACTTTGGAGTTCAATTTCTCAGTGGCAAATCGACTAAAAGGAGACAGTGTTTGGTTGCTATCTTACAGTATCTATTCCATTGCAGTACTGAATATGCATCACTAAATATATTGTAGTTTTACCACCTTACTGTGAAACATTTGGACCCCCTCTGTCTCGTCGCTGT